>CM060970.1:130476838-131076838 GCA_030765045.1 Tenodera sinensis
TGCTTATCTATTTGCTTATCTATTTGCTTATCTATTTGCTTATCTATTTGCTTATCTGTTTGCTTATCTGTTTGCTTATTTATTTGCTTATTTATTTGCTTATTTATTTGCTTATTTATTTGCTTATTTATTTGCTTATTTATTTGCTTATTTAGGGGAGCTCAAAACGTGTATTTCCACCCGAATGCCAGTAATACGTTGCGATACGTATTTAAGGTGTTCAATAACAGTTCTAATACTAACATATCACTACCCAAATTACTAATACACGACTGCTGAAGTAGTTACGTTTATGCAACGTTGGCGCTACTGCCGTTGCATGCAAGGCTTGCTATCTGGCTTTGTATCTTCGGTTGGCAATAACCGCTCCATCGCTTCGACTAGCCGACCCGCGCATGCGCCAATACTTCGTTGTTTCGTGTACACGGCCAGGTACAAACGACCTACACTTACCTAATGGGTTTTTGAGCGAGGTATAACTTCATTAAATCTAAGCTATATCTAAAGAACATAACTGAAGTTCATTATCAAACTTTGTAAATCATTATACATTATCTTTCTTACTGTAACGTAATACAGCCAGAGCCATCTCTGGACAGTTAGACGTGTTTCATTGTATCTTCATCTTTTATTTTCCTGGAAGATTGTATCTTTGGTCACACAGGCAATTTCATTGCTCATCAAAATATCTCTTCTGGCGGCAATCAGTATAATTAAAGGAGCATCTTGTGTATAATGTCACAAAATCACAAACTCCAGTCCAATTATGTACTTTTTCCTTTCTCTACTACGTGTAGTAAAGCACAGAAAGTATTGTATTCCACCCAAAAATTCAATGTCGTGATTTCACCGGAAATACATGTTTTGAGACCCCCTGAATCCGAAAAAATCATTTTCAGAAAAAGGTCCGTGTGTGTCTGTCAGTCTGTGGACAGTATAACCTACAAATGAAAAGTCAGTTAAAAACCAAAGTTGGTATTTAAGTCTGTCTTTCAAGGATGCGACATGAAGATTTTGAAGAAAATAGCCCCACCCTAAACTACTCTTTACATGGAACAATGGAACATTTTTCGAAAATGTTGATTTTCTTGAAAATGGCTCTAACGATTTTGATTAAAATGTCATTTCTTTGATATATCTTTATGCCAAATAAAATGTATATTTTGAATTTTCGGACTATAGCCCATGTAGACTTGCTTACTCTAGATGAATTTTGAATAACTGGTAAACCGTTAGGGATAGACAAAATCTTACTGTACAAAAAATGTACATCTCGCTAAAACAATTTATGTCCAAATAATTTTTGTTGTTGTTGTTGTAGAGTGAACCATTTCTGAGATATTCCTTGTTATGTGTGTGAGTTTCGGTAAACTTAAAACTTTCGTGAAATAGAACATCGTTGTTCATTTTTTTGATATTGAGACAGAATATTAGAAGACCCCAAAAGAAAATCGTTTATGTGAATATTTGTTAAGAGTGTAATTTTTTTTTTATGTTGGTATGAGATGGTTAAATGACGAAAACGTGTTACTAATGTTCATTGTTACGAACAACTAAGTTTGTTTAAACACGTCATAAATATTTCCATATTTAATTTTAATATATATGTACAAATATTAGAATTATATGTGTTCAATAATAAAAGCGAAATCAGGATAGCTAAAGATCGCTTCCTAACAATACGGGAACTATTTGATGGACGCATACGCGGATGTATACGAGAAAGGTGAGATGACGCTGAACTTTTTTCACTAGCGTCTACGTGTCCAAGACGATAGGACGTATTTTGGTAGTGTGTGAACATTGTAGAACGTTTACCAGACTTTCATCAAGCTTTTGTTCCACTTTTTGAAAAAGTGGAAAGACTTAAATAATTTAAAACGGTGCTAAGAGGATTTATTTAAATGTAAAATAGAGAAAAAGTGTTAATAAAATAATACATTGTGGTGAAGAAACATCGTGTGATTTTTCATTCCATCCGTTACCACGCCCTGAGGGAAATAAGAGCCTCATCGCTCAAACGTGAAACAACGCTTCGATAAAAACAGCACCAATATGTTAAGTGTGCAAAGAGAACAGAATCTCAAAGCTTTAAAAGAGTTGACTATCGCACAAAGCCTACTGTATTCCCATATTCCCCTTGTACCTACAAGGAGATAAGCAGCAAGGTAAGTTGTACAAATGTTTATCTCAACTAACACGAAGAAGAGTTTGTAAGAATGGTTAGTACAAGAGTAGATGCAGTTCAAAGGTGAAAGAGCGTGCAGAGAAGGTAGGTAATGTGGCAGTGGTAGCGGTAGTTTGCAACAGGTCGTGAAGGGAGGAGATGGCTACTGTTTGAGTAATATACTGGTAGACATGACGTGCATTATTAACTGGCAGACAGACAGACAGACAGCTCAATTGAACGTTTAGCAAGCACTAGGCAGTAATAGATTAAACATAACAGTGTGTGTCTCGCTCGCCTTGTTTCATATGTTTTACAACTTGTTATCGAATAACAGTTGATGCCTCACAGCGTACAAAACAATGATCTCGTACAGTTTGCCTTCAAAAAGCAAGTAGGTGTATGCTTGATAAGCTTACATACATTTCACCTAATGCAACACACCGCTCACATGCAAACTTAGTCCTTTATGCTCATGTTAGTTGAGATAAACATTTGTACAAATTATCTTACTGCTTACTTTCTTGTAGATGCACAGGAGTATGGCAATACAGTTGACTTTGAGCGATGGTCAAATATTTTAAAGCTTTGAAGTCCCGTTCTCTTTCACGGCCAAGAGATAAAAAACTGAATAACCGTGAACGCGGTCTTTAGACACTAAAACTACCAAAAATTAGTCACAGTAAACACTTGTGTAAGACCGTAAAACCTGAAAGAAAAGGACATCAATTTAGAAATACACACTGTTTAATTAACTTGAGCGCCGCCTTCATATCACTATCCCTACTAATGTTTCTACTCATCGTTTTTCTCTACTCTGCTCACAATCAGTATTGAGCTGACCAGGCGCGGCTCCTCAGAGTAGGCAGGGTAGGCACTGCCTACCCTATCGTAATACATCAACAAATAATGTTTAACTATGATTCTGCATTTTATCATTTGAACCGTCATTTTCCCCTAAATTGCAGTTCAAGAAAAGCTTTCTCGGTTACAATGACCAGCGCATGGTCAAATCCTTTAATTTCAATTCCGATTCATCAAAACTGCGCTGCGTGTTTGGAACGCGGGGCAGAAATGATACGCATGGAACCTGGGTAGTGGAGAGCAGGCTAGCTTAACCTCTGCCTGCCCGGCCCCATTTCCTGAGTACGAGGCCCTTGAACAGGGATAAGGAAACATTCGGTCTGTATATGCACTCCGAGCATGCGTAGACGTGTCTGCCAGCAGTCCGAACACTTGCCTGCCCAAATCCGAATTTATGCGACATTTTCCGAACAGCCATATAGGTGTTCTGTGCAGCCATACTCCACGAACGAGGATCTCAGAGATCTGAATCTGTCGTTATCTCTGTGTAATACCAGTATGACCGACTTAATTAGTGAACTATTACAAATTTCGCTTTCGCGGCGCACTGACAATGAAAAGAGGAGTGTTTTAGCTATTTAACACAAAGCTGCAGTCAGACAATTTTTCAGTTTCTTAATCTATTTTAGTCATGGGCGTCGCGAAACGGGGGCAAGGGGGGCCACGCCCCCCCCCCCTTGGAAGTTGGTGAACTTAATGTGTAGTCAGTTACTGACTTTTAATCTATTATTTTAATTTTGATGTAAAGAACAATTTTTGTTTAGCACAAATTAATACGGTTATCTGCAACAAATACTATAAATTCTGACAGTAAAATAATGATTTAATATTATATGATTGCAAATTTCCAACATGTGCCCCCCCCCCCTGGAAAAAAGTCTGCCGACACTCGTGATTTTAGTTTTGGCGGTAATTCGTCCGTAAGTCACACTCATTCACTCTGCTCTTATTAAACAACCAAACAATATATTGTTTGTGTTATCCGCAATGACTTCGCCCCCTATATTTCGGATAAACGGGGTTTATTATTATTATTATTATTATTATTATTATTATTATTATTATTATTATTATTATTATTATTATTATTATTATTATTATTATTATTATTATTATTATTATTATTATTATTATTATTATTATTATTATTATTATTATTATTATTATTATTATTATTATTATTGTTGTTGTTGTTGTTGTTGTTGTTGTTGTTGTTGTTTGTTGTTACTGTTACACTTTGCCTACCCTAAAATTTTGACTGCGAGCCGCCACTGGAGCTGACGCGATATCGTGCGGCTGTATTATTACCAGTGCTTTATTATTTAGTCCTGTACTAAGTCACAAAGTGTATTATGACTCAGCACTTGTTCTCTAATGCATAGCGTGTATTTATTATGATTTTTTTTTCGAGTCAACAGTGAATATAATTTTGCGCCCTTTTTTTAGAGAATTAACAGACAAGGAGCGTGATTTTACCTTTTTTTCAACAGCTTGGTGCAGTTTTTATCGAAGCGTTGTTTCACGTTTGAGCGATGAGGTTCTCGTGGTAACGGATGGAATGAAAAATCACACGATGTTTCTTCACCACAATGTATTATTTTATTAACACTTTTTCTCTATTTTACATTTAAATAAATCCTCTTAGCACCGTTTTAAATTATTTAAGTCTTTCCACTTTTTCAAAAAGTGGAACAAAAGCTTGATGAAAGTCTGGTAAACGTTCTACAATGTTCACACGCTACCAAAATACGTCTTGGGACACGTAGACGCTAGTGAAAAAAGTTCAGCGTCATCTCACCTTTCTCGTATACATCCGCGCATGCGTCCATCAAATAGTTCCCACATTGTTAGGGAAGCGATCTTTAGCTATCCTGATTTCGCTTTTATTATTGAACACATATAATTCTAATATTTATACATATATATTAAAATTAAATATGGAAATATTTATGACGTCTTTAAACACACTTAGTTGTTCGTAACAATGAACATTAGTAACACGTTTTCGTCATTTAACCATCTCATACCAACATAAAAAACAAATTACACTCTTAACAAATATTCACATAAATGATTTTCTTTTGGGGTCTTCTAATATTCTGCCTTATATGCCCCTTGTTTTGTTTTTCAAGTTGTCACCTATATTTACAATCTTGAAACACAATACAACACCTCTCCCTGTTCCTCAACTACAATCACTTTGTACAATACTTCTTTCTTTTCATGACACAGCATGTCTATAAATTTCACATATTCAGTTGCTGCACAATACATATTCAGTTATTATACAACACATATTCAGTTATTATACATTTGACATTGACACAACTATAATTTAAGTGTTGTTGTTAGCTAATGCTGTATTTCTGACAATGAAGTCATTAATCCTCTTGCTCTCCAATATTTTTCACTGATGGATGGGGCACTGGAAGTGGCTGGGCATATTTGAAGGTGGTCTCGGTCCATTTCCTCTTGCAGATCACATAGAGGACAGAGTGGTGAAGAATATATCCCAATTCTGTTCAAATGTTTTGCCAGACAATCATGTCCTGTAATCAACCTAAAGGTTGCAACTGCTGTTTTTCAAGGATCCTCAGGAATTACTGTTTGAATGTTTGGTAGTTCCCATCCTTTAGTTTTTGATTTTTTATAGTAATATTGTTGATCAGACGAGTTGACCAGACTCCCATTCAATACATGGCACAAGAGAAATTTTACACATACACTAAAGACTCAGGAGAGCTTTCTTTCCAAAATTCAAGACATCAAGAAGCATGTACACCTTCCTAATTCAAAGGAAAACTTCATATCTAAAGTCAATCCAACACATACATTAGACATCAGATATTATTTACACCTGACAGAAGAAGTTAAGAAAAGTGATACTCCAACTAGTGTTCTAAAATTATTGGCATTAGAGACAATCCATACTAGATTCCCAGAACATGAGTGGCTCCATATTTATACTGATGGATCATTGATATCAAACCAAGATGGAGCAGGTGCTGGAGTCACATGTCACCTCTTTTCCTATTACAAATCTTTAAGTTATGGAACTACTAACTTTGATGGAGAAATTGAAGCAATTCGAATGGCCCTACAAAATCTTTTGTACAGAATTTCACATTTTCAGCAAGCAGTTATTCTCTCAGATTCCAGGGCAGCAATTATAGCAATTACTTCCAAGTTGTCACCAAAAAACCAAACTATTATAGAATGTTGGAAAATCCTTACCCATCTAACCGCACTTCAAAAACACCTAGTCTTCCAATGGATACCAGCTCACTGTGGACTGAGTGGTAATGAGAAAGCTGATTTTCTTGCAAAAAAGGGTACCAGCGGTGTACAAAAATCTATAGTTAATCTACCATTTTATGTAGCTAAAAGATTAGTCAACTCTGAATTCAAAAACATTACTGAAAAAATAATTTAAGTGTATCATGGTTTATTGTGTGGCTTTTGACTTATGTTCCTTGTTATGAGGAGAGAAAAACAGGATACAAATCTTGAGCTAATGATTATGATCATATTTATGGCAATATTTTATTCAGTTCTTTGCCTTCTTTGTCTTGTAAACTTATTATGTATAGGCAGGTCGTTGAGTCAATTCTTAAACTCTGATGTTACTAATGGTACCATTTTTTTTAATTGGGTTCTTATTCATTATTGTTTAGTTCGACATTTCTTCGAGCTTAGCATTGGCTATATCCATCTTAATTCATGGGCATTGCTTTTCTGACTATGGTTTTTCTTACTTCACTAATTGTCACCTCTTTATCTCTTATCTCTATAAGAGAAAACTTCTATACTTATAATTATTCTGCAATTGTATTATTTTCTTCTCAATTCACCCTCGGCACCTTTGTGTCAAAAATATTTTATCTTTGTCATCACAATTGATTCCTTTTATTTTTGTCCCTGACATCCTTATGTCAAAAACACATTATTTTCTGTCGCTATAATTCACTTCTTTAATGACAATCAGTGTCCTCATCTGTCTTTGTTGACAATGCTCTTTGTGGTCAATATAGCCAATGACTATGTTGATTTTCTTTCTTGTTGTATTTTCCAATCTGAACATAATTTTCTATAAGTAACCCATTAAAAATTATTATTTTCCATCATCTCTATTATTCCTGCCTTACATATTTGTTGGCAAAGACTATTTGGTCCTTTCTTTGTATGGTTTTAATTTATTTTTATGATATTTTCCTACCAACTTGCCATTTGTATTCTGTAGCTCATACGTGTGGTCACCCAGCTGTTTTGTTATGACCAGTGGTCCAGTATACAATAGCTCCATCTTTCCAGATCTTTTCTCAGATGCCTTGGATGCTTTGTGGCTTTTTAAGAGCACCTTTTCTCCAATTTGTGGGGACCATTTCCTGATAAATCTTTTTACCTTATTTCTCCCTTTTTCTGCCTTTTGCTGCAATCTTCTGAATGCCAATTGACATTTTTCCTTCTCTGTTAATTCCCTTTGAGCAGCCATCGTAGTGTCAATGTCAATTGTCAATCTCTTGGGTTTTGTGTTGGTCATCAATTCAATAGGGGCGAACTTGGTCGTGGGGTTCACCGAATGGTTAATCACCTCCTCTATGTACCCGCATTTTTCTGTCCAGGAAGTGTGGTCTTTGTGGCAAAGTAGGCGGAAATATATACTTATATTTCTCATCGTTCTTTCTGTTGGATTTCCTTGAGGATAATAGGCTGAAGAATAGTATAATTTTATTCCTAATGTTCTTAAGGTGTCCTGAAATAATTTACTTTTATGCATTGTTGCATTATCTGATAGTACAGCTTTTATATTCCCATGTCTTGGAATATAATCTTTAACGATTTTGTTCCGGCAAGTCCTACTTTTAATGTTCCTAATGGGGTATAGTAAATTTTGTGAAAACATCAAACATGACAAAGATGTATCTGTTTCCATCTTTCCCCCTTGGTAGCTCTCCATGCTCGTCAATACACACCAATGCATTTTTCTCATTTCTCACGATGGATTGTGGAACGACATCTTATCTTACATTGATTAGCTTGACCTTCTGACATAGGTCGCATGAGGAAATTAACTTCCTGACTTTCTTGCCAAGATGTTTGATGTATAGTACTTCAAGTGCAAGCATTGTTCGCTCAGTACCAGAGTGAAATATCGAGTGATGGAATGCCAAAATAACCCTGTCCTGTAAGGAATTTGGTACCATCATTTTCCACTTCCTTATGTCGCGACCATGTAACTTAAACAGGATGTTCCTAAATTTCCCTATCTTGGCTTCCAATTTTGGTACTATGTCTGGAGCCTTGTCGAATAGCCTCTTCAATTAAGGGTCTTCTTGCTGTAGCTTTGCCATGTTTTTGAAGTCTTGTAAGATTTCGTTGCTTTCCTTACTATTTATCTGCATAATTTTAATTTCATGGTGTGGATTATATATTGTCTTGGGTATGTGACTTTCTGATCTTAATCTTGACAATAAGTCACTAAAGATGTTCTCCTTGCCCGGGATATGTTTGACCTCTATGTCATGCGACGTTATTTTGTGTATGTACCTCAAGATTTTGGAGTTGGTTAGCTTGCATTTTTGGATGAAGGACAGGCTTACGTGATCTGTATATATAATTATTTTATAATGGTAGATATATTGCCTGAACTTTTGTAACGCAAAATGGATTGCACCTATTTCTAATTCCGTTATGCAGGCATTGGCTTCTATCTTGTTTAAAAATCTAGAAGCTGTGGCAATCACATGTTTGTTGCCATCTGCATCTTCTTGTGCTAATATTGCTCCATATGAGTGCGCACTAGCATCGGTGTATATTAGAAAAGGTGAATTTGGATCCGGTCGTTCCAGGAGAATACTGTGCTTAAAAAGTTCTTTGATTTTCTCAAAGGCTACCTGGTGTTCGGCATTCCATTCCCACTTAGTATCTTTTCTCAACAGTTCTCTAAGGGGTACTAATTCTTTAGCGTAGTTAATCACAAATTTTGACTGGTACTGTAAAATGCCCAGAAACCTTCTCGACTGTTTCAAGTTACATGGGGGTGGTATACACTCTATGGCCTTGACTCTCTCAGGATTAGGTTGTATACCATCAGGCGTAATGATGTGGCCTAGAAATTCTGTAATACTGAAATAAATTTTCCAAGTTCAGGGTCATGTTGCTTTCCTGAAACTTGGACAATACATAATCTATGTAACGCAAGTGTGACTCGGGATCCTTGCTGTATATTAAAAAATCGTCAACATATTGTATTACAAAAGCCTTGATAGTATCCCCGAAAACTTTGTCAAGAGCCCTCAGTAGTGCACTGACTGGTTGATAATCCAAAGGCACATTTTAAAAAGTAGTACACCTTTCTTTTGTGCAGGAAGCAGGTATACTTCCTGACGTCTGGATGAAGAGGAATTTGCCAGAAAGATGCTGTCAGGTCAAGACTAGTAAAATGTTGACCTCCCTTCAATTTTGATATCAGTTGGTCTACCCCCTCAGGCCTGTAATGATCTGGCAAGGTATGCGCATTTGTTTTCCTTGCGTCGATGGTCATCTTCAATTTTCCCTCTTTCTTGTGGACCCATACCACTGGATTCACATGAGTCTGACGATTCTATTATTCCGTCTGGCAACATTTTCTGGATCACTCTGTCAGCTTCCTCCCTGATGGAGTTGGGGATCGGCCTGGATTTATGTGAATAGGGGGTGATACCTTTGACTTTAAAAGTATGTACATACTCATTACATGTACCTGGCTTTTTATTAAAAACTTTCCTGTTTTTAATTAATATTTTTCTAAGTTCGTTCCTTTCCTCTTCAGAGATGCCATGTGCTCCCCAGACCTTCTCATCGATTAGTTGTGACGTCGGTTCTTCTTCATCTGTTGGTAGTGGTTCAGGTTGGTAGTTGTTCGAGGTAACATACTCGTCTTCTGTGCAGATCCAATGGCTGCAAACATTAGTTTCCTCCTCGCTCGTCCAATCTGTTTTCTCTTTACTTATCCTTAGGTCTACCAACCTTTTCTCGTGGACATTGATGTTCTCCACAAAAAACTGCTCGTCCGGATGGATCCCTGTCTGGCCTGGTTCCTCCTGGCATGTTTCTTCCTCCAGGAACTTCGCGGTGCACTCCGAGGTTCCTTCCTTGATAATAAATTCATGTAGGTCATAATCGATCACCGAACTCCAAAGATTAAGCAAATCACTGCCAATGATTAGGGTAGCTGTTAGTCTGGGTATTACCAGGGCAATAAAATCGAACTTCCAGCTCCCAATTTCTATTACCAGCCGTACCTGGTATTTAACATGTTCCTTTTTCTTGCCAATCTCTGTGCTGCAATACACTCCACACACAGCCAAGAATTCAGCATTTCTCTTCGTTATTAATTCCTGGAATAGCTGTTCATCACATACTGATGTGCTGGCACCTGTATCAATCATTGCTGGCAATTCGATACCCCATACCTTAAGCCTAATCATTGGTGGATTGGTTATTTCCTTCCTTTCACTTGCCTCTCTCCTCAAGGTATCTATACAATGTTGGTCAATATTGCCCCTACTGCCACACAGGTCAACTTCCGGGACACAAAGTTGACTTGTACTTAGTTTTCCTGGGCGTTAGAGGTGATTGTTGTTTCTGTATTCTGTGCAGCATCGGTCCTATTTGGCACATTTTCATTCTGTTCCTGTTGTCTTACGTTGTTGGTGTTCCATTGGTTTCTGCCCCTTTGGTGTGATCCCCTATTGTATGATGACGTTTGGCTGTTTAAGTATTCCCTACAGAATCGTATGTGATTCACTTGATGGGTACGGTCTCCTGGTCTCCCCCGATCATATCTATGCGTTCGGTATCTCGATTCACCCCTTGGTATTGTGTCGTGGTACCGCTGTCTCGTGTTCTCCATCCTTTCGGCATGATTGTGTGGTTGTGGGAAATGGTGTGCCCCTCTCCCTCTGTCATGGGTGCTCCTAGTATTTCTATCTTCTCCCTCATTCTGGTTGCTCATAGCCATGCTCCGGTTTAAGATAGGTGAGTTTGGGTGATCGTTCCTATGTCTATGCTCATTAGGCCGACCATTTTGTGTTTCGAAGGCTGTCAGTAATTCTATCATGTCTGCAAAATCTACTGGCCTCACAACAATTAACCCTGTTCTCACTGTGTCTGGGAAATGTCTTGTTATGCTGGTAATTAACTCAGCTTCCGACAAGTTGGGGTCTAATAGCTTTCCTTTGTTGGCTACTTTCATAAAATAATCGACTGGCGATAATCCTTTGGTTGGATCATATCTACCTGTTGCTAGCTCTACCCTAGTTTGGTTTTGCTTAGCCGGGCCCCAATACCTTGATAGGAATAGATTTCTGAATGAGCTATACAGTTCATGACCAGCTAGTGTTAACCTAAGCCATTCTAATGCCTTGTTTTTTAAGCTTTTCTTGACTATCATTATCCTAAGCTCATTTGGTATCCTTTTCACTTTAAAATACTCTTCCATCTCTTTAACAAAGAGTTTTGGATCATCTCCCTTCTCCTCGTCAAATGTAGGTGGTGTGATTTCATGTAGTATGCTGTTGGTGTAACATGTGTTGTGTGTTGTGTCATTGTTTGGTTGTGAACCTCTTTCTCTGTATAGTGAGTCAACATTTTGTACATTATTCAAATAACTCTCATCTTGTGCATTACTTGCATCTAAATCATCTTGCCTTTGTAGTGCATTCACAACATCATTTACATTAGCCAAACTTTCTTTTCCTTTTTTCATTTCTTCACAAATTGATTTTAAATCATTCTTTATTTCTAAGTGACTTTGTTTCATATCATTCATAGCATCTTGTTGTGAATGTGCCACATCAGCCATAGTCTTAATTTTAGGAATGACAATTTGTTCTACAGTTTCATTAATAATGCCTTTCTTTACTACCTCAATCTCTTTCCTTAATTCCTCAGTTATTTCTGCTTTTACATTTGTAATCTTACTGTCTACACTTGCATTACATTCTGTTATTTCATCTCTACATCTACCAATTTCTTCTTCTAATAAATCTTATTTTCTCTCATTTCCGATTCTATTTTTCCCATCCTATCTCCTATGATTTCTATCCTAGCTTCTAAGGCTTCCTTTGTCTCATTTGAGTTTTTATGTACTAATTTTAAATTAGTTTACATTACTTTCATATTTTCTTTACACTCCTGTCTTCCTAATTCTATTTTCTGTTCTAAGTTCTGTCTTCCTAATTCTATTTTCTGCTCTAAGTTCTGTCTTCCTAATTCTATTTTCTGTTCTAAGTTCTGTCTTCCTAATTCCATTTTCTGTTCTAAGTCCTTTCTCACTTCCTCCATTTTCTGACCTATCTCTTCCTTATTCTGTTCTAGTTTCTGGCCTATACTCTGACCTAAACTTTGTTCTATGTCCTGTTTTAATTCGATCTTATTTTGTTCCATTTTCTGACCTAAACTTTGTTCTATGTCCTGTTTTAATTCTACCTTATTTTGTTCCATTTTCTGACCTAAACTTTGTTCTAGTCTTTCAAACATGATCATTAATAATCTTTGGTCTTTTCCTATTGCTACCTGTTCCTCGCTTTCTGGTTCTATCTGATAACTAGGCCTATCTGGCCCTTCCCCTACTCCTGTTACTAGATCTCACTCTTTTTGCGACATTTTAGTTTCTTTATTCAGTTCACTTTGGCTTAAAAGTCCTACTATTTTGCCACTTCGCAGTAACATAAAAATGAAAATAAACTGGATGTAAAAATTAAAATTTTTGGTCCTACTTTTTTCTCGTTGATTTATCCGGTTACGTGCGTCTCCTGGGCGGTTGGCTTCGCTAGACGATCTCTGGTGTTTTCCCGCGTTGATTATCCGTGCATCGGTGTTCTGATGTATCGTTCATTATCCATTCATCGGTGTTCTGATGAAGTCGATTTCAAACGATGGTCTAATGGCGTCTTCTTTCTTTTTGGTGCGAAGATATGGCGTCACTTGGTATTTCGCGTAAGTTCATTTCCCGTTGATTTCCATTCCATCCAAAATTCGTGTTCCACGTTGGGCGCCATTTTGGTGCTGTTTTTATCGAAGCGTTGTTTCACGTTTGAGCGATCAGGCTCTTATTTCCCTCAGGGCGTGGTAACGGATGGGATGAAAAATCACACGATGTTTCTTCACCACAATGTATTATTTTATTAACATTTTCTCTCTATTTTACATTTAAATAAATCCTCTTAGCACCGTTTTAAATTATTTAAGTCACTCCACTTATTCAAAAAGTGGAACAAAAGCTTGATGAAAGTCTGGTAAACGTTCTACAATGTTCACACACTACCAAAATACGTCCTATCGTCTTGGACACGTAGACGCTAATGGGAAGAGCCCGGTGTCATCTCACCTTTCTCGTATACATTCGCGTATGCGTCCATCAAATAGTTCCCGTGTTGTTAGGGAAGCGATCTTCAGCTATCCTGATTTCGCTTTTATTATTGAACACATATAATTCTAATATTTACACATATATATTAAAATTAAATATGGAAATATTTATGACGTCTTTAAACAAACTTAGTTGTTCGTAACAATGAACATTAGTAACACGTTTTCGTCATTTAACCATCTCATACCAACATAAAAAAACAAATTACACTCTTAACAAATATTCACATAAACGATTTTCTTTTGGGGTCTTCTAATATTCTGCCTCAAGCTCATACAGCCAATCTTTCGATAAGCGTAGTTGAAAGTCTTTTTCAGGACAGAATTATTAGTACAAATTTGTGGCACTCTGCGATTTCTATCTCTGGGGTAACTTAAAGCATAAACTGTACAAGGCAAACCCACACACCCTGGAATAATTAAAACAAAATATCCGCCAGGAAATTGCCAGCATTTCTCAACGTGAACTACGGCGAGTGATGGATAGTTGCCTAAAGAGGTGCCAAAAATGTATGGATAAGGATGGCGGTCAGTTTCAGCATGTTACAATTATATTGGTAAGTAAAGCCTTTAAAAGCAGTTTTAAAAATGTTGTATGCTTTTATCCGCGCTGTTCTATGACAGCGGCAGTCGGCGACCCGCACAGACAACACACAGCGCAGCCGGTTCACAGTCTTTTGGATCACCCGTTAGTAATTGCTTTTCCTTAACACGGAGGTTAGCTAATGAGTTTTCCTCATGACAGAGTGTACTCTTACTTCTTCGGTTATAGATTGGTTTCAACGTACTGAAATTATTTATTGCATTTATTTATCCTTCTCCCTATCGTTTGTATATAAAATTATTAATCTCATCCGTGAATAATTCCCGGTATTCCCTTGGTTCTCCCGTACGTGGAGGATGTAACTAGATGCTGGGCCTAGAGGCCCTGTGCGAGATTGGATTTTCATGAGAACGCCCTTTATAAATCCCTGGGGAACTACTTGCCCACAGAGTATCGCTTCAGCTGTTACCGGGTTTCCCGCATGACTTGCGGGCATCCCCAGCAACGAAGGCACTCAACCAACCAACAATATGTAAACTGAACATAGGTACTCCCCACCCCCTACCCCCACCCCTCCGGGAGTGGTCAATCAAAATGAACAACACCTCTTTTGGACGGACAGAAGCAGTATTACACACGTGTGAAGAAGCATTATTAGATATGCTTTCAAGAAAATATACAAAATTGTTGTTTCCATGTTTTCTTTTAATAATATTTGTGTTCAGTTTAGAAACAGAGTGTTCAAAAAACAGACCTTCGCAACAGCAGCAAACTTGCTCTGGTACATTCTTTCTGCTTCGGATAAAATTCAATTTTAATCTTGACGAATCATTGTCTGTTTGCACCAGTTTGTTGTAAAAATAGTGCCTTGAACGGAGAATCTCATTGCTTCTTTGCCCCAGTTTTAATGTTTTATTTTTTACATTTTCAGAATGTATATAATTTTCATCACTTGCGACCTTCTTCATATGCTCCTTGTTATTCTTTCTTTCTGTTTCTTTATAATTTTCCTCTTTTCTGATTTGCTGCATATACTCATTGTTTCTCTTCCTTTCAGATTGTCTGTAATCTTCATCTTCCCTTGCTTGCTGCTTATCATCTCTGTTTCTCTTCCTTTCAGATTCTCTGTAATCTTCATCTTCCCTTGCTTGCTGCTTATCATCTCTGTTTTTCTTCCTTTGAGATTCTCTGTAATCTTCATCTTCCCCTACTTGCTGCTTATCATCTCTGTTTCTCTTCCTTTCAGATTCTCTGTAATCTTCATCTTCCCCTACTTGCTGCTTATCATCTCTGTTTCTCTTCCTTTCAGATTCTCTGTAATCTTCATCTTCCCTTGCTTGCTGCTTATCATCTCTGTTTCTCTTCCTTTCAGATTCTCTGTAATCTTCATCTTCCCCTACTTGCTGCTTATCATCTCTGTTTGTCTTCCTTTCAGATTCTCTGTAATCTTCATCTTCCCTTGCTTGCTGCTTATCATCTCTGTTTCTCTTCCTTTCAGATTCTCTGAAATCTTCACCTTCCCTTACTTGGTGCTTATCATCTCTGTTTCTCTTCCTTTCAGATTCTCTGAAATCTTCACCTTCCCTTACTTGCTGCTTATAATCTCTGTTTCTCTTCCTTTCAGATTCTCTGAAATCTTCACCTTCCCTTGCTTGCTGCTTATCATCTCTGTTTCTCTTCCTTTCAGATTCTCTGAAATCTTCACCTTCCCTTACTTGCTGCTTATAATCTGTTTCTCTTCCTTTCATATTCTCTGAAATCTTCACCTTCCCTTACTTGCTGCTTATAATCTCTGTTTCTCTTCCTTTCAGATTCTCTGAAATCTTCACCTTCCCTTACTTGCTGCTTATAATCTCTGTTTCTCTTCCTTTCAGATTCTCTGTAATCTTCACCTTCCCTTGCTTGCTGCTTATCATCTCTGTTTCTCTTCCTTTCAGATTCTCTGAAATCTTCACCTTCCCTTACTTGCTGCTTATAATCTCTGTTTCTCTTCCTTTCAGATTCTCTGTAATCTTCATCTTCCCTTGCTTGCTGCTTATAATCTCTGTTTCTCTTCCTTTCAGATTCTCTGTAATCTTCACCTTCCCTTGCTTGCTGCTTATACTTTTTGTTTTTCTTCCTTTCAGATTCTTTGTAATCTTCATTTTCTCTAGCCTGTCGCTTATCCGCTTTATTTCTTTCACGTTCCTGGTCGTTATATTCTTTACCCTCGCGCAATGCTTTCATGCCAGCTTTCCTCTTTTTTGTGCGCTGTGAGTGGGAGTGGTGCAACTTTCTCTTTTTACGCATGTTTTAACCTATTAATTCATCACTTAATGCTACATGGTCTGAACTGACATTAGCTTCAAAACCGTTAAACACAAACACATTCTAGAAAGCAAGTGCAACAGCTAGCCCTTCTGTATCGTACAAACCACTTGGATTGCAACTGTGTGGATCACACAACCCTCTTTCTTAATAAGAGCTATAGACTTTAACTGTGCATTAAACACACCATACTCATAACACTGGAAAAACTTTTCTAACACACTACCTACATCTCTTGATATGATCCCTTGTAATTAGAAATTATTTGTCGCTGCACTGCAGGTTACCTTTACGTCATCAATTATAATATCCTGCAGCCAAACTTTATCAGCACACAGGTAAGGTGGATTTGGCACTATACCATTATAATTTGAAATTGATTTCAAGTTCAAATCATTGCCTAAGTGAAGAATTTTATCAACGACGTCCGAATTCCAAGCATTAACGCTTATCACAGTTGATAAACATAACGCCATCACTGAGTTACTTGTACACTGAGTGTTTTTACTATCACCAAATATAGCATGATTTTGGCTAAGAGAACCAGCGATCACTTTAACCGCTTTTACTGCAAAGGATTTCTTAAGATTAAAGTTAAACCTAGTCCGTCTTTTACAACGCATTATGAAAACTTTTGTAACATAAAACTAAACAAATAGTAGCAACTGCTAAAACCACTGTTGTAACAAATAGTAAATAAAAATTAAATTTAAAACTAAACAGTGTTACCTATTTGCTGGAATGGCAACCTCTATTATGAAAACTGTTCAAACATAAACGCAAACAAATATTACGAACAGCTGAAAAAAGTAAATGTTATAACAAATAATAAATACGAATTAAAGTTAAAATGAAACAGTCTTACGTATTTCTGGAATGTTAACTCCTCAAAGTTCTATTCGCTGATAGACAGTTCCAAAGTTTGTTACATTCGTACCTAAGGTAACCAAATCTTTACATCTTGCGAAAACCACATTGATGTACAGCGCTTGCCATGGGAAAGAGAAACGAGGGAAGAAAGGAGTAACGATTCCACTAGGCCTTGAGCGATAGTCAAATCCACAACAGTAAGCAGCAGTTACTGTGCGCTGATTGGTTACAACACGATCATACAGAATGCCCTGTTTGTCAAAGAATACGAGATGCATGACCTTTCCTGCACTTTTCTGAACTTTTGCTTTCCTAGGCCTAGGGGTCGATGAATGTTTCCACTGCGAACTCTCCTGTTTTGTTAACGGGTCATAATGGTGGAACCAACGGATATTCTTTAGATTAGGTGACGCCAGCACTTGGTCAGAATTTTGGCTAAGTCCAACTCGGCAGTGTGTACGTATTCTAACGAAAGTTGCAGAAGTTTGTGTTTTGCCTGAAGCACAGACCTAAAGCTTGGTCCTTGTAGGCTTGCTGCACCATTTCAAAGGTTTCTGTAGTTTTTCTAGCAGAACACAAAACTTTATTGATGCGCGTTGCAGCTTAGAAACAAGTAAATAATTGATAAGCACCTGGAAAAGCTACATGCGATTGAATTATTATAAACATAAGATGAATTAATATTAACATTACAGTACAATAGATAGATACAAGCAGAACAAAGGTAAGGAAAATGAGTAAGTACAGCTTAATTGAATCTGATAATAAATTAAACGATAGAATAAGAGAAAGAATACAGACAGGGAATAAGCTTATTGTGCAAATAAAAATATTTTCTCTGATGGAATATTTACCAGAAAGCATGGGCGTCGCGAAACGAGGGCAAGGGGGGGGGCCGCAGCCCCCCCTTGGAAGTTGGTGAACTTAATGTGCAGCCAGTTACTGACTATTAAACTATTATTTTAATTTTGATGTAAAGAACAATTTTTATTTAGCACAAATTAATACGGTTATCTGCAATAAATATAAATTTTGACAATAAAATGATGATTTTTTATTATATAATTACAAATTTCCAACATGTGCCCCCCCCCCTTGAAAAAAGTCTGCCGACACTCATGCCAGAAAGTAATCTATGGGTCTGAGGTTTGGTCTACCATAATGAACAATGAACGATATAAAGGCTTTGCGATCTTTTGAGAGAAGAATACTCTGACAAATGTTTGGACCTGTAAATTGTGGTGCACAGAATTGGAGAGTGAGAAACAATCAGGAAATGAATTATTTAACAGAAGTAAACAATACTATGTACATTGCTTATGATGGTGGTGTTTTGCTATTTTAAAGCATTAGCAGAATATTGCTCTCGAAACGGAAAAGGAAGGGGTAAAAAGTTTATCCATCTCGGGATTTGAATCCCATTTCTAAGGATCATTACGTCCACAGTCAGTCATCATAACCGTGCGGCCAAGCCACACGTTCTAGAGCTACCCTATATTTCTGTAGTCGTTCGCCACCACCTGTTATCCATTTCAATGGAGTGCGGTCACATGTTAGGTCTCCAATTTAAGCGATTTTGGTAACGCTACAATTTAACTAACTTCCTAATAAGCACTATTTTGATTCCAGTGGATAATATTGATATATTTCTTTCTGTTTATGATTTATTGGTCACAATCTCTAGTTACTTTGAATACGTATAACTTATTAACTTGACGTCGTAGACCATTGGTTTCCTATCTCAAATTGATTGTCTATGAACCCTCTATTACCAGTAAAATTCGTGCGGTGTTATTCATTTACACCCCATATAAATATAACAGTAAGTATTAACGAACACGTCTGAACAAACCTTTTTTTCTTGTCCTATATAAACAAAAAGCAATGTAGCCAATTGCTAAAACAAAACCCACTAGTTATCATCAAATGCAATTATAGCAGTTGTTATGATAGTTAAACTTGGGGAGTAAAATTGTAAGCCTGGCGACAGGCGCGGCTCCTCAGGGTAGGCAGGGTAGGCATTGCCTACCCTATCGCAATACATCAACAAATAATGTTTAACTATGATTCTGCATTCATTCATAGATACATGTACATTCATTGTTGATGGTGATGTGATTGCCAGCTTAGATTCGATTTCATCGCATCACAGTTTTTAGTTTAAAACTAGTTATAAAGAAGCAATCGCTTGAAGCTTATACTACATTCAGATTCCAGTAACGTTGGAGCTCCGTAATAGTCGAAGAGTGTACCAAGAAAGCAGTGTTCAGTGACTTTAGTTCAGAGTCGAGTAATAGCCATTTTGATTTCTATTCGGTGCACATATTCATCACGCGTGTGCTAGTGTAACTTATATTTCCTTATGGCGGGGGAGGCTCCCCCGCCTCTTTCGGACGTTCTCGAACATGAGAAAAATATTCCAGTGACTATGGATATCTCCCCCGTAATTGATTCGAATACAGAAATAGTTAAACCAACTTTACAATACGATAATCAAGATACTGCACCATTTATAGTAGTATTAACTAGTTCAGTGGGTACCATAACCCAACTACATCCACTTAAATTGGGCAAACTAATATTCGAAAATCACCAAAATCTAGCAGTAGAGAAAATTATAAAAACAGGAAAAAATAGATTAGAAGTATTTCTACCCTCCGCATCTGCCGCGAATGCATTACTCAATTCAGACTTTGCTTCGAAAAACCAGCTGAAGGCATATATACCACATCACTATATACACACAAAAGGAGTTATACATAACATAGACACTGAAATCACAGAAACAGAAATCCAAAAATATGGACAAACTATAGAAGGTTATCCAATACAACATGTATATCGTTTTAAACGACGTGTGCTATCAGATAATGGGACAATAACCTACGAACCCACTCAAACATGCCTATTAACCTTTAGATCGCAAATGCTCCCACGAAAGTTTCGCTTATATTACAGCCAGTTTCCAATTTCACCTTACAAAGAAAGAGTATTACAATGTTTCAAATGTGCTAAATTCGGTCATTCTACCAAAACATGTCGAGGTAATACCACATGTATGCGTTGTGCAGACAACCATATCACCTCAGATTGTGATAGCGACATCTTGAAATGCAATAATTGCACACTTCCACACCGTGCTAACGACAAACATTGCCCAGTTTTTCTGCGCGAACAAGCAATCACTGATAAAATATCATCCTTACGTATCTCAAGATACGAAGCTATACAGTTAATTCGTGGGGACCAGTCATACGCTAGTAAATTACATAGCCAAACAGATCCACACAACACAAACCCCGCTTCTACCAAAATGAATCAATTCATCCCAGATAAACCCATCATAATTCGTAATACTGTTACAAGACCTTACAAACATAAACCCATTCGAGAAACCCCAGACACCTCCACAACACAAACGAATCAAATCGAATACCACTAAACCACATTTCCAGATTCCGTGCAATCAACCTTTCTACTTTACGGGGAGAAATAGTACCCGTGAATCACATACTCCCATATATCTACAAAACCAAGAACGCCAGGAGACATCTTCCAAGACACTTCCTATTAAACCCTCCCTTTCTCCTTTGTCCACTCAAAAAGTGGACAGTCAACTGTTCTTCAATTATCTAGAAGAAATGGGAAAACTCACCAGAAAAAATGAACCCATTCCTAGCGAGGCCTTGAATCAACTTCTATGCAAATTGATATCCTCAATCAGAGCTAACTAAATTGATTACACTCATAGCATGGCTCCTTTCACAATAGTTCAATGGAACGCCCGTTCCATAAAGCCAAAATTACACGATCTACAACATCTCTTAGAGAGATATCACATAGACATTATAGTGATTTCAGAAACATGGCTAACCCCTCAACAAACATTTCGATATCCTCCATTCCAGGTTATCCGACAGGATCGCTTGCATGGGGGAGGAGGAGGAATCATGGTTCTTCTTCATCCTTCTTTGTTGGTGTCCTCTTTTCAAACAATCAACAGTTTCGACGAGCAATTTCAGGTCATATTGCTCCAACTTCCTAGTTTGCAACTAATAGCAATCTATAATGCACCACAACATTATATTTCTCGTACTTTCTGGATGAATCATATACCATTACTTCCAAACAAAAACACCATAATCTGTGGCGATTTTAATCTTGGCCTTACTCCGAACCAAATTCGTTGTTCCCAACATAATTTTTCCTTTCTTCATCAGCTAATAGACCAACATTTCCTTTTGCTTAATGACGACTCACCAACCTCCCTCATATCCAGATATATCACTGATATCGTCATCGCTATGGCAAAATACCCATTGGAGAGTAAGACTTGATTCTATGGGAAGTGATCACTTTCCCATATTTATAAACATAGACAAACCACCTACTTTAGATGCTCGTCGACCTGCCATCCCTCGTCAACAGATACTGGATTGGAATGATTTTACCAACAGGCTAATAGCAATTTCATTAACATCTAACAAATCATACACAACACAACATCCTATGGATCACGTGTGTTTCATTGTAGCGACAGTACTATCACATATATCTCCAACTCGGATACACTCTTCCAATACAACTAGGTAAAAACCCATTTGGTGGTCTCCAGAATGTTCCGAGGCTGTTGCTAAACGTAGATTAGCATTAAACCAATACCGTCAAACACCAACCTGTAACCAATTTATAGTTTTAAAAGCACAATGCGCATCCACTCGACGCATCATCCGTTACCATAAACGCAAAGGTTGGCGAAAATTCTGTACGGAATTGTCACCATCAATTACTACCTCCACAATGTGGCGTAAACTACGTTGGTTCACACGACATACCGGACACCCTACTGATCCCATAGTCATGGGCATACATGTTCAACAACAATTTCTAGAACAACACACTCCAGACTCGGTACGTAACAACCCTCCCTTTCTGAATTCCACGACACAGGACGAGCCTTTATTTGAGGGTGCACCAGCACTCATGTCACCCATTTCAACACACGAAGTATCTAATGCACTCAACTCCCATCATAAATCCACCGCTTCAGGACCAGATAGAATATCATACGAAATGATCAAACACTTTCCACATACCTTAAATCTTTTGATTACATATGCGTATTCATACATTCTTTACACAGGTCATATCCCAGATTCATGGCAACACTTCTACATCATACCACTTCTGAAACCAAATAAAACAGGAAGGGCAGCAACTCACTATAGACCGATTGTCCTAGCCAACACACTAAGGAAACTATTTGAACAAATTATAAAAACCCGACTCACGTTTTATATGGAACGTTACTGTTTTTGGCCCAAAGGACAACACGGATTCAGAAAACTATTCTCCACACATCACAACCTACTTCAACTAACGCGTGACATACACGTCAATTGGACTCACAAAGGAGGACTTCTAGCCCACTTCTTAGACATTTCCCACGCATACGATTCTGTACAGTTGGACATCCTCATCCCTATTTTAAGGAAACTTTTCATTCCAGCACCTATAGTACGATGTATTTACCACCTGTTTATTGACCGTAAAATTCAATTAAATCTACACTACTCATACACCCAAATTCGCTACAGTTCTCAAGGATTACCCCAAGGTACTCCTCTAAGTCCGCTACTATTTATTATTTATATCCAGAAACTTAGTACTCTTCCTTTTAAACAGAGTCAACTGCTCCTTTTTGCTGATGATATCCTCCTTTACTCTCCGGCAACGATTCAGGAAATCCGTTTATCGACACATAAGTTACAACATGACTTAGACTTGTTAGTGCAAACCCTCATAAGAATAGGGTTACAACTCAAGGTTAGTAAAAGTCATTCTATTTTCTTTAAACGCGGCACACCAATTTTACAATCACCGTTACATATTGACGGACATCCTATACCTCTCACGCAGTCAACCAAATTCCTAGGCTTATATTTTGACCATAAACTATCCTGGAAAAATCATGCTGTGTATCTTCACTCCACCCTTAGATCAACCCTTCCCATATTTAAATACATACAAGGTCGACATTGGGGAGCACACCCACGATACCTCTATATCATATTTAAAGCCCTTTGCCAATCGAAAATAGATTACGGAGCCATCACTATTACTGCATATCCAGTTGGAATGCAAAATAAAATTACATCCATAATTTATCAAATTGGTAAACTCATTTTAGGGATCGGCGGTAAACCTGCTACTCAAAAAGTTTTTGCCGAATTAGCAATACAAAATTTCACCGAACGGCAGATAACCCTAACTATTCCTTTTATAGCAAAACTCTTTCTCTTCACAGAGACACCGCTGTTCTCTAAATTGCAACTAGGCCTTAATATCCGTTTACAGTGCAAAATAGGATCACGGAAGCAGACACCGATATATTTAAAAGTATTTAAAGCATTCAAATCATTCCAGGGAGGGATGTCCCATAGGAGACCTCCCTTATATTATCTCAAATATGATCAACTGATCCCTAAAACGAAATTTATTCTGTCTAACTTGCAAAAACATGATGTTACTACCCCTAAACAGTTTGCATACTTCCTAGACCAGTTTTCTCAATCTTTACAATCACCCCCTCAGATTATATATACTGATGGATCACTATCTGACCATGGGGCGGGAGCTGCATATTTCAATCAAACCACGGATACCAGAGACTCATTCACTCTTCCACGTTATTTTTCTAATTATTCAACAGAAATATACGCAATATACCAAGCTCTATATTCTTTACGTCATATACATAATTCCACAATCCTACTCTGTATCGATTCCTACAGTGCTATACAAACTCTTAATAGATTCCAAATAAAACCTTCTCTTGATTGGTGGGAAATATTATGTTTCCACGAACTAGATTCTTTAGATCAACGACATAACATGACACATATGATATGGATACCTGGACATTCCAACATAACAGGTAATGAGTACGTAGATAAACTGGCCAAAGCAGCTGCCAATAATTCTCCCCCAAATCCATCACCAGGAATACACATCCAGGACGTCCGACAACATATTACTCATCATATCGATACTTATTTCCATCTACCTAAATCATCTAAAACACCATGGTTTTCAGTGGGAAATGTAGATAAAGAGGCTATATCTCTGGCAACGAAATTGAAATTAGGCGTAGCACCCACCCCGGCTTATTTATTTAAGATCGGAAAACTCGATACAGATTGCTGTGAGTGTGGTCAGTTTGGCGATGCAGATCATATATTCTTTCAATGCCCTAAAAATTACCAACATTCGACATCTCTATATTCACACATATGTGCACGTATTGGACACGGTCCCTGGAATATTTCCTCACTTCTAAATTGGAAAATACGTTATATAGCACCACTTCTTCTACGTTTCCTCAGAAAATGTAAAATGAAACTATAATACTAACAGCATAATAAGAACATATGTATATTCAAATTACATCTTATGTTACATCTACATCTCTACTTCATCAAAGACACCAGACGCGGAAATCCAGAATACACTGGATACAGCGTCATTAAATAAACCAACAACAACAAGAACAACAACAACATATGATTCTGCATTTTATCATTTTCCCCCTAATTGCAGTTCAAGAAAAGTTTTCTCGGTCATAATGACCAGCGCATGGTCAAATCCTTTAATCTCAATTCCGATTCATCAAAACTGCGCTGCGTGTTTGAAACGCGCGGCAGAAATGATAAAAATGGAACCTGGGTAGTGGAGAGCCAGCAAGCTTAACCTCTGCCGGCCCGGCCCCCTTTCCTCAGTACGAGGCCCTTGAATATGGATAAGGAAATATTCCGTCTGTATATGCACTCCGAGCATGCGTAGACGCGTCTGCCAGCAGTCCGAACACTTGCCTGCCCAAATCCGAATTTATGCGACATTTTCCGAACAGGCATACTGCACGAACGAAGATCTCAGAGATCCGAATCATCTCAATATCACTCTGTAATACCAGTATGACCAATTTAATTAGTGAACTATTACAAAGTCCGCTTTCGTGGCGCACTGACAATGAAAGGAGGAGTGTTTTAGCTATTTAACACAAAGCTGCAGTCAGACAATTTTTCAATTTCTTAATTCATTTTAGTCACGGGCGTCGCGAAACGGGGGCAAGGGGGGCCACGGCCCCCCTTTGGTAGTTGGTGAACTTAATGTGCAGTCAGTTACTGACTATTAAACTATTATTTTAATTTTGGCGTAAAGAACAATTTTTGTTTAGCACAAATTAATACGGTTATCTGCAACAAATACTATAAATTTTGACAGTAAAATAATGATTTAATAGTATATGATTGCAAATTTCCAACAAGTGCCCCCCCCCGGAAAAAAGTCTCCCGACACTCGTGATTTTAGTTTTGGTGGTAATTCGTCCGTAAGTCACACTCATTCACTCTGCTCTTATTAAACAACCAAACAATATATTGTTTGCGTTATCCGCAATGACTTCGCCCCCTATATTTCGGATAAACGGGGTTTATTATTATTATTATTATTATTATTATTATTATTATTATTATTATTATTATTATTATTATTATTATTATTATTATTATTATTATTATTATTATTATTATTATTATTATTATTATTATTATTATTATTATTATTATTATTATTATTATTATTATTATTATTATTATTATTATTATTATTATTATTATTATTATTATCATTATCATTATTATTATCATTATCATTATCATTATCATTATCATTATCATTATCATTATCATTATCATTATCATTATCATTATCATTATCATTATCATCATCATCATCATCATCATCATCATCATCATCATCATTATCATTATCATCATCATCATCATTATCATCATTATCATTATCATCATTATCATCATCATCATCACCGTCGTCGTCGTCGTCGTTGTTGTTGTTGCTGCTGCTGCTGTTACACTTTGCCTACCCAAAAATTATGACTGCGAGCCGCCACTGCCTGGCGATAATTATTATAATTGCACAGAGACAAATTATAAGAATCGCTTGAATGTGTACAGTTTTAGTTGTCTAAAACTATTCCAGGCGCCAGAAAACCTAACAATTTTAAAGTAAGTTGCATATTTTTAATATTTTGGGCGACTTCAGCTTAAATTTTGCGACTTTTCTTTAATGAATCGGGTGACATTTTGTTAAACACATTTGGCAACACTGTGTTCTACGCCATTTTGTGCTGGCTTGCTTCCGCGACATTTGCCTTCAGTCTTTAACCGTTTAACGGATACGTTTATCGTGATCATAAGGTAAGTTGGAAAGTTGAATTTCCAAGTAGATACTAGGATATCACGAGGGACAATACATATATACAAACTGCTTAGACAAACCCTTGTAAACACAGGGAGTGGCTTAAGCCCAAAACTTCTAGACAGCGGTATATTGTACAATAATCAGGAGTATCTGCCGCAGTTGAACGAGCATTTCAAATGTTTCTGCTTCGAGTTTACTTGTTTTTCGACTTAGGGTTTTAATTTTCTGATAATTCCAACAGTTCAACAAAGTCTGCGTTACCTTTTAAGTTCTGCATAGTTTATGGTTAGTACTTCTGTAATGGCTGACTTCTATAATCCCCACGTAGGTGCCGTAAACACTTATGCCCTCGGCTTTATTATTCCTGTTCTTCACCTCGTGGTATGGATTATCGGACAATTCCTTATCTCGCCCAGTTTCAGAGACTCTACTGTATTACAATATTTTGTGGATGTGATAAATAGAGTACTTATTATTGCAGATAACCGTATTAATTTGTGCTAAATAAAAATTGTTCTTTACATCAAAATTAAAATAATAGTTTAGTAGTCAGTAACTGACTGCACATTAAGTTCACCAACTTCCAAGGGGGGCCGTGGCCCCTCCTTGCCCCCGTTTCGCGACGCCCATGGCTCAAGCCAATTATATTCAAGCGAATGAGTCGCGTGTTGTAGCTTACCTACGTTATCCGTGGCCATGCTCTCGGAAGTTACAGGTTTATTCAAAGTAACTAAGATATTTTGGTAAATATCTATTAAATCGGTCCCTCGAGAAAATGAGTGAAATATAGTGCAATCGATTGATCATGTATTTTTGATTACGAGTTTGAAAGTTTGAGAAGCTTCGCTTTTTACCGTATTTATAAGTGAATTCGTCACGGGCGCTGCAACGGTTTTATTTCGCTTGTTTGGCGGATATTCATATATTTATAAATGACTATTATGTGCGATAAAATAATGTATTAATTTATTTACGATGACTTTGTCATATAGACACACTAACCTAACCTAACCTAACCTAACACGGACTGAATTTCGATGACACGAACCCTGATAGCAGGATCATGTAGACACACTACTCTAATTATGCACTAATTTCATTGTAAACACGTTATTAAACCATTTTGGTGCATATAGCAGTCGTTTAAAAATATTTATTTGCTGTAGTGTAGTTACCGAACTCCAATTTTTGTCACAAATACATTAGGGAGTGTTAGGTACCCTAAGTAATGTCAGTATATTATTGTTTTAACATCAGACATTTACTCCTAAAACTCGTAAAAACATGCAAATAACCTTTTTTTGCAACCCTCGTTAGATAGCAGATGTCATACAGAGAAGGCATGTAGTAGAAACAAAAGCAAGGTCGGGGAAGGCAGGGAAAGTGGTATTGCCAATGTATGAAAAGCAGGGAACTATGTCAGTGCATACTTGTAACATTATGTTGCACTGTTTTATTGCACAAGCATTTTAGGAACAATAAGCGACACTCATAATATGTTCTCTATTTACATAAGTGTGTGTTAACCGAACTTAATTGAGTCAAGGTGAACAAAGTTGAGGTACACGTGCTTGTATTTTGAGTGCCATTGTTGGCAACAGTTTGACAGGAGAGGGAAGGGATGAGTGGGAGACGAACTCTCCCATGATGCCTTGGGTGAATAATGTCATGAACATTTCATTAGAATCCTGGAGTTCTTGCAGTTGCCTCAGTTAAGTGCAGTTAACAGATAATTACACAAACAAATGACATGTGTGTCAGTTATTTTTCTAAAAGTGTATTCATAATAATTGTGCAATATAGAAGGTGCACAAAAATCCATTTCAAGTGTTTTGGTGAATATACTACATTATCCAACATTATTTCTTGAGAAATACTAACAGCAAATTCTGAGTCGATGCAAAATTATTGAGTTAATCAGTAGTGTTTTAAGTATTTCAAGTTGTGTTGATTTCATTGGCCCCATCCTTTTAATTGACCTCATTGAGCAAAAACTAGTGAGTTTTCTGAGGGAAGGAAGTAAGTGGTTGCCAAAGTATGTAGCAAAATACTGCTAAATGAGCGATAGAGTAAAATCTGCTCTCAATCATTAGATTTAGCAACCTGAAGTTTCAGCTATGCTTCTTTGCTTATAAGAAAGCATTCCTCAGCTACGCCTTGCAGCTTAGGAAGTGCCAATGTTGAGAACGCTCCCATGGTGCCTTGGGTGGAATACAGATTATGGCTGCTGTGTTGTGTTGCTGCTTTATTTCAAGCTTATTCAACTATAACTACATGTGTAACTATCATATCTGAGTGCAAATTGTCAATTACATGATTTACAAATTTTGCAATAGAGTGCTACAGTATGCAAGCGTGGTTAAGCGGTTAGTCCATTCGTCTTATCACCAACATGGCCCAGGTTCGATCCCTAGCATCTGCATGTGGTATTTGTAGTGGACAAAGCAGCATCTGAGTGGCTTTTCTCCAGGCTCCCCTGCCACTCATTCTAACAAATACGCCATCACCTGCACTTCCTATAATACTCTACTGGTGCTGGGCTGACAACCTGCTTCCAGGTCTTCACTCTGAATGGTCTGCTCCCCGACAATCATCTGACCCTAGGCACTGGCTTGTAAGTTCTATGGTTGTAAGTGAGGCAGTATTTTGCGTAAGCCCTTTGAAATTATTCCAAACGTATGTAAATATAGAGGCAACAGAAAGCTATCTTAAATAATGTGGTTAGAATATAGGCAGCATAGGCTGACTTATTTTGTTCAGTGTTCTACAACCAAGGAGGAATGGACTCAGATCGGTGGTGTAACAACGAAAAATACTAATGATGTATTATGTTAGCTAATGCTGGATTTCTAACAATGAAGTCATTAATCCTCTTGCTCTCCAATATTTTTCACTGATGGATGGGGCACTGGGCATATTTGAAGGTGGTCTCGATCCATTTCCTCTTGCAGATCACATAGAGGACATAGTGGTGAAGAATATATCCCAATTCTGTTTAAATGTTTTGCCAGACAATCATGTCCTGTAATCAACCTGAAGGTTGCAACTGCTGTTTTTCAAGGATACTCAGGAATCACTGTTTGAATGTTTGGTAGTTCCCATCTTTTATTCTTTGATTTTTCATAGTAATATTTTGCAACAATTTTTTTGAATCCAGAGTTGACTAATCTTTTAGCTGCATAAAATGGTAGATTAACTATAGATTTTTGTACACCGCTGGTACCCTTTTTTGCAAGAAAATCAGCTTTCTCATTACCACTCAGTCCACAATGAGCTGGTATCCATTGGAAGACTAGGTGTTTTTGAAGTGCTGTTAGATGGCTAAGCATCTTCCAACATTCTATAATAGTTTGGTTTTTTGGTGACAACTTGGAAGTAATTGCTATAATTGCTGCCCTGGAATCTGAGAGAGTAACTGCTTGCTGAAAATGTGAAATTCTGTACACGTCTTCTGATTGGTAATCAGAGGATATGGTCTGTGAATTTATTTTGATAATTCTCCCGGTCAGGTTGGTGAGACCTGTAAACCAACGACAGGTGTGGTCCCCCAGACATTCTGGGGGTTGTGAGAGAGCGATGTGACCGCCAAAACATAAAAAAATGGTGCTCTCTAAAAAATGGTTACTATTACTGCTATTGCTCTCTTTTTCTTTTTATAATGATGTATTATAAATTTAAATATAATTTAAGATTTAAAGCTTTCACGGCGCACGTTATTTATTAAAGTTTCACGGGCGATCAGCCGTGTGAGGTTTGAAAATATTGAGCTTTCGGCCATTCTAAACTCCATGGCCTTCGTCAGAATGAAATGACCGTTATTTTCCCGCTCCTCCTATATATACAATGTTAGATGAGAGGGGGTTGCGTTGCCCTGGTCAATGAGCGGGTGACGATTTGTGATTGGGCCTGCTGTTTCGGGCTATGTTTGTCACCGGCCACAGTGTTTTCTTGAGGGTCAGTACTTGGACCAGAATCACTATAGTTGCTGTTGTGAATGTGTTTCATGGCTATTGTCCAGGCAGGGCTTAGCTGAAGACCGCGGTCCCTGTTGTAATTGTTTGGATGTAGTTTGATTTGAATGGCTTCCTTAATGACTCTGTCCCAGTATTTATCCGTATGCTCCAGAACTTTGATGTCTTCAAAGTTTATTTTGTGGACATACTCTATACAATGCTCGGCCACTGCTGACTTATCTGGTTGTAGGAGCCTGATATTGCGTTGATGTTCTTTACACCTTTCTTCTATTGTGCGTCCTGTTTGGCCTACATACACTTTACCACATTCGCAAGGAATCCTGTAAACTCCTGGGACCTTGAGTCGAAGTGGTTCTTTTACCGGTCTAAGGTATTCTTGGATCTTCTTTGGAGGTGTGAAGAAGGTCTTGACGTTATACCTAGCGAGTATGCGGGAGATCTTGTTTGAGACGGAACCGTAGAATGGTATGTAGGCTTTGCTCGGCCAGCTATCCATTCTTTGAGTGAGGCGTTGGGGGTTGTTTCGATTGTTTTCAACCTTCTTGCGTGCCTTTTTGATGTCGTTATCACTGTATCCGTTTTTCAGCAATGTGTCTCGTAGGTATTTAAGTTCCTGCTTAATGTGGTCTTCATCCGCAATATCGAAAGCTCGGTGAAACAAGGTGGAGATAACTGTCTTCTTTTGAGTAGGACGGTGGTGACTGGAGGCGTCCAAGTAGCGGTTGGTGTGTGTTGGTTTCCTGTATACCGTGTGACCTAGGCTGCCGTCCGGCTTCTTGTAGACCAGAACATCTAGGAAGGGGAGTGAGCCATCGATCTCAACTTCCATGGTAAACTTGATGTTCGCATGTAGGTTGTTGAGGTGGTCTAAGAAGGTGGAAAGTTTTCCTTTTCCATGTGGCCAGATAACAAAGGTATCATCCACGTATCTGAAGAAAGCCTTTGGTTTGTCTGAGGTGGTATCCAGGGCAGTATGTTCAAAGCTCTCCATGAAAAAGTTGGCAATAGCAGGTGACAACAGTGAACCCATGGCTACCCCATCCGTCTGTTCGAAGAACTGGCCATTGTAATTGAAGTATGTGGAAGTGAGCGTGTGTCTGAAAAGCTGGGTGATGTCTTCCGGAAACCGTTCAGATAGGAGCTGTAGTGAGTCCTCTAGCGGCACTCTGGTGAACAAGGATTCCACATCAAAGCTCACCAAAATATCATCCGGGTCCACTTTCAGCGCTGAAATTTTCTGTATAAAGTGACTGGAATTTGCAATATGGTGTTGACAGTTACCAACTTTTGCAGCATAGTGAGGAACTTCATGAACAATATTAAATTTTTCATAAACCAGAATTTCTGTTTCTTTTTTTGTTTGGAGATACAGGGAATGTGTTCATATTGACGGTCATCAAGTTCAGCATCTGTTGTCGTGTAGCTAAGCCTAATGTCACTACTTGTACAGTAGTGTGTATTCCATATTCATGAGTTGCCAGTCCTTTGTGTAATTCTGGCACAGAACATGCCAATCCTCACTTGGTCTGGAGCCGTGCATCGCGGTCTAGTCAATCTACAAATGCACTGTACATTACTGACATACAGGTATGACAGCTCAAACATTTACTGAATATATCAACATAAGGTTCAGAGTTAAGATTGGAGGGAATGATACAGCTATATTAATGCACGAGTCTCTAAGGGGGAGAGAGCAACAGATGTGGATAAGAGATGAGGGGAAGGGTTTTAGTGATAGTTATACTAAAATAGTAGTGATTGAAGAAAGGGGGAGAGAGTCAAAGGGGTACTGAGAATAATATAATGTGAGGGCCGAAAGTTTTAAATTTTTCTCTTTTCCTTGTTCTATTTATACTGTGCCTTTAACTGCAATTCTCATATCAGCAGACTTTTCTATGGAACCTACTGCCAGTTTGGTAATGGTGTTAGCTGATGTCAGTTGTCAGTGGATTTCTTTCATTGAGTTTTATACATTAGATCTCGCCACAGTCACACTTGCATGTTCTGGGGAAGATAGACAGTAACCATGGTTAGAGAAAAATTCTCTCAGACAGTGACCCCTTGTACAGGAACTAGGTGCTCTACCGAATGAGCTACAGGACAGTCAACTGTCTCTATTTGAAATACCAGTAATTAAAAATGAATGGGTAGTTCAGAGCTCTAAAGAGTGGAAGGTTCATTTTAAACAGTTCACTGAACTGCTTTATAGCTTCATATATATCTTGTTACAGATACAACATGGCTGCCCAACCCTCTCCTAGTCACCAAATTCTTTTGAGGATTTTTGCACTTGAGGAGAAATTGAATACAGAGTTTGGTCTTTTCCGAGCAAAGTTTGAAGAATATCGGCTCCTCTCCGAAAACAGCCACCTCCATACCTCGGTGAATACAGAACAAGGGGTAACTCAAGTGGAACAAAGTCAGGAGAAACAAGTTGAAGAATACAGAAACCTCCATACCTTGGTGGTGAGTAAAGACCAAAGGATAACTCAACTGGAGCAAGAACTTAGAACAACTTGGAAGAAACAAGTTGAAGAATACAGACACCTCCATACCCAGGTGGTGGATAAAGAACAAAAAATAAGTGAACTGGAGCAAGAACTTGAAACAGCTCAGAAGAAACAAGTTGAATACAGACGCCTCCATACACTGGTGGTCAATAAAGAACAAAAGATAAGTCAACTGGAGCAAGAACTTGAAGCAACTCAGAAGAAACAAGTTGAAGAATACAGAAGCCTCCATACCCAGGTGGCCAATAAAGAACAAAAGATAAGTCAACTGGAGCAAGAACTTGAAGCAACTCAGAAGAAACAAGTTGAAGAATACAGATGCCTCCATACCCAGGTGGCCAATAAAGAACAAAAGATAAGTCAACTGGAGCAAGAACTTGAAGCAACTCGTATGAAACAAGTTGAACAATATGGACATCTCCATACCCAGGTGGTGAATAAAGAACAAAGGATAACTGAACTGGAGCAAGAACTTGAAACAACTCGTAAGAATAAAGTTCAACAATACAGACGCCTCCATACCCAGATAGCCAATAAAAAACAAAGGATAACTCAATTGGAGCAAGAACTTGAAACAACTCAGAAGAAACAAGATGAAGAACACAGATACCTCTGTACATTGGTAGTCAATAAACAACAAAGCATAACTCAATTGGAGCAAGAACTTGAAACAACTCAGAAGAAACAAGATGAAGAACACAGACACCTCTGTACATTGGTAGTCAATAAAGAACAAAGGATAAGTCAACTCGAGCAAGAACTTGAAGCAACTCAGAAGAAACAAGTTGAAGAATACAGATGCCTCCATACCCAGGTGGTGGATAAAGAACAAAAGATAAGTCAACTGGAGCAAGAACTTGAAGCAAGTCAGAAGAAGAACAAAGATTTGGAGGAAAAGTTTATGGATTTAGAAAAGAGACCTGAGGAAGTGGAAGTTCAGATGTTAACTGGGAACATTGGCGGTAGCAGCAACATTGAGGTGAGCAAAGTGTACCAGGCATTGCAATTTGTAGTGAATCTTGATTCTGTATAAATGTTGAACTGTTTAACTTTGATGTAAGTTATCTGCCACATTACTGAGTAAGTTAGTACATAGAGTAGACAAATAAACCTATGTGTGTGTATATCTACTAAAGAAGCCAGTGTTAGGAATAGAACTGTTTCTCTTGTAAAGTCTGCTGCACATGCACAAAGAAACTTAACAGTTGGACACAAAAGTTTCAGTATTCTCTCACATACAGAGAGAGCAAAAACAGCTCTGAATGGGCTGTGCAGTGTTTTGCTTGTTGGCATCCTGCGCACTCGTTGCCATCTGCTGCTATCACATAAAGATGCAGGTGAAACCATGCAACATTATTAAGGCTACTTTTAAAGGCTTACTTACCAAGTTAATGAAAGGAGATGCTGAAACTGGCCACCATTGTCCATGCATTTTTGGCATCTCTTTAGGAAACCATGTCGGTCTGGGTGGCTCACATGGTTAGACGCTGGCCTACTAATCCCAAGGTCGTGAGTTCAAATCCGGCTCAGACCGATGGTTTTTAAGTGTGCTTAAAAACGACAGCTCCATGTCAGTAGATTTACTGGCATGTAAAAGAACTCCTACGGGACAAAATTCCAGCACACCAGCAACACTGATGTAATCCTGGCAATTGACAGTGTCGTTAAACAACAAAATAATTTCTTTTCGGAAGCCATCCATTACTCATAGCTCACATTGAGAAATGCTGGCAATTTTCTGGTAGATATTTTGTTTTAGTTCTTCCAGGGTGTGTGGATTTGTCTTGTACACTTTGTTTTAAGTTATCTCAGAGATGGAAATCGCTTAATGGAGCTCTGAGAAACCTTTCTCCGCTAATGACACACCATACACCAATTTTCTTATCATGAAGGGATACTTCATAAACAATATTAAGTTCTGAGTTATGGAGCCAATTTTTTTGAGTCAACAATAGATGCCAGTATGTACATTAGTAAGTCACTTTACTCTATGTAATAATTATATTATCTCTGTATTAGAGACGTATAATCTATGCTCCTTGGGCAACACACAGGAGGGAAGGCAGCAATTTACGAGGACTTTTTTTTTCCAAGTCAGATCGGTTGCTAAACCAAGCCCACAGTGAAAATCAAACATTTTATTTGCAACATTTAGTCACTCCTACATTTTATTTTAGTGCACAGTCGCCGCAGTTAGTGCACAGTTTTTAGCTTCTTGTATTCTATATAAGATTATCTGAATGACAAATTATCCTGTTAACACATATATAGCCTTGTAAGTAATCTCTAGCTTCTTTAGTGACAGATTATTGTTAATTACATTTGATACCTGTGTGAAAACTACCTAAATATATATGTATAGAACAATCTGACAAAAAATCTGATGTGTTGCACTCACATGACTTTCTCTACTCTTGTACTAACCATTGTTACAAAACCCTTATACTGTGTATTCTTCGTGTTAGTTGAGATAAACATTTGTACAAATTATCTTATTGCTTATTTCCTTATAGGTGTAACAGGAATATTAGAATACAATGGGCTTTCAGCGATGGTCAAATATTTAAAAGCTTTGAAATCCTGTTCTCTTTGCACACCGAACATATAAAACAAATGAACAACGATGTTCCATTTCACGAAAGCTTTAAGTTTTCTGAAACTGACAAAAATAACGAGGAATATCACCGAAATGGTTCACTCTACAAAAAAGATTCATTCAGACATAAATTGTGTGCTTTAGCGAGATCTATATTTCTTGTATTTACTCAGGGGTCTCCGTCTAGGGGATATGTGAATGGCGACCACAAGGTACCCAAGCTGAGCAGAACATTACTTCCACTTACTGGTGTCTAGGGGATATGTGGATAGCACCACAAGGTACCCAAGCTGGGCAGAACATTACTTCCACTTACTGGTGTCTAGGGGATATGTGGATAGCACCACAAGGTACCCAAGCTGAGCAGAATATTACTTCCACTTACTGGTGTCTAGGGGATATGTGGATAGTGACCACAAGGTTCCCAAGCTGAGCAGAACATTACTTCCACTTACTGGTGTCTAGGGGATATGTGGATAGCACCACAAGGTACCCAAGCTGAGCAGAACATTACTTCCACTTACTGGTGTCTAGGGGATATGTGGATAGCACCACAAGGTACCCAAGCTGAGCAGAACATTACTTCCACTTACTGGTGTCTAGGGGATATGTGGATAGCACCACAAGGTACCCCAGCTGAGCAGAACATTACTTCCATTTACTGGTGTTTTGCTCCTCACTGTAACTTTTCTATCTGACCTTATCTTGGTCATCTCTTGTTCTCTTCCGACCCCGATGCTATTAGGGTTTCCAAGGGCTAGGGAGTCTTTATTTTTCCAATCTCTCCATTTCTCTATAAAATCTTAACCCCTAACATGCTGACCTGTCATGGCATGTAATACATACTCTGATTGGTAATCAGAGGATATGGTCGGTGAATTTATTTTGATAATTCTCCCGGTCAGGTCGGTGAGACCCGTAAACCAATGACAGGTGTGGTCCTCCAGACATTCTGGGGGTTGTGAGAGAGCAATGTGACCGCCAAAACATAAAAATATGGTGCTCTCTTAAAAGCGGTTACTATGCTGCTATTGCTCTATGAGTAGAAAAATGTTGTAGAGTGGGAGGATTAATGACTTAATTGTCAGAAATCCAGCATTAGCTAACAAACAACATTAGTACAATTTTGCCTTTTTTTAGAGAATTAACAGACAGGGAGTATAATTATGCATTTTTTTCAACAAGGCTGCTGCAGCTCATAGAGCAAACTTTTGATGAGAACATTTGAAAGCGAGTTTCAGGACAGAGTTATTAGTAGATATTTGTGGCTCCCTCAGTCCTCTGACTTAAACCCCTGCTTCTCACAGAGCACACAATGCTAGTTTCTTCTGGTGGTTTATTGGAAGACTTTGTGAGAGTGAAATTGAGAACGTAAGGAATGTGTATACATATTAGGGCAGTGGCTTGGTCATTGGTAATGGCAAAAAAAGTTTAGTGGGTAAAGTCTGGAGAGATTTCAGTTAATGTGCATTACATAGAAAATGTAATGAATTAGAACCATACATGAAAAAAATGTTTAAAACTTAAGCATCAATTGGAAGGGCATGCTTTTAATTAAGGGTTTGCTCTTCCACACTAAGACATGTTTTGAAAGTGAGAAATTAACTTATTTTTGGTTAGGCATCTCAAAGATACAAAATATCTGTGTGCCATTTATGTGTGCCATGCCATAATAAAGTACTGTAAAATAATCATGGTTAGAGTTTAACAGTTATCTTAAAATTCTGCGAGCTGTCTCAAAATTCCTCATACCTGCCCAGAAAATCATCCTGCAGCAGTTCATATCGTACTGATATCTCCATTCAGCAGTGTGGTTCAAAAATGGCATTCCAGTATGTAGACATGGTGCTATATTGTCAGCTTCATGTTGCATGGGACTCAAAGCACTGAAGACCTGTTTCAAAGGACATTCTCATGGAAATTCTACAAACAGTCATTAGGGGACAGCTCCAAGTGAAAAGCAATGGAAATCACACTTGATAACCAGCCCATAATTTAGCTGCTGAGACTGATAGAAATACCACAACTACACATTAGATGGCACAAAGCGGAGGTGCATTTCTAGGTACCTGTAGACTCACTTCAAAGGGTGATGTCAAATTTGAAAGCCAAGGCACAAATAAAAATCTGATGTGTTGCACTCACGTGACCTTCTCTACTCTTGTACTAACCATTCTTACAAACTCTTATTCCTATATCCTCTTCGTATTAGTTGAGATAAACATTTGTACAAATTATCTTATTGCTTATTTCCTTGTAGGTACAAGGGGAATATTAGAATGCAGTAAGCTTTGAACAATAGTCAAATCTTTTAAAGCTTTCAAATTCTGTTCTCTTTGCATGCTTAACATATAAAAAAATTAACGATGTTCCTTTACATGAAAGTTTTGTTTACCAAAACTGACACAAATAACCAGGAAATCTCCAAAATTTTTCACTTTAAAAAAAAATTATTTGGACATAAATTGTGTGTTTTAGCGAGATCTACATTTTTTGTACAGTAAGAGTTTGCCTGTCTCTTATGGTTTACGAGTTATTCAAAAGTCATCCAGAGTAAATAGGACTACATTGACTATAGCCAGAAAATTCAAAATATATAATTCATTTGTCATACAAATATCTTAAACTTACAGCATTTTAATCAAGATCATTGGAGCCATTTTCAAGAAAATCAAAATTTTCGAAAAATTTTCCAGGTAAAGGGTAGTTTAGGTGGGGCTATTTTCTTCAAAATCTTTGTGTCGCATCCTTGAAAGACATTAAACTTAAATACCAACTTTGGTTTTTAACCAACTTTACGGTTTTGAGTTATGCTGTCGACAGACTGACACAAACATGCACGCACACACACACATACCTTTTTCTAAAAGTGCTTCTTTTGTATTCAGGGGTCCTCAAAACATATATTTCCGGTGAAATCTCTGCATCAAATTTTTGGGTGGAATACAATACTTCCTCTACTTACTATATAGCGTTCCACTCTTAGAAGACAGTATGGAGTTAAATGGGACATCTCTGTCTCTATCTAGCGCATACAAGTTGCCATTAGCCGCATCCTTTTCTACCCTCGCGGTGTTGCCAGATTCCTAATAGCATGGTATAAATATTCATTTGTTATAAATTTCAGGTTTGAACACATTATCCTATGCAGAATTTTTTTCTCTATCAGGTTATATCCTTTTTAGAGTCATTATACATTTCTATAGGCCCAAATTTCTTCCGAAAACGTTTTTTTCAATAGAAGTCCGATATTTCCTGTTTCTATACTCATCACGCACTAACTAACAAACTAACTGCTAGAATGCATCTATATTTTTTTCTTAGGTAGAGTATACCATAGTGCTACTACCTGCCCACTTTGAATTCTCTATGTTTACCCAGTTAAGTGTTATAATTTTTAAAATGAAATGTTTTTGGAAAATTTTATATCTGTGCACTGCAAAAGTTACGCAGTGTGAAACTTTTTTGTTATTGAGTTTACATCAGGGAACCAGCGAGAACAAATGTTGAGGAAGGTTGGAGAAAGTTTTTAAAATAAACCAAAAGGCAGTAGCCTCTTTCTTTTATCCAGTAAGGCAAACAAAAGGTATTCATCTATTCAGCGTCAGGCCTGACACAGAAGATAGTATAAGGAGCAGCACTAACATTAGTTCGAAAGAAGCCGTGTGTGTAACTGTGAGCTGTTATTGCATTATTTGTTTAATATTTTTGTAAATATTTGTAGTTATGGAGGGGGAAGCTAGGAAGAGACGATATGTTGGTAAATTAAGAAGTAAGGAACGCGAAATAATTATGAATGTGTTATATTATTTTTGAAGCAAAATGCGTGTTAAGGCAGTAAAAGACACAGCTAAGGCTATCGGGTGTTCAGAAGCAGTAGTGTGTATGATTAAAAAGGAACTAATGAAAGGACCTCTAAGAACGCCATCGAAAAAGAAAGCAAAAAGGGTGGGACTACACAAAACGATAGGTTAACGCAATATGATTGAATAGTGCAAGGTGGAGTGCGGTGAATTGTTCATTCTTTACTGTTTGCAAATATTCCACCCACGCTGAATATAATTTTGTCACGATTCAACAGTGATGAGACCATACCAAATTTCTCAAGGGCCACTCTTAGTCGGTTCTTACATGATTTGGGGTTGGAATATGAAAGAAGGGGTAACAAGTGCATATTAATAGAAAGAGACGATATCGATATCATCAGATGGCGACAGAAATATCTAAAAGACGTAAAAAGGTTTAGGGACCAGGGGAAATCAGTTGTTTATACAGACGAGTCATTTGTAAATTTAGGCCATACAGTAACAAAGACATGGAGGGATACCAAAGTTAAAAGTGTCCGTCAAGCAGCAATTGAAGGACTAAGTACAGGACTCCGGCCACCTCGGGGTCGCGCGCGGACAAAGATTCGCAACTAGTACATGTTGCAACACTGCTCTCCATTTAACGTCTACTGTCTTTTAAGGGTGGAACGTGCTTTAGTAGAGAAAGTAAAAATGAACACAGTGTATAATTGGTTATGGTGTACACCTGAGAGCAACTTCTGTTGCTAGGGACTGTTTACACAGATGGTAGTTTAGCATGCTTAGTGCAGCACTGGCATCCACAGGAAGTGCTCAGTTATGCAACCATTGGTCTGTATGTGTGTATTCCATCACACCACTTATTGTTGTGTCTGGTTGAAGACTCCTTGCATGTTTACAACAGTACTAGCAGTAACAGCAATTTGATCCAGCTCTGTAGTGTGATGGTTAGCGTGTCTGCCTCGCATTCAAGAGGTTGCGAGTTTGAATCTTGCTCAAGGTATGTTATCCGGATAAGGTTTTTTTCCCGAGGTTTTCCCTTATCCTGAGAAAACGAATTTAGGTTTCATACATCAGCTGGTTCAGATGCCCCCTGAGGAGGAAATCCAGACACAAGGTCAGGTGACATGGGTGGTCAGGCCATAGAGCCACCTTGACCCATACATTGATTCCCAAAGGTGGACTTCAGAAGATTCCTCACAGCAATGCTGGAATCAGCTGGCACCCATCATGCTGGAAGTACATCCTTTATTTAACATTCACAATTATATCCTCCAGCAGTTCTGGAACCTCATGTCCCACGAAGATGTGATAGCTCTGTCTGTTGAGGAAAAATAGAAGAATGTGTGGTCCAATCAACCAATCACCGAGAATACAGAATTGCTGTTAATGAGCACAAGGTCAAGTACCTTTTGGATTCACAGTACCCAAACATGCAAATTGTGGACATTGAAACAGCCTTCATGGGTAAACAAAGCCCCATCTGTGTATAGGACCTTGGCTGGTAATAAGGATTGCAGGGTAGACCAATGGAAGAATCATTGTCTGAACTGCACGAGTTAGTTGTGATAGTGCTGCTACACACTGAAGATGGAAACGATCCAGCTGCTGGTCATGTAATACATTCCATACAAGGTTATATCTGGATGTGTGTCTTTAACATTTCACAGAGTCACATCTTCTATTTTGGGAGTTTGTACTGTAGAATTCTGATCTGTTTCATGCATACTTGCACAGAAGGTGCCTGTTACACATAGCAGGCAATGCCGACATCCGAATGTTTGGTAAAGTGCTGTCGATACTCTCACTGCAGCTCGGCCATTTGCATTCACGTATACCAAATGTATGTCAGGCATTTGAGCATACATAAACTGCTCCATGTTCACTGTTGTCACTAGGCAGTGATGCTTGGGAATGAATTGGAGTGTTTCCAACTGTTCGTACATAGATCAGTACATATTCCCAGTCTGCAACATCCACACAACATTTAAGAGGTAGAACCGGAACTTAAAAATTCAATGCCACAACCGGGATTTGAACCACAGACCTTCCGTTTGCCGGGTGGACGCTCTAACCACTGAGCTATTGTGACAAACTGCCAGAATGGCATTAAATTCTCAAGCCAGTTCGTATTTCTCCTGGTAAACCACAAAGGCAGTCTCACATCAGAGACAAATTACCCCAATGGTGACTTACTATTGTAAGTACTTTATATCCCAGGATTAAATAACCTTCACATGTTAATTATTATTTATTTATGCCAACAAACTTACTGTTGGTGTTTTTAAACACACAAGCCGTGTGTGGGCAAAGCTTAAGAGGTAGAATCAGAACTTAAAAATTCAGTGCCACAACCGGGATTTGAACCACAGACCTTCCACTTGCCGGGCGGACGCTCTAACCACTGAGCTATTGTGACAAACTGCCAGAATGGCATTAAATTAATACGAACTGGCTTGAGAATTTAATGCCATTCTGGCAGTTTGTCACAATAGCTCAGTGGTTAGAGCGTCCGCCCGGCAAGCGGAAGGTCTGTGGTTCAAATCCCGGTTGTGGCATTGAATTTTTAAGTTCCGGTTCTACCTCTTAAGCTTTGCCCACACACGGCTTGTGTGTTTAAAAACACCAACAGTAAGTTTGTTGGCATAAATAAATAATAACCCACACAACAGCTTACATAAGCACCAGTCACAAAGTGTTCCCTAGTTGACTTCAGAGACTAAATGTTCCTTATCAAAATATGTTTTGTAAGAGTTGAAACTTTCGCGGCGAATGTTAATAATAATTGCTTCTTGGATGATCAGCCGCATCAAATTTATAAAACTCAAGCTTTCGGCTAATTGATACTCCATGGCCTTCACCAGGAACTAATTGCTGGGGCAAAAGACATGCTGGTATATAAACACCAACAAGATGGGTGAAGCCAGGCAGGTCTTGACCAATGAACATGGAGAGCCCAGTGATTGGGCTGCTTGCTTAAGGTAGGGTGGACCTCCTTGGTTCAGGTTTTCCTGTACTGTCTGTCAGCCAGCCATTCTAATCTGTTTGAATTGTCTATGATGGTATGTTTGATGGCTGGTGCCCAAGCCATGCTTAGTTTGCCTCCAGAGATTCTTTTAAAATTCGATAGGTGTAATTTGATTTCTATAGATTCTTTGATGAGTCAATCAAAGTACGAGGGTGGGTCAATAAGCAATGCCTCCTATTTTTTTTTCCTTAAATAAGTTAGTTATGTGAAAAATTTGAATTATGCGCAATTCCTCAAACCTTCTTCTCCAATCCCCTGAAGTAGTAATTTCCTAATTCAACAGGTGGCAGCACTGCATCCTCTTGAAAAATGGCTGACATCGACATTCGTATTAGTAGTTGTATTATTCGTATTAGACAGCGTTCTGTGATTGAATTTTTGACTGCGGAAGGTGAAACGCCAATTTGCATTCACAAAAGGCTAAAAAATGTGTATGGTGATGCAACGGTTGATGTCAGCACTGTTAGACAATGGGTTCATCGCTGTAACAAAGCTGAAAGGCAAACACCATTGGCAGATGAAATGCAAAGCGGCAGGCCGGTGACTGCAGTGACTCCATGCAACATTCAGCGAGTCGACAAGATCATTCATGGTGATCGCCGGATAACAACAGGTGAATTGTGTCGCATTACCTCCCTCAGTAAAGGCAGTGTGATGACAATTATTCCACAACTGGGTTACTCAAAAGTTTGTTCACGTTGGGTACCAAGAATGTTAACCGCCCAAAACAAAGAATCAAGGAAAACAATAGCCTCCAAACACTTGCAGCGCTTCAATTTGGAGGGAGAGGAGTTTCTGGAAAAAATTGTTGCTGGAGACTGGCACCATCAGACTTCCATCTGTTCGGGCCACTAAAGGAAGCTGGGATTCATTCTGAAGATGAGGAGGCTGTGAAAACGTCTGTGCGTCAATGGCTTAGGAAGCAAGACCCTGTGTTTTACCACACTGGAATACATGCCCTAGTTAAAAGATGGACCAAAACTGTGGAAAAGGACGGAGATTATATTGAAAAGTGAGAAATTAATCGTCAATGTTGTAGTTTTCAAGCTATGTAAATTGGATTCAATTTTCTTGGCAATTAAAAGAGAAAACAAATAGGAGGTATTACTTATTGACCCACCCTCATATTTGTCAGAGTGGTCAAGAACTTTGGTATCATCAAACTTTATTCTGTGTACATTTTGAATACTGTGTTGTGCCAGAGCTGATTTTTCAGGTTGCAGGAGTCTGATGCTTTGTTTATGCTCCTCATGTCTCTCCCCAATGGTCTGTCTGGTTTGGCCGACATATACCTTTCCACATTCACATGGTATACTGTATACTCCCAGAACTTTGAGTTATGCAAGGTCTTTAACTGTCTTACATATTGCCAAATTGGCCGACATATACCTTTCCACATTCACATGGTATACTGTATACTCCCAGAACTTTGAGTTATGCAAGGTCTTTAACTGTCTTACATATTGCCAAATTTTCTTGGGGACTGTAAAGAATGTTGCAATATTGTACCTGGAGAGGATGCGTGAAATCTTGCTCGTTGTGGCACCATAAAAGGGTATGAAGGCCTAACTACTGTCACTATTTATGTTGTTAGGAGGTGGTGGCTTGAATCTATTGTATAACTCTTCTGTGAGCCTCCTTGATATCGTGGTCTGTGCAGCCATTCTGTTTCAGAGTGTTTTGCAAAAATTCAATTTCTTGATTTAAATGTTCTTCATCCGCTATTTCAAAGGCCCAGTGAAATAAGGTTCAGTTATAACAGAATCGCTGGCTGGAGGTGCTGTATTTATATCTGGGCTATTTACAGGCGCATCTCTAGCTATAATACTAACATACCTATTAGCTTTAACAGAATGTCACTCTTACAAACCGAATGTTGTTCTACTGCAAGGCAATTTTTTGTAACTTCAGTGCTGTAACTAGGATGAGCAAGCCCTGATGCAATTAATGCATATTTGGTGTGCTCCAAATGTAAACTCAGATTCTCCCAAAATTTAATTATATACAATAGGTGTGTGACCGAGCAGTTGGACCACTTGCCTACCACCTAGGTGGCCTGGGTTCAATCACAGGGACCCGCATGTGGTATTCGTGCTGAAGTGGCATCATGGCAGGTTTTCTCTAGGTTCTCTGGTTTCTCCTGCCAATCATTTTCTCTACTCTTGTACTAACCATTCTTAGAAACTCATTCCACCAATTGCCCCATTATCACCTTTCCAAGCATCGACTTCACAAAAAATGTTGTTGTTAGCTAATGCTGGATTTCTGACAATGAAGTCATTAATCCTCTTGCTCTCCAATATTTTTCACTGATATTGAAGAGCGCAGTAACAGTAATAATAACCACTTTTAAGATAGCACCATATTTTTATGTTTTGGCGGTCACATCGCTCTCTCACAACCCCCAGTATCTCTGGAGGACCACACCTGTCGTTGGTTTATGGGTCTCACCGACCTGACCGGGAGAGTTATCAAAATAAATTCACCAACCATATACTCTGATCACCAATCAGAGGACGTATTACATACCATGACAGGTCAGCATGCTAGGAGTTAATATTTTATAGAGAAATGGAGAGGTTGGAAAAATAAAGACTAATGTAGATCTTGCTAAAATAAACAATTTATGTCTAAATAAATTTTCTTGTAAGGTGAACCATTTTGGAGATACTCCTTGTTATGTGTGCGAGTTTTGGAAAACTAACTTTCGTGAAATGGGTCATCATTGTTCATTTTTTTATATGTTATGTGTGCAAAGACAACAGAATATCAACGCTTTAAAACATTTGACTATCGCACAAAGCCTACTGTATTCCAATATTCCCCTTGTACCTACAAGGAAATAAGCTATAAGATAATTTGTACAAATGTTAATCCTAACTAACATGAAGATATAGGAATAAGAGTTTGTAAGAACGGTTAGTACAAGAGTAGAGAAAGTCATGTGAGTGCAACAATCAGATTTTTTAAATCTACATGTCACATCCTTGGAAGATGCTGAATTTAAATACCAAGTTTTGTATTTAACTAAATTTTCATTTTTGAGCTATGCTGTTCAGACACACGGACCTCTTTTCTAACAATTTTTTTTATATAGGGAACCTCAAATGTCTATTTCCAGTGCAAATCTCAGTGACAAATTTATGGGTAGAATGCAGCACTTCTCTATTTGCTATGTACATTGCAGAGAAAGTAAAACTTTAAAGCCAAAGAAAACTCTTCTTAAGCTTGACTAATATTTAATTTAAATTGTAGAATATCCCTTCAACTTCTATGTATTACGTTTTGCAAAAATGAATACTAGTGTGGTTGTTTTTTCTCTGCCTTTATTAAGTAAATGTATAATGCATGATAGCAGAATTTATTCCCCACCCCCCACTGTCTTCTGCATTAGCTTGTTTCACATTCCTACTTACAATCACCACAGTATAGACAACATCAGCACAACAGCAACATAGTCTGAGAGGAGTGGATTTCATTCACAAAAAATGTAGATCTTGCTAAAATACACAATTTATGTCTGAATAAATTTTTTGTCGAATGAACTGTTTCAGAGATGTGCCTTGTGATTTGTGAAAGTTTTGGAAAACTTATACTTCTGTCAAATGGAACATTGTCTTTTTTTTTTTTTTTTTTTAAGGTATATGTTAACCATGCAAAGAGATGCAGGATCTCAAAGCTTTAAAACATTTGACTATCGCTCAAAGCCTACTGTATTCTAATATTCCCCTTGTACCTACAAGGAAATAAGCAATAAGATAATTTGTACAAATGCTTATCTCAACTAACACGAAGAAGATATAGGAATAAGAGTTTCTAAGAACGGTTAGTACAAGAGTAGAGAAAGTCATGTGATTGCAACACATCAGATTTTTGTTGAAAGTTTGGGTGCACAATATTAAAAGCATAAACTCATCAATACTGTTGTTCTAATACTGCTATTATGTGTGAAAGAAATGGGAAATCAGTTTGAATCTCTCCCTATTCATTGTTTCATGAAAAATTAGGATTTAAAGGCATTGGGTTTTACTCCAGAACAATTGAATAGCGATTTTTGCACTTGAAACATCAAAATAACTACAGCAATATAGGTCGTGATTTAATATTTCATGATCTTTCAACGCTTTGTTGGTAATAATGTTTTGTTGTTTAACGATGCTGTCAATTGCCAGGATCACATCAGCATCGCCGGTGTGCCAGAATTTTGCCCCGCAGGAGTTCTTTTACATGCCAGTAAATCTACTGACATGGAGGTGTCGTTTTTAAGCACACTTAAACACCATCCGGGTTGAACCCGTGACCTTGGGATCAGTAGGCCAGCGTCTAACCAACTGAGCCATCCAGACCGTCAGCACTTTGTTGGGATTGTTCAACTACCTCGTTGTGTAAGGTTTCGTGTTCTCATTTATTTTGTCAAACAAAGGTTCCATGTATTCTGAAAAAACAGCGACGTCCACACAATTCAAAGTTCAACTCTCAACTGAAGCATAGCTTAAATATTAGATCAAACTAACATTGTGCATGTGCCTACTATGCACTGAGAATTTTGATATCTGTCTAGAAGATGGATATTACCATACACAGTTTTTTATAAAACACTACTGTTGCAAAATTAAGACAGCCCACGAAGTCCTATTTACTCTAGATGACTTTTGCATAACTGGTAAACTGTAAGAGATAGACAAAATCTTACTACCATTTAAGGGTTAATCCTGTTGCATTCCATTGTAGTGTGTTCAAATTGACCAAACACAGTTCCCACCCAGAGATTTAACAGGGAACTATTACTCCCGCCATGTAGAAGGAGATATAAACATTGTTTATTGTTAAAACCTGCTGAGTTACTCACAATGTACAAAAAAACTCAACACTTAGTTCTGTGGGAAACATGTAACATAAGACATAGCTGAGGTTCAAGCCAGTGGCGGCTCGCAGTCAAAATTTTAGGGTAGGAAAAGTGTAACAACAACAACAACAATAATAATAGTAATAATAATAATAATAATAATAATAATAATAATAATAATAATAATAATAATAATAATAAACCCCGTTTATCCAAAATATAGGAAGCGAAGTCATTGCGGATAATGCAAACAATATATTGTTTGGTTGTTTAATAAGAGCTTTTTTCCAGGGGGGGGGGGGCCACATGTTGGAAATTTGCAATCATATACTATTAAATCATTATTTTACTGTCAAAATTTATAGTATTTGTTACAGATAACCGTATTAATTTGTGCTAAACAAAAATTGTTCTTTACGCCAAAATGAAAATAATAGTTTAATAGTCAGTAACTGACTGCACATTAAGTTCACCAACTTCCAAAGGGGGGCGGTGGCCCCCCTTGCCCCCATTTCGCGACGCCCGTGACTAAAATGGATTAAGAAATTGAAAAATTGTCTGTCTGCAGCTTTGTGTTAAATAGCTAAAACACTCCTCTTTTCATTGTCAGTGCGCCGCGAAAGCGGACTTTGTAATAGTTCACTAATTAAGTCGGTCATACAGGTATTACACAGAGTGATATTGAGACGATTCGGATCTCTGAGATCTTCGTTCGTGCAGTATGCCTGTTCGGAAAATGTCGCATAAATTCGGATTTGGGCAGGCAAGTGTTCGGAGTGCTGGCAGACGCGTCTACGCATGCTCGGAGTGCATATACAGACGGAATGTTTCCTTATCCCTGTTCAAGGGCCTCGTACTGAGGAAATGGGGCCGGGCAGGCAGAGGTTAAGCTAGCCTGCTCTCCACTACCCAGGTTCCATTGGTATCATTTCTGCCGCGCGTTTCAAACACGCAGCGCAGTTTTGATGAATCGGAATTGAGATTAAAGGATTTGACCATGCGCTGGTCATTATAACTGAGAAAACTTTTCTTGAACTGCAATTAGGGGAAAATGACGGTTCAAATGATAAAATGCAGAATCCTAGTTTTAAACATTATTTGTCGATGTATTACGGTAGGGTAGGCAATGCCTACCCTGTCTACCCTGAGGAGCTGCACCTGGTTCAAGTATAAACTGCACAGTAATGTTTGTATGTAATGAGTCAAACATAACCTCACATCTATTACAAACACTGACATTAATGTGCATACAGTGAATACATCTACATGAATGAGTATATAACTTAAAGAAAAATGCTTTGGAATTTAGATATAGTATATTTGTATAGTTTATTCAAGATGTACACAAGATTTAATTGTACACAGTAACTTTTGTAGTGATGTGCTTGCTGTGGAATATCAGCACATCTTGCTGCTGGGAATATAATTTAAACTTTTGTTGCAATTAGTGATTGTGTGTTTTCTTTCATTGCAGCCTCAGGTAGCAAGCAGAGAGGATACACAAAATGCTGCTGCAAGAGTTAAACAGCTGTTCCGGTTTATAAAAGATGGAAATGTATCAGAGATGAAGACCATAATAGCATCAGGAGTAGATGTGAATGTTGTAGGTGATATTGGATGTTCTCCTTTACATTACGCAGCGCAATATGGACAAGTTACAGTTTGTGTGTATCTTCTGGACAAGGGGGCTAATGTGCATGTTGTAGATGTCGATGGCTACTCTCCTCTACATTGTGCAGCACAAGATGGGCGTGTTACAATTTGTGAATATCTTCTGGACAGGGGGGCAGATGTTAATGTTAAGAGTGTCACTGGGGACACTCCCCTCCACTTGGCTTGTGATAATGGACATGTTGATGTTGTAAGGTTACTCATAGCTCGTGGTGCGTCACTTTCGGCAACTGATTCACACAAATCTACTCCTCTGCATGATGCATCAGTACAAGGACATACAACAATTTGTGAATATCTTCTGGACAAGGGGGCAGATGTTAATGTTAAGAGTGTCACTGGGGACACTCCCCTCCACTTGGCTTGTGATAATGGACATGTTGATGTTGTAAGGTTACTCATAGCTCGTGGTGCGTCACTTTCGGCAACTGGTTCACACAAATCTACTCCCCTGCATGAGGCATCAGCACAAGGACATACAACAATTTGTGAATATCTTTTGGACAGTGGGGCAGAGGTTAATGTTAAGAATGAGTGGGGTGCCACTCCCCTGCATTGGGCTTGTTCTAATGGGCATGTTGATGTTGTAAAACTACTTGTTGCCCGTGGTGCTTCTGTTACTGTAATGGATATTAAAGGTAGAACACCTCTGATTTATGCACGTGCAGAAGGCCACAAATCTGTTTATAAATACTTGCTGCGCTAAGATATTCACACAAATCTCTCCATCTGAGAGAAATGTTATATTTCACACTCAGCTCTGAGAGTGGCAGTTCTCATGTGTCTGGTTAGAATATGTAGTGGTTTTGAAATTTACAGTGTCATTAAACAACAAAATAATAACAATAAGAATAATAATAATCTTGTTTCCTGTTCCTTCTAGTGTCTGTCTCCTTCAGTGTCACATGTTTAGTCTCTCCCCCCTCACCCTCTCCCCTCCCTCCCCACCCTAAATTACCCTTTGCATGGAAAATTTTAAAGCTTTGGTTTTCTTGAAAATGGTTCTAACGATGTTGATTAAAATGCCTTAGTTGGATATATTTTTATGACAAATGAAATGTATATCTTGAATTTTCTGACTACAGCCCATGAACTCCTATTTACTCTAGATGACTTTTGCATAACTGGTAAACCATAAGAGATAGACAAAATCTTACTGCAAAAAAAATGTAGATCTTGTTAAAATACACAATTTATGTCTGAATAAACTTTTTTGTAGAATGAACCATTTCAGAGATGTGCCTTGTGATTTGTGAAAGTTTTGGAAAAGTTATACTTCTGTCAAATGGAACATTGTCATTTATTTTTTTTAGGTATGTGCTAAACATGCAAAGACAATGGGATCTCAAAAGATTTGACTCGCTCAAAGCCTACGGTATTCTAATATTCCCCTTGTACCTACAAGGAAATAAGCAATAAGATAATTTGTACAAATGTTTATGTCGACTAACTTGAAGAAGATATAGCAATAAGAGTTTGTAAGAATGATTAGTAAAAGAGTAGAGAAAGTCATGTGAGTGCAACACATCAGATTTTACTTTGTCATCAAGCAATAATAGGTAGAGACAGGGGGATATGTTTGTAATAATTAATAATTAAAATTATATAATCTATTATTATTTATTTATGCCAACAAACTTACTGTTGGTGTTTTTAAACATGCAAGTCGTGTGTGGGCAAAGTTTGAGAGGTAGAACTGGAACTTAAAAATTCAATGCCACAACTGGGATTTGAACCACAGACACACACACGGCTTGTGTGTTTAAGAACACCAACAGTAAGTTTGTTGGCATAAATAAATAATAATTACCATGTGAAGGTTATTTAATCCTGGGATATAAAGTACTTACAATAGTAAGTCACCATTGGGGTAATTGTCTCTGATGTGAGACTGCCTTTGTGGTTTACAGGGAGAAATACGAACTGGCTTGAGAATTTAATGCCATTCTGGCAGTTTGTCACAGTAGCTCAATGGTTAGAGCAGCCGCCTGGTAAGCGGAAGGTCTGTGGTTCAAATCCCAGTTGTGGCATTGAATTTTTAAGTTCCAGTTCTACCTCTCATTATATAATCTATATTAATATTAGTAGTTATGTCTAGTGTAACGAAGTTTTTAAAATGCTGCATGAGACAACATAATCTCTCAAGCAGTGGCGTGGTGTGCACTTTGAACTCACATTAAGGGTACGCATAGTTGCATTTGCTAAATTCTACAATTCATATCAGAATAATGTACATTCAAATTTTCAATTGCAATATCTTTAATTTTTTTTTCTTTTAGCTATTTTCAGTACCATACCTGAAATGCTCCACACGATGAACATTTACAAAATGTTGATACTTTGAAATATTATTCTGTTATAGATAAGTACTCTCAAAAGAATGTTGGCAACAGAAAATTTTGCAATGCCCCTTGGTTTTTTAAATAAAAATTAATAATCTTCCTTTCATAGAAGTTTGAAAACAGTGTTGTTGTAATTAATTTAATTTAAAAGGTAAGTTAATTAATAACACTGAACAACACTTACAACATATTTTTCCGGGACGCGTTTCGAAGGTTAACTTTCCGCCATTATAAACCGGACAATAACTGGGTTTCCATGGTGTTTCATGGTGCAGATGGTGATGCTTCTTCTGGTGTTTCTTCTGGTGGCGGTTCAATGAACTTACTGAAAATGTCTCTCTGAGGAATGTCAAAATTAAATACTCGGTTTCTATTTTTTAAAATAAAGATTTGTTCCCATGTGGACAGTTCTTGTTTTCCGGTTATGTGTTTGAGAAGTTTCGGTTCTAGCTTTGTCATGATTTTTTTGTCCAAAAGTAAAATTTAACCGCTGATTTTTCTAATTGATGTTTCTAACGTGTTCCTTGGATCTAATTTCTAAATTTCTTTTGGTTTTTCCTGTGTATATTTCATTACAATCACTGCATTCAATTTGGTATATGCCAGATTTTTTGTTAGGTGGAATAGCATCTTTGATGTTTGAAAGTAGTAGGTTTTTTATGGAGTAATGGTTTACTGCTGCTAGCTCAATGTTGTATTCCTTGGACACCTTTTTAAATTTATCAAAGGCCCATGAATGATATGTGAATTTTTTGAATATCATTTTTGTTTTTGCTGCTGTGAGAGTTGTAGTTTCTTTTAATAATTTTTTCTTTTCTGCTTGTTTTACCTTTTTATCTACTAATTCTTTGGGGAAGCCGTTTTTTTGTGCTATTTCAATTATTTTGTAATATTCTGTTTTATATTCTTCTGCTGAAAGAGGGATGTTCACCAATCTATGTGTTAAACTACTGAAAATTGCTTGTTTGTGGCTTCTTGGATTGTAACTATTAGCCTTTATGTAGTTGTCTGTCTGCGTTGGTTTTCTGTGAACACCGAAATTTATTCTATCCTTGTTTTTGATTAATTTTAGATCTAAAAATGGTAATTTACTATCTTTTTCTACTTCCACTGTTAAATTTATACTTTTGTCCTGTATGTTCAGAAGTTTTAATGTGTCACTGATGTATCTTTTTGGAACTATTGCAAACATGTCACCCACATATTGCTGCCAGAGTATGAACATTCACAGGAAACCTTTTGTGATCCTTATTTCCAATGAACTCATGTAAATATCAGCTAAGAATGGCGAGAGAGGGTTGCCCATTGCTAAACCTGAAGTTTGACGGAAATACTTTGGAACTGGAAGAAATTTTGTTCTGTGCATAATTTGGTGAGTTCTATGTATTCTGCAATTTCTGACGATGACATTCCAAGTGATTTGAGCCTTTTTTTGATCAGTGATGGGAGTTTTTCTATTGGTATACTGGGAAATAGTGACTTTACATCAAAGGAGACAAGGGTGTCCTCTTCTGTTAATTTGAAGTCTTTGATGTGTTCTATTAGTTCATAACTGTTTCTTATGCTTAAACTTTCAAATTTAGGAAATGAATTAAATTTATTAGATAGCCATTTTGCCAGTTTGTACGTTGGTGAATCTATGCTGCTAATTATGCGCGTAAGTAAGCCAGCACAAAATGGCATAGAACACAGTGTTGCCAAATGTATTTAACAAAATGTCACCCGATTCATTAAAGAAAAGTTGCAAAATTTAAGCTGAAGTCGCCCAAAATATTAAAAATATGCAGCTTACTTTAAAATTGTTAGGTTTTCTGGCGCCTGGAATAGTTTTAGACAACTAAAACTGTACACATTCAAGCGATTCTTATAATTTGTCTCTGTGCAATTAAAATAATTAGCGCCAGGCTTACAATTTTACCCCCCAAGTTTAACTATCATAACAACTGCTATAATTGCATTTGATGATAACTAGTGGGTTTTGTTTTAGCAATTGGCTACATTGCTTTTTGTTTATATAGGACAAGAAAAAAAGGTTTGTTCAGACGTGTTCATTAATACTTGCTGTTATATTTATATGGGGTGTAAATGAATAACACGGCACGAATTTTACTGGTAATAGAGGGTTCATAGACAATCAATTTGAGACAGGAAACCAATGGTCTACGACGTCAAGTTAATAAGTTATACGTATTCAAAGTAACTAGAGATTGTGACCAATAAATCATAAACAGAAAGAAAGTGCTTTGGCACTTGAGCCCGGAAGAAGCCCACGATAAGATGGGGGAAACGTCGGCAACAAACCAGAAGAGGACGCGGCCTTCACCGGAAGCCAAGAATAACCTTCTTGGATAGTTGCTTCATAAAACTTTGTATTTTAAATGCTCTAGATACAGGAGTTTAATTGTTATTGAATTTTGATTTTCAAAATGATTAATAATTTGAAAAAGTAATGACCATTGATGTATTCTGTAATTTTTTTCTCCAAAACTGTTGGACATAGCCAAGGTTTAGTAGACACAATCAAAAGAAATATATAGTCAGAGTTTACTTTATTAGTAACAAATAATACTTTACATGAAGTATTTCTTATACATTAAAACTGCAGCAAAAAAGCCAATTTTTTTTTTCTGCAAAAGCTACCTTACATAGAAAAATGAAACTTGGTAGACCTACTAGATATGCTTTGGCACATGTGCATACAAATTTTCAGATCATTATGACAATTATGGATTTTAGTCATATTCACAGATGCCTCGCCTTAAAGCAAAAGCATGTGCATAGCTTTTGTGTTTGTATAGCTTTCCTCAACTTTTATATAGGGTAGTTAAATTATGTTCGAACCCATTCACGGCCTCTCTCTCTCTCTCCTTCACTATTCCTGCACCAGCTGCTGGGACTTTGGACTAGCAATTCCCACTCGAAAGTGCACTGGCGTCAACCCTCATTGGTGTTGCTGCCAGGCGCGGCTCCTCAGGGTAGGCAGGGTAGGCATTGCCTACCCTATCGCAATACATCAACAAATAATGTTTAACTATGATTCTGCATTTTATCATTTGAACGTCATTTTCCCCTAATTGCAGTTCAAGAAAAGTTTTCTCGGTCATAATGACCAGCGCATGGTCAAATCCTTTAATCTCAATTCCGATTCATCAAAACTGCGCTGCGCGTTTGAAACGCGCAGCAGAAATGATAAAAATGGAACCTGGGTAGTGGAGAGCCAGCAAGCTTAACCTCTGCCGGCCCGGCCCCCTTTCCTCAGTACGAGGCCCTTGAACATGGATAAGGAAATATTCCGTCTGTATATGCACTCCGAGCATGCGTAGACGCGTCTGCCAGCACTCCGAACACTTGCCTGCCCAAATCCGAATTTATGCGACATTTTCCGAACAGCGATACTCTACGAGCGAAGATCTCAGAGACCCGAACGTGTCGTTATCTCTGTGTAATAACAGTGTGACCGACTTAATTAGTGAACTATTACAAATTCCGCTTTCGCGGCGCACTGACAATGAAAAGAGGAGTGTTTTAGCCATTTAACACAAAGCTGCAGTCAGACAATTTTTCAATTTCTTAATCCATTTTAGTCATGGGCGTCGCAAAACTTAGGCAAGGGGGGCCACGGCCCCCCCCCCCTTGGAAGTTGGTGAACTTAATGTGCAGTCAGTTACTGACTATTAAACTATTATTTTAATTTTGATGTAAAGAACAATTTTTGTTTAGCACAAATTAATACGGTTATCTGCAACAAATACTATAAATTTTGACAGTAAATAATGATTTAATATTATATGATTGCGAATTTCCAACATGTGGCCCCCCCCCCCCTGGAAAAAAGTCTGCCGACACTCGTGATTTTAGTTTTGGTGGTAATTCGTCCGTAAGTCACACTCATTCACTCTGCTCTTATTAAACAACCAAACAATATATTGTTTGCGCTATCCGCAATGACTTCGCCCCCTATATTTCGGATAAACGGGGTTTATTATTATTATTATTATTATTATTATTATTATTATTATTATTATTATTATTATTATTATTATTATTATTATTATCATGATCATCATCATCATCACCATCATCGTCGTCGTCGTTGTTGTTGTTGTTGCTGCTGCTGTTACACTTTGCCTACCCTAAAATTTTGACTGCGAGCCGCCACTGGTTGCTGCATCAGTGTGAGTCAGGTGCCTCTGTCATGGAGTAAACACGGTGTGTCACTTATCTGTGGAGGACCATGTGTTTATTTGCAAAGTTTACTTCAAACGTGCATCTGCTCAACGTGTGTGCAGGGAGTGTGTTGAAAAGTTTCTGAGCGTTGTATCATCTGCAAGGACAACCATACATGTGATTGTACATAAATTTGAAGCTTTGGGTTCGGTATTGGACAACAAACATACGAGGAAGAGGTCAGTGTTAACTACAAATAAATTGGATGATATTAGTGCCTCTTTGGAGCGTTTGCCTTGAAAATCGCTGAAAACACCAGCACAGCAAACAGGTGTATCTCCATCTTCTGCAAGAAATGGTACATGTCTGTTGACATTGTAGCCCTATCGCTGCACACGTGTGCAAGCATTAAAGCCAAATGAACCCGCTAAACGTATGAATTATTGTAAAGGGTTTTTCCAATCCCTAGAAAGGGGTTTCATTGGCCCACAGCTTTTGTTTTTCACTGATGAATCTTGGTTTCATCCAACTGGATGTGTAAACACTCGCTTCAGAAAAACCTGTGCTACTTGATGAAACACCTCATTATGATCATAAAATTGGTGTGCGGTGTGCAATAAGTGCTAGAACAATAGGGCCCATATTCTTTGATGAAACAGTAAATGCAAAGCGATATCAGAGATAAATTCTGAGGCCATTTTTCAATTGCTTGAGAGAAGAGAAATTGTATAGTTGGTTCCAGTAATATTCTGCAACATCACATTCGGCTACCATATCATTAAATGCAGTAAGAGAGGCATTGATGACAGAATAATTAGTGTTGATTTGTGGCCCCCTAGTTCTTCTGACCTAACGAGTTGCGATTTTTATTTATGGGTTTCTTTAAAAGACAAAGTGTATTGTTCCAATCCTTGCATGCTACAGGAATTTACAGAAAACATTGTGCAAGAAATCACAAGAATTTCTGCTGCTGATCTTCGGAGAGTGAGTGAGAATATTTATACTCTGTTCATCAAGAGATTAGAGGAGATGTAAACAAAGCCACGTGCGTTTTGACCACAGCACGCCCTCTTGACGCTTTCGCCGTGTAAATAGTCCCTTGAAGAAATACTGGTACTAAGGTCTGAAATCTCACTTAATGTTTGCTAAAGCACGAACTAAGTGTACTAAGCATAGTTAAAGTGTAAGAATACGCAGTTAAGTGAATCTGTAGCCAGCCTAATTCATTCTGCACGCGCATTATTCAGTATGAAAGTAACATGGCGGAACAAGTGAGTTGTGAAACATAAGTGCGGCAAATCATTGCGAAGTGGTGAAAAGACAACAATATTGAACGTGTTTAACAAGTTCTGCGAGAAATATCCCGAACTTGCTATCGAAGACGTGATGAAATTAACATCTGAGTTTACCGGTGTGTCAGTTGCAAGTATTGACAGCACACGCAAAGAAAAATCGTCAGTTGGTGAAGATCCCGGCCAAAAGCTTCCACGTACCAGATAAATGGTGGATGTAGTTTGCGACGAACTTGTGAGATCTGCAATCTGCCGAAAAGTTCACCAGTTCTTTGTTAACAATGAACCCCCACCTTAAACAAAGTGCTGTTGGCAGTTAACTCTGATCCCGATGTTCCAGATTTAAAACGAACTTCCCTCCACAAGCTGCTTCTGGAGATTGGTTTCGAGATTGTGAGCAGGAAATGAAAAAGTGTTATTGTGGACAGAGATGACGTAAGTAGCAGTTAATTTCCATGTGCTACATGTTATTTGAATCAAGTAAATATATTCTTTTAGTAGTGTAAAATGCATATTATACCTACGTGTAGCGGTAGGTAACTGTGTTGCATCATTGCGAATGCACATGGCCGTGGAGTGATACAAACCGGTGCTTTGTTTATATCTCCTCTAATCTCTTGATGAACAGAGTTTACACGAGATATGCTGCCTATTTGACAGCAGAAGGTCAACATTTCCAGCATTAATTATAAGCGATTTTAGTCTGCCTCTGTCGGCGTAAATTCCCCGGCAACTGCTGGCGGTGTTGCGTAGCAGAGAGAGGCTGCAAGATTGGGTTTGAATATGATTCAACTACCCTCCATTTCTTTTGTAAAAGTACTGTGAACATTTTGTTGATTTACTGTAAATCATTTTTTGGCGCTTGACCCATTATTTACTTACATGCCATAATAAGTATCACCCCTTATTGGAAAACCCCATGGGGTAGACATTCAAATGGCAACTCATTGGGTTTTGGGAGGTGGTGATGGGATAATTCTTGTTTCATTTGTTTAAAAATTATATTTATTCTTCAGAGCACCAATAAAATACAATGTCTATATTTGAAGCAGTTTCGACAAAAAACTTACATAAACTTGGTATCACATCCCTGAGGAGATTACCCTTAAGCAATATAAAATATTAACTTTTTAATGGAATATAGAAGCATCTCAGTAGAATACACTGAGAGTCCTATGAAACGGAATGTGCTCTAGCATATCTGCATTTTTACGTCTATAGTCCCACAGGAACTGATCAACAAGGACGGCATTAACCATTATGTCCTCGTCTTTTTCAGCCTCCAGCATCTCCTTTACCTCCTCAACAATCAGGTCGACTGCATAGATGGAGCATCCCCGAATTTCCACTTCATCTTCGCTGCCATTTTCAAGATGTTTACCTGAAAGCATCAAAAGAGTATGTTTTATGATTATTTCCAATCCTATATATTTGAAGTACATGTAGCTTATTAGTCCTGTTAATTGTGAAGCACAATCAATGAAAATTGCGGAAAATTTTGACTTTTACTTTTTGCATTTTTTATTATGCTTATACTTTGTACCTTAACGGTAGACTTTAGTTTTATCAATATCAGCCATATGTAAAGCTCCAGGAGGGCACTAAATTTCCTAGTGTGGGTGAGCGTTCCTCACTAAACTTCGTAGCTACAGCTTTGAAAAGCATTTTTCGTTTTCACTGGCTCTGATTTTGGTCTCTTTCATGGAATTTCACTTCAGAAAGGTTGTAAGTTGGCTGTGCTGAAATGAATTCAATATATTGGGCTGAAATGTGGCAAATCTGACATGTTTTGCTTCCAAACAGAGAAACGCCAACTGTGTTCTGTAATCTTGCCAGTTAATTTCAGTGTTCGGCTCTTCTTTAGATTAGGTTACTTGCCACTTGCCAGCCAGATTCTAAGTCTGAAGTTACTTACTGTGCATGCACCGACAGTGGTTTCAGAATCGCCACTAGGTTTTGCTGCATGAGCTAGCTGTCACTAGCAGATGATTTTCACATCTGCCAACATTGCTGTTTACACTACACTGATTTTCGTTGCCAACACATTAAACACAAATGCGCTCGCGTCATTGCCGCCACAGACATACCACTACCGCTACTCCGTGTACATTATTATTTTGCTGAATAGGTGGCTTAGCACTTGCCGGCCACATATTGTGTACATTATTTTGCTCACACAGATATATCGCTAGTGCGACTCCATACTATTGTTGTGGAAATTATTGTATACATTATCGTTATTGCCTTGCTACTGGGTCCACGAAATGCTGGCTCGTTCTTTTTTTATTTATTTATTTTATTTTTTTATTTTATATTATTATGTTATTTATTATTATTACATTTATATTATATATATTATTTATATATAATATTTTATATTATATTTATTATATTTGTATTATAATATCCTCCTCACGGGATGTAGCGCGGCATCACATTCCCTGCATAGCATTCGAGTTCTCAGCAGGCCCTCGTCGTAAAGAAATTGCATGCATTCCTCCTCATTATAGCACAGAGGCGCTAAATCTACTATGCTAATGAAGCGATCCATTGCACTATCACAACTTGCTTCTAAGAAGGTCACCAGCATACTGCCGGGTCCCGCTAAAACATTCAAACTTACTATTGGCAACAAACTCCTGTGGAAATTGTGCTGTTGGCAGCGCTGAATTAACACAGCAACTTCGCCAACTTTTGTGACCATTCGTACACACTGCTGAGTTGGACTTAGCCGAAATTCTGACCAAGTGCTCGTGCCACCTAATCTAAAGAATATCCCAGTGTTCTAGTTATATGTTAGACATTGTTTAGGTAGTCAATAGATTTTAAGTTATTCGTTAGTCTATAGTAAAGCCGTAACAAGCAGATATTTTATGAATTTTGTGTATAAATTAGCAAAAGTGCATTGTGTAGAGGTTAACTAAGAACAATACATTTCTAAATGTTGTGAACAATGCAAAGGCAAAAGGAAAGTTTTCATATCAAGAAACAACCAAGCAAACTTGAAATTCTCAAAAACTACTACTGAGGCCAAGATGAAAGCAACAGAGGGTCCCACATGTGGTGCTGGGGAATTTTAAGTTGATTGGATTTACAAAAACACGTGTTAAATTTTAAAATTAATTCTTCTCGGTTTTTTTTCTTCAGCTTTTTTCACTATACAAAATGCTCCTTGGACTTATTAGGTTTAAATTTTCAGGAGACCTTCAAAGTTTAAGGTATTAAAATTTGTTGTGCACTAGTTAAAAATATTAAATAATTGAGCTGAAATTAAATATTTCTCATAACTCGTACTGAAAAAAATTGATAAATTGTATACAAAACATTTTTTATCTCTTAAACTAATTAAATCTAAGCAATTTTGGTATGGCAATTTCTTTACATTTGTATACTGAGCTCAAATTAAAAATTTATGAGAGCCACAATAAGCTGTAGGGTCCAAGGGTCATTCATATGAGCATATCAAAAAGTGATTTATTATTAAGAAATATATTAGTATATTATTATTTATTTATGCCAATAAACTTACTGTTGGTGTTTTTAAACACACAAGCCGTGTATGGGCAAAGTTTAAGAGGTAGAACTGGCATAAATAAATAATAATTACCATGTGAAGGTTATTTAATCCTGGGATATAAAGTACTTACAATAGTAAGTCACCATTGGGGTAATTTGTCTCTAATGTGAGACTGCCTTTGTGGTTTACCAGGAGAAATACGAACTGGTTTGAGAATTTAATGCCATTCTGGCAGTTTTTCACAATAGCTCAGTGGTTAGAGCGTCTGCCTGGCAAGCGGAAGGTCTGTGGTTCAAATCCCAGTTGTGGCATTGTTCTACCTCTTAAACTTTGCCCACACACGACTTGTGTGTTTAAAAACACCAACAGTAAGTTTGTTGGCATAAATAAATAATAATTACCATGTGAAAGTTATTTAATCCTGGGATATAAAGTACTTACAATAGTAATTCACCATTGGGGTAATTGTTTCTGATGTGAGACTGCCTTTGTGGTTTACCAGGAGAAATATGAACTGGCTTGAGAATTTAATGCCATTCTGGCAGTTTGTCACAATAGCTCAGTGGTAGAGCAGCCGCCCGGTAAGCGGAAGGTCTGTGGTTCAAATCCCAGTTGTGGCATTGAATTTTTAAGTTCCAGTTCTACCTCTTAAATATTAGTATATATTAATATTATATTATCCAAGATAACCTCGGTCCAGTTCACCTCAGATAACTGAGATTCTATGTATGTTAATAAGTAGTGAATAACTCTTACCTTGTTTCAATTTCTCCATCAATTCATCACTATAGCTCATTACTCCAAAGTGAATCAGCACTTGCGGTATTCTGCAAAACACAATACATTTACTGAGAATACCAATATTATTTAGTTCCAACATTTCATCAAATACAGCACACACTTGGATATTTCCATACTACAAACCTAAAACATTACATGGCAAACAATATTTGAACATTAGTTTAACATTTATGGTAAAATGTATATAACGTCTCACTGAAAAGTTTTTGAATGCAATTTTTCTTAAAAAAGTCATTTATTTATATTTGACTGCTACTTTCTAATGTTTTTCAAGTTGATTGCCATGTAATTTGTTCAATTTTCTCTAATAGTGTGCTAATTATTGTCATTTAAACATTTTATGCTGATGCAGAAACTCGCTTGACAGTGGTTTATGTAGATGGTCACTTGACTTGAGCAGTCATATGTTTAAATGACAAGTAATTGTTTTAAAGCCAATGGAGAGATTGTTAATAAAGGTAACAAAAACAATTAAAAATTAAACCCCTAGCGCTACAGCCCAGGAAGGGCCTTGACTTGCCACCCAACTGCTGTGTCCCCCACCTCTGCCCACTACAGGTGTCATTGGTGGGACGTGGTCAGTGCCACGAGCCCTCCCGGCCAGTTATGCAGCCTTCATGACCTGGGGCTGTTACATCTCCATCAAGTAGCTCCTTAACTGGCCCCCCCTGGGACCTAACAAGGCTGAGTGCACCCCGTGGGGGAAAATCTCCATGCTGGTACCGGGGATCGAACCTGGGTCCTCTGTGCCAGAGGCAAGCGTGCCACTAACTGCACTATGGAGGCATCTAACGAAAACTATTAAAGATAATAAATGAATGACAATAACAATATAAGTAAATTAAATATATACGTTAGGTTTTGAAGTTGGAGGTTTAACGGTTTTATTTAAAATTATAGCATGGCGTGATACTGCTGGCATGGATAAGCTAGTCGGCTGGTGACCCTCGACGTGTTAGTGGGAGAGAATGGACTTAGAAAGGATCATCTTGTAATATATCAGTGATATCAAGTCTAATTTAGTTCAATAAACAGCGTTATTAATGTATCTACAGTGAATAGTGAAGTTAAAAGAATGACAATAGGAAGTGAACATTTCACAATCTTTGAGGTCGGCATGTCTTGTCTGGAGTAGCAAGCAAGTTCAGACACTAAAGCTTGATGGAAATTTATGGTCATTCTCCAATACACCTGTGCATACCCTGAGAAAAAGATCCTTGCTCCAATATTTAGCCACCCAGGTAAATACAATTTCATGTACTGGAACTACAACCAATAACGTAACCTCCTCGAACCAACAAAGTAACAAGAGATGTTGCTTGCTGGACACCGCAGTTCTTACTAGTTTATTGTGGTAACAAGATCATCCTGAGAAAGGACATCAAAGCCAAGGTAATCGGAAGTTTGATGGGGTAAACTGCCATTTCCATGTGGAACTTATAGACAACGGTGGCCAAGTAGGTAACGTTAAAGTTGTTACAATGCTTGCTCAGAAATTATTTTGTGACTTTTTTATACCAGTGATCAGAGCTTCACGGGTGATCAGCCGTGTTAAATTTAAGAAGGTCGAGCTTTCGGCCATTATACTCTCCATGGTCATCTTCAGGACTAAAATGATGGAAAATTCTCCTCAGTTTCCAAATATATACTATGGTTAGGTTGTGTTGTCCAAGCCAATGCGCGGGTGATGGTTTCTGATTGGGCCTGCTGTAGGCTCGGCTGCAGTGTTTTCCCGCGGGTATGAACTTTGTGCAGTGTTTCTGATGGCTATAGTCCATGCGGAACTTGTTGAAATTGTGGGGGTGTAATTTGATGTGGATGGCCTCCTTGATGAGTCTGTCCCAGTAATTTTCTGCGTGTTCTAGTATTTTTGTGTCTTGGAAATTTATTTTGTGGACCAGTTCTATGCAATGTTGGGCTACTGCTGATTTTTCTGGCTGGAGAAGTCTGATGCTCCGTTGATGTTCTTTGCATGTTTCCTCTATCGTGCGTCCTGTTTGACCCACATACACCTTACCATAGAGGAAAGAAATATGGTTGAAATAAATAAAATAAAAAGAAGCCATCCTAATGCTTTTTATGCCTGTAAAAATCCATCGCCCTGCACTGGGTTTGAACCCGCGATCTAGGGAACCAGAGGCAAGCATGTTACCCCCAAACCATGGAGGACAACGTTCACTGCCATGGAAACTGTGTCAAGTGTACGTGGAATGGACTTGTTTTAATGTAACTGTACAATCACGAGCCTTGGCTCTACATTGCATCAAAACACGTAACAAACTCAGCATTAAACTCCCGCTATTTTTGGCACTAAGCTTGCACTCATACTGTCTATTGCAGCCTTCTGTAAAATACGTGTAAACTTATCATTCAAGACTAAGTGTTTGCAGAGTGCCAGAAAACCAGTAGAAGGAAGAGCAAGTGTTGTCTCTGGCACTGCTCCAGTGGTGGTGCTGTAGCATGGAACATATATTATTCTATGCATTGATTTGACGCTCACATACGTCACTGGTTATCTGTCAATCTATCTTCCCTGCCACTCTCATATACTTCTTCTGCTTATTGTAAACATAGTTGCACTTCTTCCACTCACATGGAGCTTGAACTCTTGACCTTGACCTCGAATCTGGCTTTCTATATTGTAAAAAGTGAAACAGCTTGTTTTATTCCTGAAATAAATCCTCTAATGTCAGTTTTGCAGCAACATCGCAATGAAATGTTAATTTCATGTTAAATCGTAAATAGATATTGATTTCACGAGTAAATATCACAATAAATTATTAATTTCGTGGCAAATCCCAAATAAACTCACTTCACAAGTTGCATTAAAATTTGTGTTTAATTCCAAGAGTAAACATTGGTAATTATGCAGTAGAATTGATTCTGAAATCTTTATTGCATATTAACATATTTTGTGTCATCGTGATCCACCAAAAATTATGTCCCTAAACATATGGGGAAATCATAGAGAACACTAGAGAGGAAGAATTAAACAGGTTGCTACATCTTGCAACTCTTTATTCAAAAATGGGATTTGTAGCAATTTTATGGATCATAAAACAAAAGACCAGATTTGGTCATGAAAAAACTAATGAACCACTTTAACACTGTACACTGGACATAAGCTTACACAGTAAGGAAGAAATAGCAGTGAAAATGAGGAAGGGGGACAGCAAAGCGAGCAAAATAAGCATTAGGAAAGAGTGAGTGGAGATTTGCACCGAGGTCGACTTTTCTTAGTCACATTTTGCTTCTTGCACTGGTGCACGCACCCTTAGAGGACCTGGTTTACAAGTGACTATGTTGAAACATAAAGGTTAAATGTTTCCTTTACTTCTTGTTTTATTAGTCAGGTCGTGAACTTTTAGAACCCTCCCCTATGTTTGTCACATCTATTGGATAGCTAGTAAAAGAAAACTGCACAATTATGAAAAGATTACCTGTAATCTGCAAACATGGTGACTGAATCAATGTCTTCAAAGTGTCCCAAACCTTTCCCACGGAAACAAGACCATAGATCACCAATTAGTATCTGTGCTCGTTTATAGATTGCCACTGGAACAAAAAAAATGTATACATAATTCCAAACTTTATATCCTTGCGTAAAAGCTGGTCTTTTTTTTTTTTTTTTTTTTTTTTTGTAAGAAATTAGTTGATTTCTCACCCACCTTTATGGCCTTTAAAATTAGCTTCATCCTTGAAACAAGAGAAGTTTGATACAATCAACTGCAGAAGTTTCTGAGCTGAATGTTCACTTTCTTTGACACATGTTACAAATGTACCTGAAAGAGGAATTAACAGGAATTATAATGCTGGCTTATAACATATATAGACATAAGGTGCAAAACAACAATGTATTTTTATTTTCTGTACTGGTAAGTAGAGAAGTCTCTCTGTCAGTCATTCTGTGGATAGCATAACTAAAAAACGAAAAGTCGCTTAAAAATCAAAGTTGATATTTAAGTTTAATGTCTTTCAAGGGTGTGAAACGAAGATTTTGAAGAAAATAGCCCCATGCTAAACTACCCTTTACATAGAAAATTTTTCCAAAATTTTCATTTTCTTGAAAATGGCTCTAATGATTTTTATTAAAATGCCATATGTTTAAGATATATATATATGACAAATGAAATGTATACTTTTAATTTTCGAGCTATGGCCTATGTAGTCCTGTTTACTCTGGATGACTTTTGAATAATTCGTAAACCACAAGAGATAGACAAAATTTTACTCTACAAAAAATGTAGATCTTGCAAAAATACATAATTTATGTCCAAATAAATTTTCTTGTAGGGTGAACCATTTCAGAGATATTCCTTGCTATGTGTGCCAGTTTCAGAAAACTTGAAACTTTAGTGAAATGGAACATCGTTCATTTTTTTTTATATGTTAAGTGTGCAAAGAGAACAGGATTTCAAAGCTTTAAATGATTTGACTATCGCTCAAAGCCTACTGTATTCCCATATTCCCCTTGTACAAGGAAATCAGCAATAAGATAATTGTACAAATGTTTATCTCAGCATGAAGAAGATATAGAGTGCAAGGGGAATATTATAATACAGTAGGCTTTGTGCGATAGTCAAAAATTTTCTGTGTAAAGGGTAGTTTAGGGTGGGGCTATTTTCTTCAAAGTCTTCGTGTCATATCCTTGAAAGACATTAAACTTAAATACCAACTTTGGTTTTTAAGCTACTTTTCGTTTTTGAGTTATGCTGTCCACGAAGTGACATACACAAGACCTTTTTCTAAAAATGCTTTTTTTGCATTCAGGGGGTCTCAAAACATATATTTCCGGTGAAATCTCAACATCGAATTTTTGGGTGGAATACAATACTTCCTCTACTTGCCAATAGAGAAAGTTGTTTTCTAGTGCCTTGCATCTGGCAATGAAGCCATTAGCATTCGTGCTTTCCAATACTTTTGAACTGTAGTTTCTTCTGATCTTAATGCTTCACAGGTAAAAAATACACTTTGTAAACTGATTTGGAAATGTTGATATCATTTACATGATCCATGGACAGTAAAACAAAAATTCCCCATAAGAAAATACTGAAATAGAACACCTGAATCATGCCTTAGAATGATTCACTGTTATTGTGACATCCTGTATAAAGCATACATAGGTATGTTTCCAAAAGGTTCACATTCCTTGGAAGAAACATTATTACAATATCAATAGTTTTTCAAACTTAATAAGAGATGCACCTCAAAGAGGTAATAAATATGAACCATTTAAAAACCTTTATAGAAAAGTAGAGAAATTTCCCTACAAACAAACCTCTAAATATTTAATACCATTGTAAAATCAGTATTGCTTCATGTGTGTGAAACTTGAAAGGTGATGAAATCTATCACCAAGAAATTACACACCTTTATAAATCAGTGCTTATGAAGAATACTCATGAGTGTTTTGGCATGTTATTTCCAATGAAGAGCTGTGAAACGTGTGAAGGAAGAGCCTGTGGACATACAGATTAAAGGACGGAAATGGAAGTGGATTGGACGTACACTACATAAAAATCAAGTGGCAGTAGTGAAAGGAATATTAAAAACAGAGTTTATTGGTAATGTTCCGACAACCAGTACAACAGGACCTATGTCAAGTAAGTCATTTAAAAAGCTTCTGTATACAGGGAAAAGGGAAACTAATTAAATTTCTCAGTGGAAAAGAGGATTAAGTAATTTTTCTCCTTCTCAAAAGAAAAAAAAAAGCTGTTCACAAATTGAACTTCAAATGTTTTACCAGTGTCTCTACTTTATAATTAATTTATGTACAAGTACAATAAAATAGAAATATATATGTTGTAAGTATACATACCATTATATTTGTCAAGCAGAACCTGTCCCACTTCATGTAAGCATTCCACACGTTTGTTTAAAAGAGGCACTTTGACAGAATTATCTGAACGACAAATCTGTTCCAGTTGTTCAGCAGTAATGCTTGCATAGTACTTTGGATCCGTTATTGGAATCCCTTCCTAGATGTGAATAAAAAGAATATTAAAATGTGGTAAAAGCAACAGGAGTATTGAGTTTGAGATAATATAATCTGCTGGTCTTTCAAGCCCAGAATATGAAGAAAGAAAAAATGAGTAATCTTAATATATTGGGTGTCCCAAAAAACACCAATGTTTAGTATGTTGTGCGGGATGGCAAACTGGTCGGTTTTCCAATAGGAACCCCTGTCCAGAAATGCACAGTTTGGATGCTGAAGAGCATCAGAGTTTGAGAACGAACGGTTATACCAATTTAACATTCATTTTGGTATCTTAATCTGGAAGGTATGTAACCCTTTAGCCATCTGTGTACTGGGATAAACGACCTGAGCATGCGCTAAATTCCTCCATAGAGTCCTTGGTGCGCATCACACTGCATTACTTATGTAGTTTCCAGTACAGTAATGTTTTTTAACTGCGGCGCGACACGTACCAGTACACAGCTGCTGAAATGGCCGACTTGAGCTCCAGCATACTTTGATGTAAATGTGTGGAATCACCTCAATATCACATATTCAAATCGATGGATTGGTAGAGTGGGATCAGTTCCATGGCCAGCGAGGTCACCGGATTTGACACCTCTCGACTATTTTCTGTGGAGTTGTATGTCACTCCTGTGGCGTCAACATAGGACCATATGTCTCAAGTCCACGGAGCGATTGAAAGTCTTCAAAGACAACTGCGCATATTGGATCATGTACATGAGGCTCATCACTGCCAATTTTTTTTTTGTTTAAGTGCCCGTCGACAGCTAGGTTATTAGGGTCACCACTGCAATGACGGAGGTACACAGTTCGAAGCCCGTTTGTGACGTAGACAGCTAGATGTTGCATTTATTGATGAAATATGAATGTACACCATCTCACACTTCAATGCACTACAGCATCCAAACCGTGCACTTCCACACAGGGGTTCCTGTTTGAAAACTGATCAGTTTGCCATCCCACATAACATACTAAGCATTGTCTGTGTTTTTAGGACACCCTATATATAAAAGTGTGTGTACGTGCATTCGCGTGGGCGTGTGTGTGTGTCTCTCTCTCACCATTATTAGGTATATCATGTGAGATTATGTTCAATTACATGACGGATTCAGTAAATTTATACAATTTTTAAACATCTATATGATTGGTATTTTAAGAGCCTATACATACCGCCATAAACTTGCAGGTTTTAAAACTTCTGGAACTATATTCAGGCGGTTCTGTAATTACAGTACTTGGTGCCAGTGAGTAGCAGCCCAACTAAAGCCATGGTTGTACGTCAGTTGTGTATTGCTACCCTCATTAAGCTCGGCGCCAAATAAGAAGGGGGATTGACAGTTGCTACCCACATGGTGGAAGGGTCTAAATGAACAGGAGGGGATGGATGCGTCATTACAATCATATAAGTGCTGAGGCTTTCACAGCCGGCATTGTCAACTATAATAAGTAGATTTTCCGGGCTTGTGGGCTGTGGTCGAGTTGGATTGCCTTCCTCCGACGTTTCCCTGAAAACTGCGTCCAGCATCTTCAGGGTGATCCAATTAGTGAACTCCCGAGCCCAAATATTAGAGAGCTATGCCTTCCGGCGTGCTATATATATAGTCACACATGGAGGGAGGGCGTGGCCTGTAGAGGGGGGGGGAGCATGGCAGCTATTGGCTGCCTATCGGCAAATGGGTGATACCGAAATTTAGATTTCCGATCGAATGGGCTTTTGAAAAAGACACGTTTTAATTTAATTGCCGGATGTGAGATTTGCGATAAGTGTTAAGTAATAACATAAATAGATAATAGAGCAGGAAGTGTTGTAAGGTGAGCAAGATATGAGTAAATAATAGTCGTTAAAGTTGTAGGATAAACACATTATTGGTTTGAAATTAGCGAGTCATGACGTCATACCACATAGTTTAAATACACGTTCGAAAGTCAAGTCTACTAACCTTAAAAGTCGCGCGATATATTTAATAAAATATAAAGTAAACATCGTTTAATCCTAAAAAGGTAAATATATATTCGAAATTCATAAAAGAACATATTATAATAGAAAGGGACATTTCTAAATTGCGGGAAAAGGAAATAGCATTTTGGATACGAGGCTTTCTTGGATGACGTCATGACATTAAAATGGAAGAACGGTCTTCTTAGCGTGGGTAAGCTAGAAAGCGTCACTACTCAACCAGAGACCAGTACGGCAGGTCGTGCTGCGCGGATGTGAGTGCGATTCCTCTACAGATACAAATATTTTCGGCATAGCTCCCGAAAATATTTAATAGACAATAAATCATATAAAAAGTTTCCTTGGGTTGTCCATTACACTTACGCAAACCCGAGATAAAGAGATCTCTTGCAGAACTAGCCGGAGCGAAACACATCAAAGGGCTACACCACGTCACCAACGACTTCAGCTTCAAATGGCGATCCAATAACTAGGACACAACGATTATTCAGCTTCAAATTGGCATCCCAACGTGTGACGTCGAAAGAATGGACCAACCCCCCAAGACGACCAGATCAGCATCGAGCCAGCAGACAAGAAGGTGCCCAGCGTGTGAACATCTGTGAAACGTGTAGTAAACAAGTTTAAGTGCAGTTAAAGTGAAATAGTGAAAATATTGAAAATTTTGGTGAGTAGAAAAACACATGTAAATAGCTTAGAAATGGAAGACAGTGATAGCGATTTTATAGGTTTTGACAGTCCGGAAATTGAGAAAAGTGTAAGTAGGATGGAAGAATTTAATCAGAATGTAATTGGTAGCAGAATATGCCAAGAATTAGAAGATCAGAACGTTAGAGAAACACCTAGAGGTAGTTCAGAAATGTTTAGTAGTAATTCAGAAAGGCCAGCATTTATGTCAGAAATAGAGAATATGTTTCAAACGATAATGAAAAAGATGAGCACAGAGTTAAGTCGAAAGATAGATGAAAATAGTAAAGAATTAAGAACAGTGGAAAAGATGAATACAGAGTTAAGTAAAAAGATAGATGAAAATAGTAAAGAATTAAGAACAGAGTTAAGTCAAAAGATAGATGAAAATAGTAAAGAATTAAGAACAGAGTTAAGCCAAAAGATGAGTAAGATAGACGAAACTAGTATAGAGTTAGGACAGAAATTAGAAAAGGGACAACAGGAATTGGGAATGCAATTGGAGAATCAGAGGAGAGTTTTCGAAACCTTTAGGGAAGAAGTTAGGGAGGAAATTAATAAAGTCAGTAGTGAAGTAAAAGAAAATAGAGAACAGGTTAAGGGAGAATTAGAGACAATAAGGCAAGAAGTAAAGAATTCTGAAAAGAAATTAGGTCAACAAGTGAGTGAAAAATTAGATAAAGAAAGGGAAAAAGTAACATATAGATTAGACAAACAAAGGGAAGAAATTAGAGAAGAGTTACAGGGGTGTAAAGTTAGAATAGAAAGATCTGATGTAGAAAGTGAAAGGCAGGCTAGAAATTTGGAGGATGTTACAGACAAAATAAAAGGAGTAGTAACAGAAATTACTCAGGTAAAAGAGGCCTTAGAAAATTTGAAATTAAATGAAAATGCAGGTAATCACAACAATCTTAGTAATGAAGTTGCAAGAAACGAGGCAATACCAGGTGTATCAGCTGACATTTCGATGCAAAATAGGGGTAACAGTAATTCTCATTCTGATCTCGGAAATAGCTCAGGGATAGGTGATAATTCAAATTTACATTGGCCTAACCATGTCTTAAATGAAATGACACCTCCAGTTTTTGAAAATGAAGATTCAGATGATCCTAAAGCCTTTTTAGAAGGGTTACAAGAGTACTTCACGGTGAAACGTATACCAGAGGAGTACAAGATGGTGATAGTAAGAAAATGCTTAAAGGGTAATGCTGCTAATTGGCTAGGCCTTTCTATGGGTAACAATAATGATTACAGGACCTTTAGGAACATCTTTTTAACCAGATATTGGGGAGCTAGTAGGCAGGCTAATATTAGAGTTGAATTAAGCAATGGAAAATTTAATCCTAGATCGGAGGAATCGATGGTCAACTATTTTATGAGAATAGCGAGAAAATCGAAGATGTTGGATCCTCCCTTGGATGAAAAAGATCTAATAAATATAGTTACTCCACATTTTCCGGAAACGCTTCAACACTACCTAATCATAGCCCGACCCGATAGCATTGCAGCTATGATCGAATTATTATCAGCCTTAGAAGTCAATAAGCCAAAACACGCATTTGGAAATAAATATGAAGGAAAAGAAACTGTCAATTCTTTCGGGCAAGGGGCACAGTATTATCAGAATAGAAGTGAGATTAGGGAAAAATATAAAGGACCAGTACCAAGGATGGAATCATTCCGGTGGGAAAATCAAGGTAGATATAACCAGGAAGGGCGTCACCAAAATAGAAATGGTAATCAAAGGGGAAGAAATATAAGGGTGAATTATATGAATACGAATAGATTTGATCGAGGTAGACGGGGACGTTATTTTGGACATAGTAGAAATTCAAATGATGGGTATTGGACAAACGGAGATAATGAGTTTAGACCGAGGTCACCAAGACAGGAAGAAAGGTATTCTAATGGACGAAATTCCCCCGAAAATGCGGAAATGGTTGAGGCCATTAACACGGTCAAAAACATGGTAGGAAGTAACCCCGATTTAATGCAGGAAAACAGAAGTAACAATTTGGGAAATAGTACAGGAGCAATACATAAAAATCAGGGAAACGCCAGACCCGGTCAAACGCGCCTTCAGTGAGAACTGGGTATCCTAGTAATGATTGTGATAAGTACTCGGAAATAAATAGTCCTGGAAGGCAAATGATGATACAAAAGAAAAGAGAATGGAAAAATAGAAACGACGAAAACGAAAAAGTAGGAGATCCACCTAAAATCAAAATTGGAGTAAATGGAAAACAATACAATGCAATTATAGATACGGGATCAAATAGCACAGTATGCTCACAAAATTTTTATGATAATTTACAAAGTAGTGGCTTTAAAGTAATGTCTTTACCAGTTAATGGGATATATTGCTCGCTAGCTGTGGGAAAACGAAAAGAGAGAGTAAAATTTCAAGCAATGATAAATATTGAAATAAATGGGAGAATACTTGGAATTTTATTTCTGATTGTAGGAAGACTTGTGACAGATATTATAATAGGTTGTGATTGTCTTTATGCCTGGGAAGCTGTGGTGAATTTTAAAAACATGATTCTAGAAATGAAAGTTGAAGATGAGACCATTATAGTGCCTTTTGTGGAAGATAGTAGTTCAGAAACTATTGTACGAGAAAAAGAGGAAGAAGAAATCCAAGGGGATACATTCTTTGTAGAATATGTTAAAGTAGGAGCTATGGAATTAACTGAAGTAAATGTCAAAGAGTACAGAGTCGATAATAAAGAAAATGTAGAATGGGATAAAAATGATTTCATAGACAATTTGAGGGTTTCTGATGCAACTAGGTACTATGATAGGGAGAGTAGTGAAGACTTAGAAGAATTGTTGAGAAAAAAAAGTAACTCAGGCTGATCAACTAAATGAACAACAGAGGGATAAATTGTTTGAAATATTAATCCGAAATAAAGAAGTATTCTCTGAGAAACCTGGTAAATGTAATATTTATACTCATTCGTTTGAGATGATACCCATCAAACCTTTTACACATAAAGCGAGAGCTATCCCTAGTACAATAAGAGAAGAGGTAGATGCAGTTATAAAGTCAATGTTGGAAGATGAGGTTATTGAGATTTCGAATTCAGAGTTTGTGAATCCCCTATGTATTGTAAATAAGGCCAATGGAAAGATTAGGGTGACATTAGATGCGAGAAAACTAAATTATTGTTCATCATACTTTCCATCAGGGAATCCAACAGAACGTGTCCTCCGAGATATAGGAATTTATTTACGTGTACTTACACATCATAATCACAAGGATTGGGTGAAATATTGTCCATTGATAGAAAAGATTATCAATCATACCATTAATGTAACTACTGGGTTTGCACCAATAAAATTAATGTTAGGAATTGAACCAGAACCAATATTGATCGGGGTACCAAAAACACTGAAAATTAATGACATTCAGTTAAGTGAAGAAGAAAGAGCGAAAATTGCTTTTGAACGAATCAAGAAAAAGGCAGAGAAGCGAAAATTAAAGAAAAAGAGTAGAAAACATAAATGGGAACCTAAGATAGGCGATTGGGTACTAGTTAAAGACCATAAGTTATCAAGTGCATTGCGAGGTAGGAACAAAAGGATGGAATTGTTATATAAAGGTCCTGCAGAAATTATATCAAAATTTGGTTATCATACCTATGAATTAAAAGATGTTAAAAATGAAAAATGTCTGGGAAGATGGCATAAACAACTCCTTCGACCATACAAGAAACCGTGTGGTGCCTTGGAGCCTTGATTTAATGTAAAAGAAAAATTGGAAGTGTCATTTGTCTATTGGCCCCCAATCAGCTTTGAGATAAAATTTAAATGTTAGCTTACTTGAAAACCATACATTGGTCAGGTACTTACATATTCATGAAAAATGCAGAATGTGAATTGCTATATACTACAAAGAGCTTAAAAATATATTGTATAGAGCTCACAATAACAGCTTCAGAAAGATTGTTAAAATGTTCATCTCCGCATAGAGAGAAAACAGAATATTTAATTTGTAAACATTTGTTAAAATATTTAGATGTATAGATAGTTATCACAGCAAGACAAAGAAAGAACTTGTCTAAAGAGTGTAATGGATTTATATAAATATATGTACCTTTTAGTGCTTAAAGGATATAGTACAGATATGTGTTACAATAACAAAAGTAAAAAAATCACAGTGCAAGTGATAGTGAGAGCGAAGTGAGCAAACATGAACTGAAAGAAGGAAGTATAAAGAAAGACTCTTGAAATTTAACCTTTATATAAAAGCTTCACAGAAGAAACCATAACATATTGTAATTAGTATTTAAGGATTAATGTTAAGTCAAATGTATAATTGTTGTCATGTTAAAAAGATTAATGAGAAAATGTGTTAATAACCAATTTCAAAAACAGTGTAATTGAAAATTGTATATAATGGGAGTGTTGCCGATTATTCAAAATACAGGAGTAATTTTTAATTTTTCTTTCGGGCAAGACATTTACATTATTTTATTATAAAATAATAAAATAACATAAATGGGGGCATTTGATACCGAAATTTAGATTTCCGATCGAATGGGCTTTTGAAAAAGACACGTTTTAATTTAATTGCCGGATGTGAGATTTGCGATAAGTGTTAAGTAATAACATAAATAGATAATAGAGCAGGAAGTGTTGTAAGGTGAGCAAGATATGAGTAAATAATAGTCGTTAAAGTTGTAGGATAAACACATTATTGGTTTGAAATTAGCGAGTCATGACGTCATACCACATAGTTTAAATACACGTTCGAAAGTCAAGTCTACTAACCTTAAAAGTCGCGCGATATATTTAATAAAATATAAAGTAAACATCGTTTAATCCTAAAAAGGTAAATATATATTCGAAATTCATAAAAGAACATATTATAATAGAAAGGGACATTTCTAAATTGCGGGAAAAGGAAATAGCATTTTGGATACGAGGCTTTCTTGGATGACGTCATGACATTAAAATGGAAGAACGGTCTTCTTAGCGTGGGTAAGCTAGAAAGCGTCACTACTCAACCAGAGACCAGTACGGCAGGTCGTGCTGCGCGGATGTGAGTGCGATTCCTCTACAGATACAAATATTTTCGGCATAGCTCCCGAAAATATTTAATAGACAATAAATCATATAAAAAGTTTCCTTGGGTTGTCCATTACACTTACGCAAACCCGAGATAAAGAGATCTCTTGCAGAACTAGCCGGAGCGAAACACATCAAAGGGCTACACCACGTCACCAACGACTTCAGCTTCAAATGGCGATCCAATAACTAGGACACAACGATTATTCAGCTTCATGGGACGTCTCTGATCCTGGTATAAAAGAGACGGCTTCCTGTGTCTCGGGTTTTCTTCTCCCTCTTATTAGAGCCAACTCGACCACGGCCCACAAGCCCGGAAAATCTACTTATTATACGAGTAGTTGTCATTACAATCATCATAGCAACGAAAAGAGGAGCCAATTAAAGCTGAGGCATTTCCATAGCAACGCTAAACCAGTGTTGACAGCATTTAAAATGTAATTAACATGTGCCTGACCTACAATCCAGCAGTAACATAAACTGTCTTATCTTTTGTTTTTCCTGCAATATATACAATGTCTCCCTCCAGCTCCAGCTTGTAATGTTTGTATCAGAGATTACCTGTGTGCTGACAAGTTCGTTTGCATCATTCTATTTACATGTGTAGTTTGAGGCATCTATACTACCACTCAATAGTGTATCACTTAGTAATTTTGGAAGTTTTTGAGTAGCACCTCATAGTATTTTTAATGAGGCATGCAGCAAAAATCTCTTGTTTACTAAATGATAAAAAAAACTATGATTACCTTTATAGCTCTATTGATAGCTGCACAAAGAGCAAAATAGCCTGTGTAAGGTTTCCCATTATATGTAACTGTCCACTTGTTTGAGCTATCTGCCGACCAGAAGCAGAAGTTGAGGGTGTCAACCAAAAACAGCCAATCAATAGCCTTCTCATCAGCCACTTCAGGGTGCAGTTCATGCTGAAGGAAATTATTTATATGCAACTCTTTACTCTTCAGGCATTTAACAATCTGCAAACAAACACATCTTCCATTATGAAGAAACAAAAACAGAAAAATCTGATGTATTGCACTCACATGACTTTCTCTACTCTTGTACTAACCATTCTTACAAACTTATTCCTAAACTTTCTTCATGTTACTTGAGATAAACACTTGTAGAAATGATCTTATTGTTTATCTTCTTGTAGGTACAAGGGGAATATGAGAATACTGTACACTTTGAGTGATAATCAAATCTTTTAAAGCTTTCAACTTCTGTTTTCTCTGTATGAATATAAAAAATGAATAACAATGTTCCATTTGACAGAAATATAAGTTCTCCAAAACTCACACAAATAACAAGGAATGTCTCTGAAATGGCAAACACTACAAAAACATTTATTTATACATAAATTGTGTGTTTTAGACAGATCTAAATTTTTTGTATGGAACTACAAACTTTGATGGAGAAATTTAAGCAATTCGAATGGCCCTACAAAATCTTTTGTATAGAATTTCACATTTTCAGCAAGCAGTTATTCTCTCAGATTCCAGGGCAGCAATTATAGCAATTACTTCCAAGTTGTCACCAAAATACCAAACAATTATAGAATGTTGGAAAATCCTTACCCATCTAACAGCACTTCAAAAACACCTAGTCTTCCAATGGATACCAGCTCACTGTGGACTGAGTGGCAATGAGAAAGCTGATTTTCTTGCAAAAAAGGGTAACAGCAGTGTACAGAAATCTATAGTTAATCTACCATTTTATGCAGCTTAAAGATTAGTCAATTCTGAATTCAAAAAAATTATTGCAAAATATTACTATGAAAAATCAAAGAATAAAAGATAGGAACTACCAAACATTCAAACAGTGATTCCTGAGTATCCTCGAAAAACAGCAGTTGCAACCTTCAGGTTGATTACAGGACATGATTGTCTGGCAAAACATTTAAACAGAATTGGGATATATTCTTCACCACTCTGTCCTCTATGTGATCTGCAAGAAGAAATGGACCGAGACCACCTTCAAATATGCCCGTCCACTTCTAGTGCCCCATCCATCAGTGAAAAATATTGGAGAGCAAGAGGATTAATGACTTCATTGTCAGAAATCCAGCCTTAACAAGCAACATAAAAGTATCACAGTGAGAATGAAAGTAATTATAACACTGTTATACAAAGTTCATTTTGCTGAATTTATTTTGAATGTGAATATTTGCCAATTGCTAATAACTCTAAGCACTGATACTATTAAAAACAGAAATATAGTGAAAAAGACTTTATTATCCGAACTTCACAGTACTAAATTTGTTTTGAACGTGAATATTTGTTTTATACCTATACTAACTCCCCCAGTGCAACAGCCACTGCCCAGCCGCTGCATTCCCCACTTCTGCCCACTACAGACATCATGAGTAGGGTGCAGTACTGGAGGGGTGGAATGTGGTCAGGTCCCAAGCCCTCCCAGCCAGTTATGCAGCCTTTACAACCTGGGGTCACTATATCTCCATCAAGTAGCTCCTCAATTGTCCCCTCCAGGACCTAACGAGGCTGAGTGCACCCCGTGCCAGACTTTCCAGTGGGGCAAAATACCCACACTGGTACTGGGGATCAAATCTGGGTCTTCCGTGTCAGAGGCAGGTGTACTATCACTGCACTATGGATGCGATAACTTCTACCTATAGAATGAAAAAAAATTAAAACATAGTGGAAATTTTTTTTCAGCTACTCCATCCCATTACTTTTTTAGAACTATTTCTCACAAAGAAACTGATAATGCCTATTAGTTTCATTAGCAATGAGTTGCATAATTTGGAAAGAAAAAAATAATTTAAAAACAAAAAACGGTGGCATTTTTATCTAAATTTACAGAAATATCTGAATCATGGTTATCAAAACCATGATATTGTGGAACAAAATTGCCCCTGAGTCATTGAAACATAGGACTGGCAACCCACGTAGCACATCTTGTGGCAATGAATCACTTTCGTCACTTTTTTCACTGTCACTTATTTCCCCAGCATCACTATCAACAGTTTCACTTCAACTTTCACTTTCCTGATTACTGTAATCAATATCTGACATATCTGATGACAAAGCATCAAATTTGATCAGTAATTCACTGTGGAAAACACCAACCTGTCTGCTAGGCCCAGCCATGTTTTGAACACCCATGAATCCCCACAATCACGTGGCCCTGTGCTAGCCTGCCATTCTACAGTGTAAAATGCATACGCAAGCCTTTGTATTTTAATCTGCAGATGTCGCTGTAATGCAGAGAGCTCTTTGAAACTGCTTCTTCACAATCCCAACAGATGGCAGAACACATTCTTTAAACTCAAAGTGCTGAGATTCTCTTCAGTGTCTAATAAGGCTTGATTCTAGCGAGTAGCTCCCACCGTCTACATTCTCGTCAATGCAGAGAGGTTTAAATGCCCCGCTGTCTATGCAACAGCCAACGCAGTGAAAGGGTTAAATAGGTACTTACCTCATTACTTATTTTCTTAACACCTTCTGTGTGCACAGAAACTTGAGTTGCATGCTTTGCAATTAGCTTTCCAGATTCTGCTGGAGACAATGCTGCCATTGTTATGTAAGTTCCAACAGTACAACCTAAAACAAAAACCATTCAGCTTTATAACCTGAATCAGGATATAACTTGCTCCATATTGGCTGATGACAAAAGTATTTGATCTCTGATAAAAACCTAACACTTTAAATGCATATAGTTTATCTACCTATACTGGGGGAAAGTGATAGTTCTCGGTATTTGGAACACATTTTGTATCTAACGATTTTATCTCTGACAGTTTCCTACGGAGATTTTTATTTTTGTCAAAAACAAGAGACAGACAAGCTGGCAATACAGTAGGTTGTGTGGGCGTCACTTTCACTAGGTCAGTACATAAACACCACAGTGGCGTGCCTCGTGAGCATAAACAAATACCATGCTGTGTCCTTCCGGGTTTATTGTGCAAGTGTAGGCCAATTAGAATTATCTCCAAAAACATTACACCACTCTGTTTGCAAGCGACTGATCTCTTTACATCCAGAAGTCAGTTACTATTACTATTATTCTTGTTATTATGTTATGATTATCATTATTATTATTGCATATATTTGTAAATACTATTATATTATATGATTGTCTGATACTATTTTTATTATGTAATACCTATGTATTTACAAATTTTGACAATTCCATATTTTATATCAAAGGATGCAATAAATGAACTGAATTAAATAAAATTGAATGGTTCCTGCATCAATATGCACAGTGATTCAAAAGGTTGCATCCAAACTTAACCCTTTGCCAATCATTATGGTGTAAAGTGAGATAACCATCTTAGTGCCATAAACCGATGTGATCATATTTCTGAATTAGTCCATAGAGAGCCTGAGGACTGCCCCACAACACCAGTGTAAATGCCACAGGTTTTATGTTAAAAACCATTATTGTGGAAAACTGCACATAAGTAACCATACCCAGTGGATAAACCAGTGAAGCTGTTTTTAAACCAAAGCTTGCGCTTTACAATAATTTATTTACTTGCTGTGCATGCAGTTATTGAAGAATACAGGAAGCCCTCTGAAATAATTCAAACTGTAAACACAGAGGCAACAGAAGGCCCCCTGAAATAACCATGTTAAATTATAGGCAGCGTAGACTGAGTTCTTCTGTTCATGTGTGATACAACAAAGGAGGAATTATATTATAATGACGAGAAATAATCATACATAGAAAAGTAAATAATTAATTGCTAAATTTTGTGATATTCATAAAAAGGAAATATATCGTCAATAAATTGAGATCAGTCGAGTGTGGCGAGATCAGAAAAGAACATTGACTTTTCACAATCATTGGCTGTGCCTAGCCATTTTGTTTGTTAGCGAAGTAATCTGCCATATTTAGCCAGGAAATTGTAAAAGTGTTTCATGAGAAGGATAATGATTTTTAAGTGTTGTGGCAGTAATTCTAGGTCACACCCCGAATTCACCATTTTTGTTGCATTTTAATTTTACTATACAATAATTTATTAGTTCTTAGTTAATAATTGGTTTTAACCTACGTATGTTAAATTATGAGTAAGGTAAAACAGCTCTCCATTATAAATGAATGATATTTGGTATTATATGGATATACAGCATGGCAATGTCCTAGTACTACATCTTCTGTAGTTCGAGCAACTGATGGACACAGACTGTCACTTAACAACACCTAACAACATAGCATGCATGCATAAAAGAAGATAAACACATTGGTCAATATTTTCTGCGATGAAAATTATTAAAGGGAAATCATATATTGGTTAAATTGAGCCTTAACTATAATAAACTGTTATTGGAATCGACAAACACTGTATAGATTGCAAAATATATGCAATAATTATTTGAAATATAATAGTTTAAGACAAAAATAATTACAGAATAAATTCAACAAAAATCGAGAGCATTTATACCTTGCTTAATCAAAATAATACCAAATATTGTAAAGATCAGTGATTATAAAATGTAATCGACATGAATAAAAACAATTTTCTTTTTTAATGGCTTCCCTACGTTATGTGCCTGCAAGTCTCATCAGAAGGAACCGACCAAGCAGGCCGAGCAACAAAGCCATCCGACAATCACCGTGATTTTTGCAGTAGTATGTTTTCCACCAGCTGTTCAATACGTGGGACTATTGTTTGCGAGCTACCCAATTGTAAACATGCTTTCAAGTAATTATTATTTATTTATGAAACAAACTTACTGTTGGTGTTTTTAAACACACAAGCCGTGTGTGGGCAAAGTTTTAAGAGGTAGAACTGGAACTTAAAAATTCAATGCCACAACTGGGATTTGAACCACAGACCTTCCGTTTACCGGGCGGATGCTCTAACCACTGAGCTACTGTGACAAACTGCCAGAATGGCATTAAATTCTCAAGCCAGTTCGTATTTCTCCTGCTAAACCACAAAGGCAGTCTCACATCAGCGACAATTACCCCAATGGTGACTTACTATTGCAAGTACTTTATATCCCAGGATATAATTTAATGCCATTCTGGCAGTTTGTCACAATAGCTCATTGGTTAGAGCGTCCGCCCGGCAAGCAGGTCTGTGGTTCAAATCCCAGTTGTGGCATTGAATTTTTAAGTTCCAGTTCTACCTCTTAAAATGCTTTCAAGTGTTTATCACTTAATTGGCTTCGTTTGTTGCTTGGCCTGCTTGGTCGGATTACTTCCTCCTACCCAGTTTGAGGATTTATGGCAAAATCAACAATGCAAATTGGTATTGCACTTATCTTAGTAAGACACACAATCTTAATCCAAGAAACAAACACAGAACAGATAAACAAAACACAAACATCTCATTGTTTACAGTTAATCACAGCTCTAGTATTCAAAATTAGACCAACAAACTTTTAAACCAGAGAAATGGCGATGTCTTTGTGAGAGTACGGCAGATGCACTCTTTGTGTTAATCGCAATGGATGTGCATTCCAACATTTACTTTGAATAGTAAAGCTTGATTAACTGTCAACAATGAGATGTTTGTGTTTTATGTGCATTCTGTGTTTGTTTCTTGGATTAAGATTGTGTGCCTTAATGCAATACTAATTTGCATTGTTGATTTTGCTGTAAATACTTGAACTGGGTGCGACATTAATGTGTGCAGCGCTTAAACGAAGCACCGCAGCGAAAAGCTTTCCTTAATAAAAAGTGTTTAAAATAATGTTATCTATCAGCTCCTAAAGTTTGTCAGTCTAATTTTGGGACATCCTGTATAATCTATTGTATTCTCCTACACTAACAGAAGGGCTGACCTTCGATATCAATGAGAACATAAGTAGTCAATAGACCATTATCATGAAATCAGAAGCTTGTCGCTAATAATGTGGATACATGGCACAAACATTTGCGTGAAAGGTTTGAAGGTTTATTGCTTTAATCAGTATGTATGTGGTAAGGTAAACTTTCAGTTGTATATTTCTGGTTACAGTACACTTTGTCAGATTTTGGACTTACTGTTAGTGTTGTGTTTGTGCCAGTGAAAATGGAGAAGGAGAAGAAAAGACAACATCAGAACCATCCACAAGCCACCTTTGAAGATTAAACACCTAGTGAGGCCGGTAAAGGACAAACTGGACCTTAATGTACCAGGGGTATACCGTATCCCCTGTGAATGCGGGATGCCGTACATAGGGCAAACCGGCAGGACCATTTCCACCAGAGTCAAGGAGCACGAACGGTCCATACAATTAATGCAGCCTGAAAAGTCAGGGCTGGCGGAGCACTGCTTTGAAAAAGACCACAGAGCTAACTTCAAAGAAACGACCATTGTGGCAAAATGTAGCGGTTTATGGGAACGGAGGGTTAAGGAGGCTCTGTCCATTTCCTCCGAGAAGAGTACACTGAACTGGAATGCTGGATTGCAGTTTAGTCCATCCTGTGGAAGACAGGATAACTGTGTCTGAATACTGTATAATGTGCTATAATAAAGCTTTGAATTAAATGAGTGGAAGGAGAGTTTCTAATAGACCACGGCCCACAAGCCCGGGTAATCATTTTTTTGTTTTAAGACCCCTTATTCCCTGAAGCTCGACAAGTCAATAACTCGACACACTCTGAGTACACAATAGGTTGAGTTATCGGGATTCTACTGTAGTATTGATTTTCCTACTTTGATTTTGTAGCTTTTGTGTACCTACTATATTTATTATATTATTACACTAATTCATTTGATAGTTTGATTTAAATGTAGTTTTATCTATAATTTGTTTCTTACTGTCTATTCAATTCATTTAGTTTATTGTAATGCAGAACCCCTGAAGTCACCAATGTGTCAGCTGATATTTTGATTAAATATCTTTGGATTTAGCAAGAACGCTCTATTTTTAATATTGTGCAATTGTTGCAGTCCTCAATCCTTTACATGAACAATGTTTCAAACATGTTTATTTTCTCAAAAATGTTCTACCAATTTTGATTAGAATACCTTATGCTTAAGGTATTTTCTTGATAAATGAAATGTAAATCTTAATTTTCTGGGAATAGTTTCTGAAATGCTCTTTATTTTTAATAACTTTTGTATTACTGGTAAACCATAAGAGGTGAGCAGAATCTTACTAGACAAAAAAAAATAGTTCTTGCTAAAGTACACAATGTCAAATTAACAATTTCCAAGGTTACTTGTTATTGGTTACTTTACCAATTCATATTCTTTTCTGAAATGGGACAGCGTTATTCCCTTTTTTCTCGCCTCTTGGTATGTAACTAAAACAGAATTTCAAAGTCTCCACAGAGTACCTAGCTCCTAAAACATGACTATCGCTTAAGCCTGATTCCCATTGTACCTACAAGGAAATATATATAATAAAAAATATGTTTATCTCGATTAACAAGAAGCAACAGAACAAAAAGATTTGTAAACTCGGCTGTGGTTGGGGACCCTAAGCTGCAAATTGTAGTCGAGATATTGAGGGATGTCAGCTGCAACTCCCCCTGCACGGTATTTTAACACACGACAGTTTTTCTGCTGTAATATGGCTAAATACGGTATTATTTATTCTCTCCATAGGTATCACAAACCACCTGATGGTAAACCACTAATCTTGTTATTCCTAGCCCTAACAATAAAAATAATGTTATTAAGTGCGAGTGTATCTCCAAAATCCTGGCCCCCTTCCCGCCAAACGGCATCCAGAAATCCCCAACCTTGTATTTGTTAGCACCTTCACACCTGTAATGATTTTTGTACCTTATAAACTTCAACTGTTTATGTTAACTCGCCTAAATAAACAGAACTCTTCTTTCTTGCGTGGAAGTTGCTTTAGATTCGTTCACAATCTGTACAAAGAAACTTACGATCAGATGGTGCAACACATTTAGAATTTAGATTTATAAAGTAAACACGCTTGCCGGCAGGGTTGCCACTCACGTACCCCACCCTAAAGCATGCCGAACATCTCGTATACTTTGAAGGAGGGTCCGCACTGAAGAGCTGCAGACAGGAATTGATTTTTTCATCCCTCAGTATATGTGTTATTTATGGTTTAAAGGAGTCCGCAAGTTTTTGAATATAAACAATTCTGCTACCAACTTTATAGAAACTCTTGTAGTGAAAACATTATTGCGCTTGTTGATGTGTACAATAACTAGAATATTTTCATGCATAAGAAAGAACGCATCGAAGATATAAACATTTCTTACTTTCCTAAAGTTCAAGCTCAAAGAAAGGGCGCAATTTCCACCTAACACCAACCTCATTGACCATTAATCTCAATTATCCCTGTACGCTTGCAACTACAGCCGCTAGGTTCGCTCGATCATACCGTTTAGTCGTGAACTTGTGTTGTAGTCAGCGTCAGTGGTGTATACTGTGGACTATCAAAGCTATCACAGAAGTCCATATCTAAAGTAAACTAGAAATTATGTATGATAGCATTCTGGAATTTATCTATTCTGTATGCATAGAAGGTGTTGTAATGAAATATGAATACTTCTGCCAACGTTACTTCTGCATCAAAATTTGTTGTATAATGTCCTGCTGGTTTATAAAATGAGAATAAAGCACACGTAATTCCTGATCCTGAGTTGTTATCGATAGTAGATCCATCTGTGTAAATATGTAGGTATATAGCCATTCTTCTGGTGGGTAGCTATTGCTTACAACTTCTTATGTTAGCTCTTTTAGTACAGGTTTGAAAACTTCAGATGTTGTAAATGGTTCTACTAAATCTGGCTGAGTATTAATTGATTCGAAAGTTAGATGGTTTTCTCTGATTAAAACGTTTCCTTTAGATTTAGGAAGATTCAAATCTGTTTTCAATTCCGTGAATTTGAACAGGAACCTTGTTTGTGTTTTCAGCTTGACTGTAACAATCTTTTTTCCCATTTTGTTGTTAAGCGTAACATTTTTTCATTGTGTATTAGTGTCTGTTCCTCTAAAGTTAGACATATCGGAGGGTTCTGCACTAAGGCTTGCATTGCCATGATTGGAGTTGATTTTGTTGTACTAGTTATTAGTCGTAGGACCTGATTTTGCCATACATCTAGACGATTTAGTTTAGAATTCTTTGTTGTAATAATTATCTGTGCATTTAAGAGGAGTTTTGGATTGGTGAATGTTTTGTACGTGGTGTTCAGAGTTTCCGATTACTACCCCACTTAACTCTCGCTAATCTCCTTAAGATTGAAAATGTTTTGTCTTGGATACTACTGCTTCAATGTGATTCCTCCAAGGTAATTTTGAATAAAAAAAATTGTTCCTAAATATTTCGATTTGTATATATGTCTTAGGTTTGTTTTCTTGAACTGTACGTTTAATTTAGGGATTTTGTGTTTTTTGTTAATTATTTGGAATGTTTTATCAATGTTTATTTTCATCAAATTGTTGTCAGTCTACTTTTCAAATAGGCTGAGAGCCTTTTCCATCGAAGTTTGGATATGACTATTTGTGGAGATCTCCACATTATAATTTCGTCTGCAAAAAGAGCTGTCTTTAATTCTGTACTTGGTACAGCCGAGGGAAGATCATTATTGTAGAGGTTAAACACAGTTATACTCAGAGCTGCACCTTGTGGGAGACCCATTTTTATTTTTCGGATGCTGGATGTACTGTCACATTTTGTAGCACAGAAGCGCTATGAAAGGAAGCGGGCAATCCAGTTTAACATGTTAAGTGCCTAGTTTTGTGAGTTTTTCGAGTAGTTTATACCTCCACCTTGAATCAATGAACATTTATAGCGTATCTTGATTTTTGTTGAAAGATTCTTTGACATCTTGGGATAGTTGAATTCTATTTCCTTTTGTAAATAGGAGTTGTCTGAATCCTGTTTGTGTTTCTGTTAGTATATTAATATTTTCTAAGGTCCAATTTAACCTCGCCTAAATCACACGTTCTGCTGTTTTTGGGATGACACTTCTTAAGGAAATTGGTGTGTAATTATTTATATTGCCAGGTGATTTGCCTTTTTTTTAATGGGGATAATTATTGCTTTTCCCCACTGTCATTAAGTACAGCAGAGGTCCGTGATAGGTTAAATGATTTCAGTAGGCATTTCGTCCCTTTTGTCCAAGCAGTAGATTTATTTCCCTTCACTTCATTGACCTCATATTGGGGTACGATATATAACGGGAAAAAGTAAACGTTTCTTTGATCCCCGAACGAGTGCTTACTTTTGTATAACTCGAATCTGAGTGTGTCGGGTTTAAGGGCCCGTCGACAACTTGGTCATTAGGGCCCTCGAATCTAGATCCACTAAAAGTTCTAATTGCTATTCAGTATAATGATCATGAAATATATGCCCAATATGTGAAAGAAATTAGCAAGACCTGACTGTCATAATTATCTGCCTGCTAGAAGCATACAACACGCTAGAAATTTTAGGAGTGTTAGAGCGCTTCTTCTGGAAAAAATCAACATTGTGCGGAACACAGAACACTCTAGTAGGAACCTGTTGTGTAGTACCATAGAGTGTTAAACTACTCTGGATCGATGATATAAACGTATTACTTACTCTATGTTCTGTGGTGGCAGCACTGGGTCGAACCGACCCGACCATACCACATACCACACCGCACAACTTAACGTCACTTTACACGTAACCTAACTGCCTAGTTCACAAAAAGGGGCGAAATGGTGTTAGATTTAGATCTTTTTCGTACCGAGAAAGGCGGCGATCCTGGAAAAGTTCGTCGAAATCAAGAGCTACGATTTAAAGACGTGGCTTTGGTGGACAAAGTAGTGGAGAAAGATTGTCTTTGGAGGCAATGTAAGGGAAATTGAATTCTCTGAACATGTGGTAGATTTGTTGCAATATTAGGACATAAGCACGATAGTTGTAAATGGAAATGACATACATTATGGATGGGTTCAGTATTTGTTTGTATCAGTGTAACCGAAAGAAACACGGGTAATATGATAATTTATGTTTAATTTGCAATTGCACCATTGGTCAAGAGTTTTCGTCATTTCCTCTATGGTTATGCAGTGAATTTGCAATTACAGCGTTCGTCAGAGTTTTGTTCATTTTTTCTCTGGCATATGTCGAGGTGATAGCCGTGTAGTCACTTCGTCATTCCATTGCTAAGGATATAATTAAGGGCAGATCCTTCGTGGAATCTACATGTAGTTACTATAGAGACCCTGTTGTACAAGGGAACGAGTCCAATTTGAGGCTTAATTGTTAACCACAGTAATTAACGTTTGTGGTCCGTGGGACCTATGCGAATAAAAGGAATATCATTTGTATCGGCACATATTTTAAATTACTTCATTCAGGAACTCCTGAATGGTCTCCTTACAACAATTTTTGGTTAAAATTCAACAATTTCTGAACAAACCTTGCTGCCACACGTTTAATGCCCAAAACATCCGACAAAATTGTTTGGCATGAGCCAAAGGATAAGCCAACATCAACCACCTCTGATGGTGATTCAGTGATTTTTCATAACCCTTTTCTTTACTTCTTCCACATTCTTGTCAGTAATTGATGTGCTAGGGCGTCCAGGGCATTGTTCATCTTCAACATCTCGACCCTGTTTGAAAAATCTATACCACTCATAAACTCTTGTCGTGCTCATAGTAGATTCCCCAAAAGCTACAGCATTTCGAATGTGGTGGTGCACTTTATTCCATTTTTAAAGCAGAATTGAATGTAAATTCTTGGGTCCATTTTTATCGAACGAAAAAATTTGTTAAAATTTGCAGAGCACTTGGAAGTACAGGTACCTTTTCAACTAACAGTGAACTAGACATTCAAAAACAGCTGAAAATGCAAACATACATGTTGTATACCAACAAGGTATAAAAATTTTTTTGAAAATTGCCTGCATCAAGCCTTCAAAATTTAAAAATTACTGTTACTTTTTAATTACACCTTGTACATACAGTATGTGTTAGTTAAAAAAGATTTCTTCAAGAAGTCTGTAAGTGTTTTGTGTCTGATTTCCTTATTCTTCGTTTCAATGTCGTCATTGTCACTTACTTTCTTCAGCCTTTACATTCATTAACTCTAATATCATCTCATCAGTCACTTTCAATTGTTCGTTTGTGTTGATCCACTTAACTAGATTGTTTTGTCTACCAATTTTAGAGCCAGCTGTGCAAGGCTGAGGTCATGCTCTATGGACAAAGTTTCTTGATTTCCGTGATATTTAATAACTTCCTCCACGATTTCTGAAGAGTAGAACTTTCACCTCATTCCATGTGAACATCTTTCATCATGATCCTTGAAGAGTCTGTACGACATGGTTTTCTTGATCAGTTGCACTAATGAGAATTTTCAAAAGTTTGCATTTATAGCTATGCTTTAGATTTTCCAACACACCCTGATTCGTGGGCCTGAAGATGTGTGATTTTGGAGGGTAAAACATGATGTTAATATTACCAGAAACCATTTCTTCTGGATCAAGATGAGCAGGGCAGTTCTCTTTGCTAAAACCGCACCTTTGTTAACCTGAAAATTGGTTAGTTGGGGCTTGGGTAACCATGGCTTTATTGTATACTTGAGAGCCTGAGGATGCCATAATTATGTATATCTGTATGCTTATAATTATGTAAAACTCGGTTGTATTTCACTAACATTTAATACGTATAACAGTGAATTACATATAAATAAGGTTCCATTAACACATTCCTGAACTACATTTTTCTGGGACCTGCAAAAATTTACATATAAATAGGAATCACTTAGACCTGGGTTAGTATAAAGCAGGTTCTTCTTCCATCCCTTAATACCGTTCACCTTGTTTTATCCAGACTCTCCTTACACGTTTTCTTCATTTCTAATCAATCCTTGGTCATCCCTTATTCCATTCCTTTTCTCTTTACTTCGCTTAGTCCCATAATCTCAATATTGCATTCCTTCATTTCCTGAACCAGTTCTGGTTTCTTTCCCACTAGTGTATTTATGTTCCAGGCACCAAATCTCACAGTACATTTCCATTCCAGTCGTCTGTTGAATCCATCTGGTCTGAGGCTAATATAATTTCTCTGAATGATAATTAACTCTCAAATGGATGATTAGTGTAACTTGAGGTGGTTTTCCTAAAGTTTTCCTTCTCTTCCTTGGTTCTTGAGGTGGAGACTGGGCATTTTCTCCCTGGCTCAGTTGCTCTGGTTTTCCCGTCATCTCTTGGGTAGCTGATCGCAATGGTTTCCCACTGGGTGATGGCGTCTCTACTTCCCTATGCCAGTAACGCAGGTTCAACTGTATATATTCTACCAAATAATCAGTCCCTGCTTCTCTTTGTACTGAAAAGTAAACTGAAAATAATTTGTTCTGTTACAGTACGTCATAAAGCTGATGGATATAACAAGGTGAAGAACTTATGCAGCAAAGAAGTGGGACAGAAGATAAAAGTAAGTTACCTACACAAGTTTTACTTTCAGAACAAATAACTTAAAGTTGCTGTTGCCAGATATTAGATCCTCTACTACACGCTGCATCTTCAAAGGTTGAATGTCGGGTAATTATTCAAGTATGGAATTTGTGACATTTTGAATCATTGTAAATTCATTTCAGAAATAATCCTGCAGGTATGCAATCATTCTCCAGTTGAAGCTTGAAGTCATTCAGTTTAATGTGAAGCAGTATTATGTACCTGAAGCGATATTAGCTCAACTTCATTCCTTTGATGTTGTTCTTTTGTTAATTGTTACATTGTTGTAGAGTGTGTTTGGTTATTGTGAATTTTGATATGTAGGCTAAGTTTGTGTAATTGGTAGTTCTTTATGTGTTAAAAATCATAAATGTAAATCTGAGTTTCTTGGTATGTCCGAGGTAATTGTAAGATGAAATATCGAATGTGATAACATGGCGTAGTTAACGACGTCAAGTATTGTCGACTGAGACAGTATCATAGCGACGTCTTGGCAGCAAAGAAATAACTTTACAGTTTTCTCTTACGATAAAGTTTTAAAATGTTTGGACACCTTTTCTTAGAAGTGTTCTGAGAAATCAAATATTAAACATTTTTAACTTTGGTAAAACAAAGTTTCGAATGATATAGATGCCAGTTATCTATGAATGTCATAAGAAGATACAGCTTAAATATTTTAAATATTTCTTTGACGAGTTATAGTGGATAGATGTGCTTATAAGCAACTTCTAAAGGGAATATGGAGCAAATTTCCTCAGATGCGTCAATCTTATTGTAAAACAAAAAAGTATAGGTGGTGTGCATTATCTGTAATGATACAAATAAAATAAAAGATGCAAAGAAATATGTGTGTATTTCTAAGGAGTTTTGAAATTTGTCTTTATTCTGTACGACGCCCAGAGATAGTATGAGTGCTCAAGCTACAACAATAATCAGCTGGTATCTATTTGTGAACTGCTACAGATGTTGTTCTCGCTTATGTAAAGACTTGTTTTTTAAATTTATTTATTATTTGAAGTCGCTTCAACATAAGTCATATTGCGACTAAACATTGAGGAAAAAAAGGAGGAAACAAATAATGAAATTTACATTGAATTTAAACATTAACTTTGCATGCCTTGATGAACTTGGTGATTTTCTTGTGATATTGTTGATCACCCAAAGCTAGCTGAAGGTTCTCAGGAACTCCATACTGAAGTCGCTGGTGAGTGTATCTTGGGCAAACAGTGAGCAGATGAGAGTAGAATCACACAGAGTACATTTAGGAGGAAGTTCACGGGACAGAATGTAGGAGTGAGTAAGCGCAGTGTGGCCAATGCATAATCGGGTTAATAGCACCTGGTCTCGCCGGGTTAGCGTTCTAATTGTTGTGGACAGGTTAGGTACTGGACAGATATCATGCAGTTTGCTGTTGGATGTAGTTGTCCAATCTGTCTTCCATCGGTGTAAGATAGTTCTTTTAAGATGCCGTAAATAGTCTTCATGTGGTAGCTTAAGATCTGGTAAGCTTGGAGGATGCTTGGTAGCTTCTTTTGCGGCAGTGTCAGCAAGATCATTTCCTGGTATGTTACAGTGAGATGGTATCCATGCCAATATTATTTGTTTACCTGCTGAAATAAGCTCACTGTATAATTCACGTATCTCCCTTACCAAGGTGTGGCAAGGAGATCGTTGTTGTATAGCCATTAATGCCTAAGGGAATCTGTGTATATAATGAATGATTTGAAGTCTCCATTCTTTGATATATAATCCATGGCGAAACGTATAGCAAACAGTTCACTAGAGAAAATGGTGAGAGTGTCTGGTAGACTATACATCATGGTGTGGTTAGGAGCAACTACTACACAGCCATTATTGTTGTCACACCGGGAACCATCAGTATAAATTGGCTCAAAATTGGCATACGTGTCACACAATTCTTTGAACAGCATGACTTTGTTATTGTTTGATCATGCTGAACGAGTTGTGTGTTCTCGAACTAAGTGGACCGCCACACGCAACAAGAGACCAAACAAGGGCCAGTGTGCTCTCCACCAGAGTTACATGTAAAGGACCGGCAAGTCACAGGTACAGAACACTGACTACTATTCTAACTTGCATTAGACTTACCTGCATCACATCAGATGTTGAAATTGATGACCTTTAACATGAACACGTTCCCTGTATCCCCGAAAACAATTCTAGTTTACTCGCAAAAGTTCTTGCTCACTGATTACCTGTATTTCTCTTGTGATTTTATCTTTCAGTTCTTTTAAGGTGTGCAGATTTGATGCTTAAACTTTATTCTTTAACATTCCCCATAAATAAAAATCACTCCAACGTTGAGCACAAGCTATTAACAGTTCCAAGATGTCAGCTTTCATTGCTACAAAACTTCTGAAGCCTAAAAGTTCACGTTTTGCAAACACAAGATCCTGTAAGTAGGGTTAATTATTACAGTTGGTTTTAGCAGTCCATTCATAACACTGTGGACCCACCTTTAATGTTCTTCACTGATGAAGCGTGGTTTTATCTTCAAGACCAGTTTATAGTCACTGGCCACATATAGAATTATTTTCATATTTACAGCACAAAAGTTGATTCACGCATGCATGTAAATTCTAGTTTACAACTAACAGAAATAAACAATTATGTGGCTGGTTTCAGCTATAACACACACTGCTGGTAACTCTATGCAGGAATTGTGAAGTGTGTATGGGGATAGTTGAGGATTGTGGCCACCTCGTTCCGTTGATCTATCTCCATGTGAGTTTTATTTATGGAGAACGTTAAGGAATAAAGTGTATGCATCAAATTTGCACACGTTACAAGAATTGAAGGACAAATTCACAAGAGAAATACAGGCAATCAGTCAACATGAACTTTTGTGAGTAAACCAGAATTGTTTTCGAAGATGTAGGGAATGTGTTCACATTGAAGGTCAACATCTGATGTGATGCATGTAAGCGTAACGCAAGTTAGTGTTTTGTACCCGTGACTTCCTGGTCCTTTATGCTCTAACTCTGGTGGAGAACATGCCAGTTGCTTTGGGGCTACCTGGCCGGTCTAAGAATGCATGATAAAAGTTAATAACAAATCTAAATAACAGGGGTATACTGTAACCCTTTAATATTAAAGATAAATTTTGATCGGTTAAATAATTCATATGGTCTCTAAGTGATTACATAAAATTGCCTTAAAATTGTATGCCAGTATAATGCCTTGATACTTTTTATGTGGGCACCTTTACGGTCCATTCACATTTTTTTTTTTTGGCCACTGGGTGGGGGTAAAAGAGGGGAGGACACAAAGGACAGCGTGTGATGGTGCACACAGTACGTATGTAAACAGTGTGGGTGACGTTGAAAGTTTTACTATCACAAGTGAATAGTAAAGATTCCGCTAGTGACAGTACTACAGCTGCAAAACTTACAAAAGAAATGTACAATAAACACAAAATGCATGCTGTTGAGGAATTAGCTGCTAATCATAGCCATGTAGTAGTTAGAGTGCTCTCTTATCATTGTACTTTATATTCCATAGAACAGTGTTTTTCAACCTGTGGGTCGTGACCCCCTGGGGGGTCGCAAAGCCTCTGTAGGAGGGCCACGATAGGTCAAGAGAACTCGGTAAAAAAATCAACAAATTTGAAAAAGGTAGATATATTAAGAAAAAGTTAACAAAATGATACTTGTTATGTTATTTGTACAAACACATTAAGAAAAAATAAAATCTTCGAGTACTCGTTCATTTTAATGTGAAGGTTGCACTTAAGTTTGTTCAATCAATTTCTCCCATCGTGGATCCGATTTTGCAACATTAAGTATTAAATCATTTTCCAAATGTAAGCAATTTCTTAGTTTACTTTTTATTTGGGTCATTGATGAAAATGCCAACTCGTACAAGTACGGGGTAGAAAATTGAATCAAACACTTCAAAACCTCAGTTGTTAATACTAGGTATTCTGTTTTTCTTTTTAACCAAACGGTATCCAAATTTGCAGACTTGAATTTTAAGTGTAACATCCCATCGGCAGATCATTCCAGCAGATTCTCTTTGAGCTTAGCTGCTAAATTTGCCTCATTTATAGCTGCATTTAAAAACGGATTTAAGATCCATCTTTGCCCAGTGCTATCCGATATCTCTTGCACTGAGAAGTAATGACACAATTCTTTCTTCAAATTATCTAATACCATTTTCATACCAGAGATATATATATATATATGAGGTAATGTTTATCTCGCTTCCAACTTCTTCAATGAAAGACTGTCGACGAAAATGAATCAAAGTTGTTTTGAACTCTGGTCAGTATTTTGCCTTTTGATAACCACCTAACTCTGTATGGTAAAGCAAATTGCGTGTAGTGTCCTCATATCTTCACAAATGATTTGAAACAATTGGGTCTGCAACGCTTTTCCTTTAATAGAATTTACAATGTTAATAATAATATTTAGAACTTGACTGTATTCTTGTGGCAAGGTTTTGGCTGCAAGAGCTTAGCGATGGAGAAAGCAATTCATCCAACAAGCATTTGGCATCTGCTCCTTCAGTCTAGCAATAAATCCACTCTTTGCACCAGTCATCGCTTTTGCTCCGTCACTACAAATAGCAATGCATTTTTGTGTCCAATCGATATTCATATTTTGCATAGCTTAAAGGAACATGTCATGCAAGCACTGACCTGTAGTATTCATGGGAAGTGCCTTGCAAAATAGTATTTCTTCCATTAGTGTTTCATTGGATTCAAAATGCACAAAAGCTACAAACTGCGCGCAACCCGCAATATCCGTTGATTCACCAAATTGCAAGGACACAAAAGAATTTTTCTATTTACTTGATCACCAATGTCAGTCGCCATTTTGCTTATCCTGCATTTGATGGTATTGTCAGAGAGAGGTATACTTTTGAGCTTTTCGACCTCTTGCTTGCCTAACAATCTCTACTATATCTAAAGCCACGGGTAAAATCAAATTTTCAGCAATACTGTGAGGTTTTCCTGCTTTAGCCACATGAAAAGCTACTCAATAGCTAGCAAGCAATGCTTTCTCATTTAGGTTGGACATTTGTCCTATTTTGATGTTCAAGAGCTCTTAATTTTCATTCAAAAAATTCCACGGGTTTATTTTTTTCATTAGGATGTTTTGTGTTTAGGTAGTGTACCAACTTCGGTGGCGTCATGCTTTCTCTTGACTAAATTTCTAAGCAAATTATGCACTGCTGTTTATTCTCAATCACAGTAAACCCAAATTTCAAAAAATTGTCATAACGACGTTTTTTCTTTATTCCACTACTCCCGCTAGATGTTGATGGTTCTGATGATGTTTTCAGGAATTTATCCATTTTCAATTATAACAAACAACTCAACCTACGGACAACCAAGGACACTGTACAATCCTGGCAGACCAGCTGCAGGGATTCCAGGCGGGAACAAGTGGTTTTAACCCGCCTGAGGATAGGCCATACCCAAGCCACGCATGGACACCTTTTGCGTGGTGATCTGGAGCCTGTCTGTACGACATGTAATATTCCAATCTCCATCGCACATGTCCTTCTTGATTGTCCGCAATACGCTCGTGAGTGCCAGTTCGTTGGCCTGGGAGTTACACTGTGGTCAGTTTTAGGCAACGGCCCAGTATCTGTAAATACAGTGGTGCGGTTTTGTTCCACAATTGATTTTAACAAGCAACTGTAAGGTTATTTTATTTCAGAGATTTTAGCCTTTTAGATTGCCTTATTTTTGGGTTTTTTAACGTTTTAGCTTTTTTTACTAACACATGTCTTAGCGAGTAAGATTGCAATAGTATTATTTGTTACATTTATCATGTTGAATATTCTGTTAACATAAGGTGCATTAAGTACCTTCCACCTTGTATGATTTTGCTCTCTTATATGCAGTATTGTACGTGATGGTAAATTTGTAATGCTGTTATTTGTTTAGAACAAGGAGCCACAAGGAGACAGTGAAGAGCTTCCTCCAGAAGTTGTTAATGGCCTGGAAAACCTAACTGTTGAACAGTTACGAGCACTTACAATAACCCAGATCAAGAAAGTGCGAGCTCTAATAGAGGAGGGCATAAAAACAAATGATCAGGCATTGTTAGATGCAGAACAGCAGCGTAATGCAGCTCTCCGAGAAGTGGGCAATCATCTCCATGAATCCGTTCCTGTATCCAATGACGAGGTAAGGAAGTGGTTTTTAGAATTCATCAAACTGTGTGGTTAGGGTGTTTGTTTACTTTGTGTAATTTACAGGTTTTCCAGCATGAATGTAGGTCCTAGCATAAACGATCCACACTGTGCGCTTGACATCTCAAAAATTCATGCAGGACCTTCCTCTCTTCCCCTCAGCTGTTTACTTTCAGAAGCTCAAAGAACTGTCATCATTACCTCCCAATGTTATATTAAACACTGCACCAGCAGCAAGTGTACAAATACCTCTATATTTGTTAAACTAAATGTGCTAAGTCAAGAATGTACAAAGAAATGTTGAGAAACATTTTATTGCTGTTTAAAGCTTGTCTGTAGACTGCAACACAGTTTTCAGCTCTTTACTTCAAGGTTGTAGTGGGTATTGGATAAAGATGGCAAACACAAATGTATTTTCATGAATATTCAGATTTCTGTCGAAAAGTCATGGTGGCGGTGGCGGCAGCCGTTGTCATCGCCTAACTCCCAGGAACTTGAATAAACTCCATTCTCCTTCTCTTCACAAATATAATTGTGGTAAATTTCCGAAGCTATTCGCTTTAACGCTGTTACGTATTTCTTTGTGATACTTGGGTGTGTTGCTCAATTTAGCATCTCTTGTAAACATTACTCAATGTTTTGGGATTATTGTAACTAATGTTTATTCTAAAGCCTTGTCTATAAAAGTCACAGTTGTAATGATGGACATTGTTGTTTCTTAAACTACCTTTTTGGAATGCATATACTATTACTTTATATAGTAGGTGGCGCTGTGGTCAAGCGGTTTGCCTACCACCTAGGTGGCCTGGGTTCCAACCCAGGAACCTGCATGGTGGAGAAAGTAGCGTCAGGGCAGGTTTTCTCCAGTGTCCCCTGCTACTCATTTCACCAATTGCTCCATTATCACCTTTCCAATCATGGATTTTGCCTCCATTTCATATCATCCTCTTCCTCACTCTCATACTGACCACTTCACTCTGTCTGGTCCATAGGTTCCTGTGTTCCCTAACAGGTGTCTGACCTTAGGCACTGGCTTGTGGTGTAAGTGCTATATAAGGGGAGGGTAATCTGGTGAAGAAAAAAGAAAACATATATGTTTCTTATTTGGTAAATCAGCCATAGCTCACCACTTTTGGTCTTGCAGTAATATCAACCTAAATATCTATCTTTTAAAACCAGCAACAAATTATTGGGAGTAAACAGTGTGGGAAAATATTTACATCATTAAGGATCAAGATTGGCTGATGAATTTCGACATAGCAATCATAGAGGATGTCTTACGACTAGCCAATAGGAAGAACAGCAGACCAGGCAATGAGAGAAGGGGGAAGCAGTTACCTGATGTTGAACCAGTCGATCAACTGCTGAATGATGGAGAGCACTCTCTCTGAAATTGGTCCTGTGATTAACACAATTACAAGTTGGAGCAGAGTGTGTTTAGAAATGGGATAGAAATTGGGGATCCAGTGCTAAATCAAACATGGAAAGACTTACACAAGAAAGCAATTAGAATATCACTTACACCCTAGGAATTCATGTAGGCAATATTTGAGGGAAAAACAAATTCTTACAGTTTGAGAGGTAGAACTGGAACTTAAAAATTCAATGCCACACCTGGGATTTGAACCATACACCCCCCACTTACTAGGCGGGTGCTCCAACCATTAAGCTACTGTGACAACCTGCCAGAATGACAGCAGTAAGTTTGTTGGCATAAATAAATAATAATTACCATCTGAAGGTTATTTAATCCTGGGATATAAAGTACTTACAATAGTATGTCACCATTGGGGTAATTTGTCTCTGATGTGAGACTGCCTTTGTGGTTTACTGGGAAAAATACGAACTTGTTTGAGAATTCAATGTCATTCTGGCAGTTTGTCACAGTAGTTTAATAGTTAGAGGACCCACCTAGTAAGCGGAGGGTCTGTGGTTCAAATCCCAGCTGCGGCATTGAATTTTTAAGTTCCAGTTCTACCTCTCAAACATAGACCACACACGGCTTGTGTGTTCAAAAACACCAACAGTAAGTTTGTTGGCATAAATAAATAATATATGTTTTCTTTTTTCTTCACCAGATTACCCTCCCCCTTGCCTACAAATGGCTTGTGTGTTTAAAAACACCATCAGTAATTATTATTTATGCCAACAAACTTACTGTTGGTGTTTTTAAATTACCAGGGACATAAAGTGCTTGCAATAGTAAGTTACCATTGGTGTAATTCTCTCTGATGCCTGGTAAGTCTGTGGTTCAAATCCCAGTTGTGGCATTGAATATTTCAGTTCCAATTTTACCTCTCAAAAACTTTTATGTATGAAATGTTTCTTTGGGAAAAACACAAGTTATTGTAACATTTATACGTAAAAGTTTGAAGTCTCTTGTTACTCTAACTTCACTTTCTACACTGGAACTTACTATGAAACAAGTCCCAATAAGCTCTGGTGTAAAAGTGAGGTTAGATTTTGGTGTATTTTGATAATGTTGTAATTCAATATTTCTCATTGCCCACACACAGCATGTGTGTTTTAAAAAAAAAGCAGTAATTTGGTCGGCATAAGATAACAATTACCATATAAAGTGTGTTATTTTCCAGTTATTAAACATACAGTTTTACTATAATGAACAACAGGTATTGTGGTAAATAGTGTTGATTTTCTTCTTCTTTTTCATGGTTTGTTTTGTGCTTTAGGAGCATTTTGAATCACTGCACTATTGGCCCAATATAAAGTTGAACATAAAATGAGTGAATTGTAAACTGTGTGACAGTTAATTTTAGACTTCTAAGCTTCTGCTGCAATTTCTGTGTTATTATCATCATTATCATTATTATTGTTGTCATTGTTGTAATGTTTAATAACCCAAGCCAAAAATTTAAGTCTATGTGGATTTAGTACAGGCTTACTTTTGGGTTGTGTTTAAAATTATAAAATTGTAAAAAAAAAGACATCTTTGGTGTATTAGGTATTGTATAATGTGTGTAATACTGTGTGTATTACACATTTAAATAATAATGTGACAGCATTTATAAAGTTATTAAATAGAATGGGATATGCACTTACCCTTATACAGCGTGGAAATTTAACACCATTCAAAAGTTTACTGGCGTACTTTATGCCATATCTTTTATTGTTAGAAGTGGAGATTTTAACATATACCTACATGTATGTATATTATATCAAATTAACTTAATTTGACAAAACACAGCTTTAATCTGTATATAGTTATCCGTCATAAGTTGAGGTGAAAAAGTTTAATGTGTGTTTATGTCTGCTCTTGTGCTCGGTTGGGGAACAACAATTCACAAATGGATTGGCAATACTGCACGTTTTGCACATGGTGTAGCGGGTTCACTCATGTCAGGACACCCAAGTTACACTAATTCAGCTCTAACTGCATACAATACCAAGTACTGGATTGGAACCAGAGTTGGGCCAACGAACATAGTCAGTTATCACACCAGCTTTGCCAGAATGAATTTGAGCATCTCATACTTTTTTGTTCATTCTTACTTACTTTCTCTTTCTCCTCCCACTTCTATTGACTAAGTTGGATTTTGCTAAGAGAGGTTTTAAGACTGAATATAATAATTACAAACTCTGTTCATAGTAGAACAGTGCAGTGAGGGGAGTGTCTGTTTGCTTACAGGATGAGAATAGGGTCGAGCGAACTTTCGGAGACTGCAAAATGCAGAAGCTGTACTCACACGTGGATCTCATTCACATGATAGATGGAATGGATGGTGACCGAGGAGCAATGGTAGCTGGAAGCAGGGCATACTACATGAAGGTAAGTAGGCATCTTCTTCAGGTAAACTGGCTCGTGACTGTTTGTGAACACATTGGGACAGGAATTACACATCAAAATGCCTCACGGTAAAGATAAATACTGTTTATAATTTATAAATTGGATTGTTTAGCAAAGGTATATGTAAATATCTTTTATAATGTTTAAATTATCATGATTATATTTTGTAATTAAAATTCCGAAGGTAACAAGATCGTTAGGAGACATATTCAGGGTCAATCATAATGACGTTATCGACGGAACATAAAAGAATTGGCAAAATAGCCAATCAATTACCGTAATAATACGGTAACTAGGTAAAATAAATAGTTACCCCCATAGGGCAAATTAAATTTTGACTAAGGTCTGACGCTTTGTTGGATACAGTTATGCGATATCGTCGGAGAAGAGAATCCGTCAGTATTCCGATATTCAGTAAAGTAATCAAAATACATTGTGTAGTGGCGTATATGAAAGAATTAAAAAGAAGATACATGCTTTATGAATAATTACAAGCAAAACAAAGAAGCAATCAAATACTTCATATAGAAAACATGAAGTTGCCAAATTGATTACTTTGGTACACACTAATTTTATGTGTTAAAATAAGATAATTTCTTAAAGTGTGTAAGCAAATGATAATAAAGTTGGATTCCCAAAAGAAAAAAAGTTGATCGTCATTAAAAGCAATAACATCATGCCAGAATTCGTCCGCTTGTACCCATAATGTCCTGTAGATAAAACTCATAGCTCGACAATGTAACCACAACGTTCCGTTGCCACTGTAATAAAAAGTGCTACAACGTGTCAATGGTGTGACACATGAAAGGGTTTTTGCAATTACTTGAAAGGCATCTGGCTGCCGGCGTATTTGTAGAAGTTCTAGAAAGGTCTGTGTTAGGTCATACTTGTTATATAAGGAGGCGAGGCAGTAGTTAGCTACAGACATGAGTCAATGCAGCATGCAGTTTGGGTATGTGGTCATTGTGAGAGAACTGGCACATAGTGAAGGAAGATAGCAAAACAATTAATGGGTGTAGTTACTTTTTGTGAGGCAAAGAGAGAACTGAAAAACAGAGCATTGTATCTAAAATAAGAACAAATTAGAAACTAAAAACTTCGTTCATCTTAATAATTTTGCAAGTTCTTCCAATGCTGACTAGTTTCAGGTTGTATCCAACTTAATGTCTAAGCTATCCAAACAAGCTACCATAGTTACAGACGCTCAACTTAAAAGATCTATTTGTTGCCAACCTCTGTAAACAATAGCCTATAAATACAATCTATTGGTAGTATTTCAAAATTCATAACGCAGTTCCAATTTTTTAAAATGAATATCTTTTACCAAACCATTGAATCTATAGGTCCATTTAATTGTCTTAATAATTTAATCAAATTATTAAGTTATTAAAACAATTAAATGGACCTACGGATTCAATGTTCCTTGATAGAACATTGTATATTAAGATTAAGAGAAGACAACAGCTGTGAGTTGTAATATCATGGCCTAAGGAGTATTAACATCAGTTAAAGAAAACTGTACTGTTGGGCATTCACTTAGAAGAAAATAAAGTGGCAGAAAAGTAACTGAACTGGATTTTGTCAATTTTGTTACAATGTTGACTGAAGTTAAAAGGTCTTAGTTTAATAAATCCAAAGTAATATTTTCTTTTTGTTGTGTTTGTCATACTGGAACAGCTGTTTGCGTTGTGATGTCAGCTCACTTTTGTTTCTGCTGCCATTTGTTTTCAACTACAAATAGCATAACGTGGCCATACTTAAATACTTTCAGACCCACTCTTACTCCATTACCTTGCACTAGTAAATGAAAGTAACACGGCCAGCTTTAAATATTGTATTCTTCAATAATGGTCATACTGTGCATTTTTACTTTGTAAGAAAGCATTAAAAGTGTGAAGATTGTGCAATGAAAAACAGGCATTTCTACAAAAAGTTTCTCGTTCCAGGCAAAATGAGTCTAGTTTTATATCACAAATACACAGTTCTCTTCTACCGATGTAACACAGTCTACAGTTTGAGAGGTAAAATTGGAACTGAAACATTTAATGCCACAGCTGCGCATTGTGTGTTTAAAAACATCAACAGCAAGATTGTTCTCATAAATAAATAATTACAGTCTACAGTGTTTTGTGATACTACAACTTTCAACTGTTTTCTTCTTGTAGCCTTGACTCAGTCCTCTCACTGTCTTCACTTACACTGTCTCTCAGCAGTTACAACCTTCAGGTTGATTACTGGACATGATTGTCTGGCAAAACATTTAAACAGAATTGGGATATATTCTTCACCACTCTGTCCTCTATGTGATCTGCAAGAGGAAATGGATCGAGACCACCTTCAAATATGCCCGGCCACTTCTAGTGCCCCATCCATCAGTGAAAAATATTGGAGAGCAAGAGGATTAATGACTTCATTGTCAGAAATCCAGCATTAGCTAGTAACAACTGTTCTCTCATACACTATCTATGACAATGCAATAAAAATATCTTGGTATAATTATTATTTATTTATGCCAACAAACTTACTGTTGGTGTTTTTAAACATACAAGCCGTGTGTGGGCAATGTTTGAGAGGTAGAACTGGAACATAAAAATTCAATGCCACAGCTGGGATTTGAACCACATACCCACCGCTTACTATAGTGCTTTTCAATTGGGAAGAGTTCTGATCTGCAGCCAATGAGATATGTTTACATGTACAGCGTTGCAAGCTCATTACCCCTACTCTTCATATTTGTGGGCATGCATCAAGCCCCACTTAAGGGGAAAGCAATATGACAACACAGCAGGATCCGATTGGTTACCAGCCTGGAGACGCTCAAGGACAAACTCCTTCCCATTTGAAAAGCACAGTAGGCAGGTGCTCTAACCATTAAGCTACTTTGACAACCTGCCAGAATGTCATTGAATTCTCAAACCAGTTTGTATTTCTCTCTGTAAACCACAAAGGCAGTCTCACTTCAGAGATAATTACCCCAATGGTGACTTACTAAGTTTGTTGGCATAAATAAATAATAATTACCATCTGAAGGTTATTTAATCCCAGGACATAAAGTACTTACAATAGTAAGTCACCATTGGGGTAATTTGTCTCTGATGTGAGACTGGCTTTGTGGTTTACCGGGAGAAATACGAACTGGTTTGAGAATTTAATGACATTCTGGCAGTTTGTCACAGTAGCTTAATGATTAGAGCACACAACTAGTAAGCAGAGTGTCTGTGGTTCAAATCCCAGCTGTGGCATTGAATTTTTAAGTTCCAGTTCTACCTCTCAAATATATTGGCTATCTGATTTTTGCTGAGTCAAGTTGGGTAAAACTGACATTTCGACCATCTTGTTGTGGTTGCCTTTAAAGGCAAACTGCGCCACTTCTTGTGGCTTGTCAGCTTTTTAGGCAGGCAGGTATAGATGAGTCCTGATTGGCCAGCTGATTTTCTGCACTGCAGCAGGTGGAGGCGAGTCCTGATTGGCCAGTTGATTTTCTGCAGTGCAGCAGGTGGAGGTGAGTCGTGATTGGCCAGTTGATTCTCTGCACTGCAGCAGGTGGAGACGAGTCCTGATTGGCACTGCTACGTCACTAATGCAGAGTGACTGCTATGTGACACAGATGACATAGTGTTCTTAGGTTTTCTTTTTGTTTTACCTATGGCCATCAACCAGAGTTTAACATACATCGTGCCATTGTTGTTAAGTTTTTGGACAAGCAATTTCTAAGGCCTCTTTTATTTTCCTGGGTCACCATCTGTTTTCCCTGGTCACTAATGTGGTTTGGTCAAACACTATTGTATGTTTTATTTCATGAGCATGCAGTGCAACCGCCGATTTCTCAATGTCGTTCTGTTTGCACTGATGTATGTGCTCCTGTAATCATTCCTTTACTGTGAAGACGACCATGGTCAAAACATGTTTTATCCAACTTAATGAAGCAAAAACCAGATAGCCAAGATATTTTTAATGCTGGCCTTGGAAGTTTGAGAGAATAGACAATGCAATTGTTCAGTAGCTGTTAAAACATCTTCACTTCGACATGACATATCTTTCATGACGACAGCACCACACACACAGCTGTCTTGCACTCACTGACACACTGACCGACTCATGTCTGTAACTCTCTGCTCTGCTGTTTCCTTGCCTCTTTATATAATGGGTATGATGTCATGTGGACCCTTCTGCAATTCCTACAAACCTGCCAGTCACTGTACAGTTCTTGAAGGCTCTAAAAAACCCTTTGTGTTGCCGGTTGATTGTTAGTCATGTACACACAAACAGTCACATGAGGCAGCCTAACCTTGAATGCTTTTGTTTGCGTGCCAACATGGTATGTTGTGTGAAGTAGCTTAGCTCCAACCATTCTTTGTCGTGTGCTGTGCCCAGCGTTACAATATATTCACTATTGAGGGCTTCAGATAAGGTCCATTTGGATACTTATTGTGTGTTCAGTTAAACCATGATAGCTGGCATTTTGTTATGTAATGGTCGCTAGATTCACACAAGCAAGTTTTTATTCTGCTTTCATTTTGTTGGTTGTAGCAAGAGAATAGCTTGCACAATGTAATTCCACCGGGGTGGGGGTTAAATAAGGAATAGGGGGTAGAGAAAGTAATGAGTGTAATGAATTCCAGGGCCCAGCTGTTTTTCTTGAGCAAGCTGTGATCCAGTTGGCACTGCGCACCCTCATTGCCAAGGGCTACCAGCCACTCAAGACACCTTACTTCATGAGAAAGGAAGTGATGCAGCAGGTGGCGCAGCTGTCACAGTTTGATGAGGAGTTGTACAAGGTTGTGGGAAAAGGCAGTGAAAAAGGTGAAGAAGATGAGAAATATCTGATTGCTACCTCGGAACAGCCCATTGCTGCCTTTCACAGGGACGAGTGGATACCTGAAGCGAGCCTCCCTATCCGTTACGCTGGACTTTCAACCTGTTTCCGCCAGGAGGCTGGTTCACATGGCAGGGATACGAGGGGCATCTTCAGAGTCCATCAGTTTGATAAGGTAATGTTCATGTCTTACTTTCACTTTCATTTTATACTTATTGTCTTATTTCACATTCACTAAATTACATCATGATTATGAAGTGTGGCCAAAAGACATAAAAGTTAAGTGGACTGATGCTGTGGAAATTACCTATACTGACTGGCACCTAACTTGGCAGTTCCTTGCACAGAAGACAAAGACAGAGCTAGTATAGCTGCATTGCCATATTGTTGCACGTGCAGCAAGTTTCTCACGCCAGAGCAAACTGCTTTTCAACAGCTAAACGAAAGGGGCAATACACACAATTTATCTGTAATTTTGTGTACCTTAATGAAAAACTATAATGTGCATATTTATAAGCACATTTATTATATTACTCGCTCCTTAAACCTAATTTGTTTTTCATTTCATACAGTAAACATACATTTCAGTGACATATATGAATGTGAAAATCGTATAACAAAATAAACCTTTAGAGACAAGGAATTAAAAAGACAATAACATTGAAGATTCATTCCTATACAATAGCAAAAGATAGGCAGCAATAGATCATTCATCTGGAAATTAACACAGAGAGTTACATAATGTGCATTAGCTTACAGTATTTAAAAATAATTGCATATTCGCCTTCTATAAATTGTTTAATGTGTTATTGTGTTATTACTCTGTCGATATTGACTTCAAATAGCACGGCACTGTCAATTTAAACACTTTATATTCAGTAACAAACTGTTCTTTCTGATGAAAATGGGCAATATCATGAAATTACAACATTTATGGCACTAGCTAACAATTTTCTAGGTGAATTATATACAGGATTGCCAGAAGCTTATTCTGATAACGTAGCCTCACGAATAATTCTTTGCACCATTGTGAGACCTATGGCACAAGCCTCAGCTGTGTGTTCCCCACATTTGGCAATGCTGTATAATGCCCTGCCGGCAGATGCTTCTCTCTTAAAGAAGGAATGCACTTCATGTATTATGTCCCTTGCTTGATTGTGTGAAACCGGCTGCTTCTTTTTGTTCTTTATTTCTTCCATCATGTACACTAAATGCTATGTATTTATATATTAACTGTAACAAATGCGCTGTCACTACACTATTAACCCTTCCCGGGCGAAATGCGCATATATTCGCGACGCATGGTTACGTGTCAGTTTCACACAAATTCTTTTTATACGTTCGTGTAAGCTATCGTAGCTGGCCTTTACTTCACGTAAATGGTCAACAGATGTCATTAGATGAATTTAAGCGCGCGTGTGTGCTTAGGTTTGTGTTTTGTTAGTCGCTACAGAATAATACGTCCTGAGCGGGTAATTTTCTGTGTTGTGTTTCATTATTTTGCTCGTTTTGGTTTGATTTGGAGCATGATGCGTAAGAGACTGTATGGGGAGGATGAAATAAGGGCTGTATAGAATCTGTGCTCAATGAAACAGATGAAAGAGACTTTAGTGCGTGGGAAAGTGATGAAAACGAAAGTCCTGCAAGTGCGCACAACAGTGACCTATGTAGCAGCAGGTGTTAGGAAAGAAACTATATATTTTTGTGAAACATGTGATCTGAAACCCTATTTACATCCCAATAACTGCTTTGGAGCATACAATACACAAAAAGACTTCAGTGTCACCCAATAAGATGCCTAGGAACTGATGATGCACTCTGCCCTGTAGATAAGGCAAAGTTTCAGTTGTTTTGTTACATATGCCACTTTTCATTTAAATAAATGTAGCCTCAAAAGAAAGTACGTCTAACAAAAAGCAATGTTATGACTTAATGAACATTTATGTGCTTGGTTATACGTTTTCAACAATTTAGTACACAAAATAGTATCATATGTGCCTTATTTTAAATATGTTTTAAAATACTTGAGAAAACTAGGAAAATAATTATGTCCAGGAAGGGTTAAAAAGCACTTTAATGTTGAATAGGCAAACATACTTTCTGTCAACAATGCACTGATTCCCATTGGTGGACATTGTTGACTCATCAGTAAATGCCACTGTGCATGCCGTCTCACACGCCAACTTAGCTGGCGGTCAGTATAAGGTGGTTTTTGAATGAAATTGTCATGACCCTGAGGTTAAAGAGGTCAACACTTGTGGATTTATATTCACTCATCACACAGCAAGGTCGTTTGCCACGTCTAGAAATATCTGTATCCTCATTGAGGTTACTTTATTAACTGACATTTTCTCGACACTTTGTAATAATTTAAACTAATGATTTCTTATGATACAAAGGTGGAGCAGTTCTGCTTGACTTCGCCACATGACAACAAATCGTGGGAGATGATGGATGAGATGATTGGAAATGCAGAGACTTTCTGTCAGTCCCTGGGAATACCTTATCGCATTGTCAATATTGTATCTGGTGCCCTGAACCATGCTGCATCCAAGAAGCTGGATTTGGAGGCTTGGTTTCCCAGTGGAGAAGGTAAATTATTGCTCCTTGTTGCCAGCATTTATATTTGAACATAGGATTGGTTAACTGCTCTGTCGTGTATATTTTGGACAATATTTGAGTACTAGGGGGGTGAGAAAATAATGTATTGGTTACAGAGCTAATGGAGAAGGGCAGTAAACTAGTTAGACATTAACATCTATTATCTAACGTTGGCCTATTTATTAATTCGATTGTGATGCGTTGATCATATGGTCATGATTGACCTCGAACATACTTCCTTTTGTTTCACAATAGGTTCGGGACATGGATTAAGAAATACAATTTTGATAATTACATTGTGTATACAATATTTACATGTGTTGTGTATAAATAACTTTGCATATTGGCATTAATCTTTTCTCCGATGCATTTTGACATACAATTTCTACTACGTATACAAGTTAACGATAATCTTTACCTCAATAAATTGATAACTTTCCAGGTAACAAAAGAATAATGCTGAATAACAAAAGTGAAGTTCTTGTTTGGTGTGAATATTTCATTACTCACTGAGCTGATGCTACTTATGTATTAGGTGCATACATGTAGACCCAAATAAGACATACCAAGTTTTATTTGGGGGGATAACGTATGCTAAATAAACAAGGATTACCATTATCTTTCAGAACTTTTTCTAGAGTTCATTGTAATTATGGTATTCCAACATATACCCTCAGGGGTCTCCTTGTACCCAAGGTACCCAATTTTAGCAGAACTGGTGTTTTGCTCCTCAGAGCATATGATAATTGATACAATATGATAATTGATGTATTGTATTCCACCCTGAAGTTTTATGTTGAGGTTTCATGTGAAATGTTTTGAAGCTCCCTGAATCAAAAAAAGAAAAACATTTTTGGAAAAAGGTCTGAGAGAGAGAGAGGGGGGGGGGGGGGGGGTTGGCTGGTGGGGGTGGGTGCGTGCCTGCCTGTCTGTGAGCAGCATAACTCAAAAACGAAAAGTCTCTTAAAAACTAAAGTTGGTATTTAAGGTTAATGTGCCATTTAAGGATGTGCCGTAAAGATTTTGAAGAGAATTTCTCCAACCTAAACTACCCTTTACATGGTAAAATTTTTGAAAATTGTGATTTTCTTGAAAATGAATCAGATGATTTTGATTAAAATGTCATATGTTTGAGATATTTTTATGGCAAATGAAATGTATATCTTGAATTTTCTGGCTATAGCCCACGTAGTCCTGTTTACTCTGGATGACTTTTGCACAACTGGTAAACCGTAAGACATAGACTAAATCTTAGTTTACAAAAAATGTTGATCTTGCTAAAATACGCAATTAATGTCTGAATAATTTTGTTTGTAGAACGAACCATTTCGGAGATACGCCTTGTTATGTGTGTGGGTTTATACTTATATCAAATGGAACATTTATCATTTTTATATGTTATACATGTAAAGAGAATGGAATTTGAAAGCTTTGAAGGAACGTCTTCATGACACTTAATGTTACAACTATTTTGGGAAGCAAGGAGAGTGGAGTTCATCCAAGTTCCTGAGCGTTATACCGCCACCGTCACTCTACACCATCACACCACCACCACTACTGCTGCCATCACTGCCACAACCACCCTTGGTCTGGGTGGCTCAGGTGATTAGATGCTGGCCTACTGGTCCCAAGGTCGTGGGTTCAAATCTGGCCCAGACCGATGGTTTTTAAGATTGCTTAAAAATGACCACTCCAGGTCAGTAGATTTACTGGCATGTTTAAGAACCCCTGCGGGACGAAATTCCGGCACGCTGGCGATGCTGATATCCTGGCAATTGACAGCGTTGTTAAACAACATGATGATAACCAGCCGCAGCACCACACAAATTACAAGTGTTCTTAATGGGGTCAGTTTCTTGTCATGCTGACGTTGGCATGTGTGATCAACTCGGGTAGGTTCATCTTCCACAGTGTCATTGTTGGAATTGCTAGTTCTTGACTTTCCCACCGTTCTGATTCTCCATATTCTCATCTTTGTTTCTTTTACAGAGACACCCTGTTTGGATATGATTGCTACATGTGTTGTACCAAAAGGGACATTATCAAATCTTCACCTGTATGCTTACTCAACTTTGAATTCCAAGATACCAAAAGTTTTTTGTACTCAAGTTGCCATGATTTGTTTATTTTATTATTGCCATGACAACAACAATTTGAACATCTTCAGTTACTCTTCAATTTCAGTTATGACTCAAAATTAAGTTTATACCACAGAGAAAATATGTAACTTTAAAACCCTTCACATTTGCATACTTCCTGTATTTTAATTTACAGGTACTTATGTTATTGGAATTGTTTACAGGAGCATTCCGAGAGCTGGTTTCATGCAGCAACTGCTTAGAATATCAAGCTAGAAGGCTTCTTGTGCGGTATGGGCAGACTAAGAAAATGAATACCCAGGTAAGCTCAAAGTTCAAAATAATAGGGTCATTCAAATGAAACCCGGTCACTTGGGTAAAGTAACAGTAATGATTTTACTAACTCAAAAATAGTCGCCAAAACTGTTGGCACATTTATCCCATTGTTACACTAACCGGTCAATTCCACCTTTGAAGAAGCTAGTAGGCTGCTGTCGGATCCAGGCCTATACCTATTTGCACACTTCGTTGTCCGTTGTGAATTGATGTCTCTGCGAATAGCTTTTTTTAGAGGTCCATAAACATGAAAGTCACACGATGAAAGGTCTGGACTGTACGGTGGATGTTCCAGTGTTTCCCATCGAAGCTGCTGCAATGGCGTTTTCCCCACATTGGCAGTGTGTGGGCAGGTATTATCATGCAGGAGAATAACGCCATTGGACAACATGCCTGGGCATTTTGACTTGATGGCTTGTCTAAGGTTCTGCAAAGTGGCTTGATAACGCTGGGCATTGATGGCAGTTCCCCGTTCCAGGAACTCGACAAGCAGTGGGCCCTTGTGGTCAAAAAAGGACATCATGACATTACGGGAGCTGGTGTGCAAGACCTTTGATTTCTTTGGATATAGTGAAGTCGCATGTTTCCACTGCTTGCTCTAACGGTTGCTTTCCGGTTCAAAATGGTGACACCGTGTTTCGTCACCAGTGACAATATGCACCAGTCATATTCCTCCTCATAATAACGTTGCAGCACAAAGACAGCGTCATTCGAGTATTGCATTGTTTGGCGGTCAGTTGGTGGGGAACCCTCTGCACACAAACTTTTCGAAATTTCAAGCATTGATGCATTATGGCAGGGGAAGACAGGTATCGCTGCTGTGACGTTAGTTCACTCAGCTCACATGCTCACTACGAAGGCCAGTTGAACGTGTGACATCACAGTGGGGAAGAGGAAATGGCATGTGAGACATCATAATTTTAATGCTGTTTCAATTATGGAAATGTCACAGATTATAAATAATTACATTCCGGCTTTATGCCATATATGTAGACATATTCCGGCATTTGCCGTTTCGCTTTTCTTTAACTAGTTTGTCAATGTTAGAGCGTAATGTACGGCACATTTGTAACCGAAGACTGCATGTTAGATTGTGATCTGACAATATGCTTCGGGATTTTGACTTAGAAAGGTTCATAACAGAAAAGGATTGTTCCCACACATACGTAGAACCAAGCATACATAATACCCGTGCAACAAGTGCATACAACCTCAGAAATCTGGTTTGAGGAACATTCTTATAAAATCAGCCAAGTCTTCCTTGTGTTTATATTTGTGCTTCACCAAATCACTGTAAATTTATTAATTCAATTTTCTACCTGCTAGAAACATTATTAACATCCAATGAATACGGGGTCGCAAAGATCTGAAACGTAGTTGAGCAAGCTTGGCAACAAGTTTGTTTATATGGCTTTGAGAATGAGCTGGACACAGCTTGAAACCCAGGGTCAGCAGCAAATCATACTAAGATAAGTGAAGTTTTTAGTTTCTAATTTGTTCTTACTTTAGAATCTTGTTGCTTCACTGTTAATAGCTTCAATTTTTCCTTATTTAATGTTGTTGACAATGTTTCTACATCTTGAAGCCTGGTCTCAAACTGGTGTGAAACACGGGGAACTGAACACAAACACAAAACCACTGCACACAACACTACACAACGTCAACAAAAACACAAAATAAAAACAAAATTCGCATTAATGCCGTTAAGATCCCTCACACAATAAAAACCCTCAGACTAGGCTGAAGAGGGTTCTCCCTAAACCCGGGCAAGTTGTAAACGTGCCCAAATAACATTTTTCATTTTCATTCAGTTTCGTGTGAGTAGCACCGCTGATCTAGGCAGCATAGCAATACACCGCTCTCGCTGACGTCACACGAACGTACAAGCTAGCTCTTCCTTTAAATACGTCACACAGCCCGAAGTTGTCTTCCCCTGCATTATGGTGTGAATGGTGCCCATTCTAATACCCAGTAGTCAATGGATCTCATTCACGGTGATTCTGCGGTTGCCCAAGACTAAAGCATTCACTTCCGCAATCATTTCAGGTGTGATGACATGAGCCTATCCAGGACGAGCATCGTCTTCCAGTAACTCGTGCCTCTCAAGAAATCTTTTGCACCATTCCACAACACTTGAACGACACAGACTGTACTCACCGTATATTTTACAGCTTCCAACTCCTTTTGCTGCTAAAAATCGAATCATCCCTCTTTGTTCCTGCTGACTCAGCTTCATGTTCAGTAGTGGATGATAACTTGTGTGACCACCGCAACCACACTGTCGCTATGCAATGTCATACGTTGCGCATGCTGCAGTCGCTCTACCAATAGATGGCGCCAGCATGTACACGCAGTCGTGTGGTGCCACCTTACGTGTAATGCAAAGTTAGTTGCACTGACCAGGTTTCATTTGAATGCCCCTAATAGCATTAACAAGGAAGCAAAAGAAAAATCATTGTTCAGAGTGAAAAGGAGTCAAATTAAGTAAAATTTACAATAGAATGTGACGGTTTAAAATTCTGTCTTTGGAAGTTTCTTACCAAGAATTGCTTCAGTTCTCGAATATCAAGTTTAAAGAGGTTGTAAAGACAACTGTGTAATATTTTAATGAAAAATTGGTGACACTGAACATATTTAAAATACTGTGTTTTTAAAAACAAATACAATTTGTTTATATTTAAGAGCTACGTTCTAAAGTTTTGCCAGTTGATTGCTGTGTAGTTTGTTTAATTTGCTGTGTTAGTTTGTTAATTATCATTTAAAGATTTTGTGTTCACCCAAAACTAATTTGACCAGAGAACATTTTCAGGCTATGATTTTTACCATTTTAAATTGTCATGCACTCCTAATAATTAGGGACATAACTTTATGGTGAATAAAAATATTGAATGCTGGTATAAAAAGAAGGCTCAAAGCGGGATAAAAGCGGTGAAATAAAATATCAAATATTACTGTTACAATTTACATTTCAAATGTTATATGTAGCATGTTCATTGAAATAACACACAAGCATGGTTTTTAAGTTCCCTGCTGTAATATTGATTCTGTTATCTGACACAATATTGTACACTGAAAGAGCTCCTTCACAAACACCATTAGAAATTGGAATATAGGTACATAGACTGTGGTTCATAGCGTTACACTCTACATTGGGCATGATAAACCGCTTAATTTTGCTCATAAGCCTCTCTGTCAAGCTTGAGGTTCTGTTATGTTGTAACTCTGACACTGGACCACTGGCTTTACTTCCCTTCTGAAGCAAGTCATGCTAAGGATTTTTACATCTGTAAACATTCATTGCCCTCCATCAGGTTTGAACCTGCAACCTAGGGAACCAGAGGGTAGCATGTTAGCCCTAGACCATGGAGGAAGGCATTCATTGCCATGAAGACTCTTTCAAGCGCATGTGTGCACCTAGTTCATACAGCCAAGAGGTTAAATTGTTAAAATTAATTGCTGATTAATTGTTGAGGTTGGCAACAGATTTTTTTTTTAACCTCTTTAGGGATATCGACGTGAAATCACGTCCATTTAAAATGGCGGATGAGCGATATGGGCGTCATGTGCGTTTAAGCATTTAACCCTTATTTATCCCTTATCCAACTCAACTTATTATAATTTTCCCTTTATGAAACATTTTAGTAAGGTCTATATACTTTATTGGCTTACCTTAATATGTTCGTTCTGCAGTGATTTACCTCAAAACAGGGATAAACACACAAGGGTACGTACATCTCCACATTCGCGAATTCCCTTCTTGCGGCACACGAAACACTTTCGAAATGGGCGGGACTTCTTTGCTGTTGGTGGTATCCTTTTAGGATAATGTTTTCCTTGAAGTCTGAGGGGGGCAGGGGTTTTGGATTTTCAACCCCCAATGTGGTATTGTTCAATTAGGCTGCGAGTTATTTATAGTCGGTAGTCAAGGTCGGTTATTGTCCTGTGTGGGTTTAGAGAGCTGTCCAAATCCCCAAACAATTGTATATGGTTATATCCAGTTGGTGCAAAAACACCTTTTTATACCACTTTTCCCTTCAGCTACAAGCAGGAAAGAATACGTATGTATTTCAACAAAGAAAGACACGGACTCTACTCAGTTACGAAACTCGTGTAAGCAAAAGTTGTAATGTTGATCTATTCTGGTGACTCAAGAGACCACGCATGCAGAAGCGCTTTATTACACAGTATGCTGACGCATTAGCCACATGTACAATGGGTGTTTCTTTACTGTATCTTTCCGAGAATTTATATTAGATGCGTTCGACAGAGCAAAGTTGACTTTTCACCACAGTGAAACAAAAGTGTGCCATTTCAACGTTTTGTAAATACAACTCAACTTTGCTGATGACGTACATTTATACTGCAAATAACGAGTTTTATACCAGTTTTTGTTTCATTAAAATAACTTAATATTTACACAAAATACAGCTGTGTATATACGAAGCGCATTTAACAATTTAAATGCTAGCAGTTCTCGGCTCGCGGACGTTTAAATGGCCATCGCTCAAGAGGTTAAGTTGAGCATCGGTAACTATGGTAATTTGTTTGGCTAGCTTTGAAAATAAGTGGGATACAACTTGAAACTAGTCAGCTGTGGAAGATCTTGCAATATTACTAAGACAAGTGAAGCTTTCAGTTTCTAATTTGTTCGTATTTTAGATGTTGGATTATATTGCCAAAGGACGTCTAATTGAATACCTCACATAAACATTCAATACGTGCAAATGTCGTAACTATTCTAAATATTTACGAAAGAAAGCAGTGAGGATTTAACTCGTACGAAACCATGAAGTTCCTGAACACAATAGCTTTGGGACCTAAAAGTATTACTTCTTGTAAAAGAGTGAAGATAATATGCTCAGTTGTTGCAAGTTAATGGCAATAAAGTTGACGTAGCAGACAATTTGAATATTTATTGGAAAGAATATCTTGCCCTTATTTGTCTGCTTGACCCAGCAATGCCCTGAAGATAAGACTCGTTGCTATAGTATTGCTACAGCTGCATCACATGAAAACTGCTACACATCATAGACATTTATATATATTACTTACTTTTGTTTTTACACTATGCAGAGTGCAACACTGTTGTTTTCTACTCCGCGACATTCTGAATGAAGGCCTTGAATGCACTTTTCTCTTTTAGTAAGCAATTATGTACAGCTAGACAATAGAGAATGAAATGGATATTGTTGCAGGTTGATTATGTGCATATGCTGAATGCTACAATGTGTGCCTCAACTCGTGTGATTTGTGCCCTTCTTGAAGTGCACCAGACTGAGACGGGGATCAGAGTTCCTGAAGCCCTAAGGGAATTCATGCCTGAAAGTAAGTAGTTATTGTGTTGTGTTTGTTAGGATGGGGCTGATAGTAAGGTCAGTAATTGTTTATTTGTGCCAACAGAACACCAGCATACGCTTTACGTGTGAGATTACCTCTGGTTTACTGGGGACAATGCGAGTCGTTTGGAGAATTCAATGTAATTCCAGCAAGTTGTCACAGTAGTTTAATGGTTAGAGCAGCTGCAGGTAAAGCAAAGGTCTGTGGTTCAAATCCCGGCTGTGGCATAAAATTTTTCAGTTCCAATTCTACCTCTCAAACATTGCCCACAATCAGCTTGTGTGTTTAAAACACCAGCCAAATAAATAATAATTACAGTTGAACCTGATTTATGTATACATCAAGGGGAAGAAGAAAGATTACTTATAACTCAGAATTGCTTACAATGGAGATTTTGATAATGCATCATATGTTTGTTGAAAAAGCAATAGATATGTATGAAGAAAACATTATTTTGAACTTGGTCCTGCTTTGAAGAAATCAGTTAATTTGGCTTGCTTTACTTTTCTTACATCAAGTGCATACATCTCATTTTGTTTCTGATGACTATACATAATAATAGTAATAGCACTTTGTCACATTATATATACATGGGTGAGCAGGTGCTCGTAAATTGGTGACTCGTCAGTACATATATAATTACAACTAGGATTAAAATAAGTCTACAGTATTTATACACACAGTATAGAATATAAAAGAGAATATTAAATATGTAAAACAAATGCACAGTAAAGATTTGCTAAGATTAAAGACAATTAAAATTAAGGTCACAGTACATCTTCCACGTATTCTGTGACTGAGTAGTATGCCTTGTTGGCAAATAAACTTTTGACATTTTTTTAAAAAGATTTGTATTTAGGATTTTCCTAATCCCTTGTGACAATTTATTATATATTTTACGCCCCATGTATTGTGGACTTTTTTCAACAGTTCAAGCCTATGAGCTGGGTATTTAAGTTTTTCCCCTTGTGTTATGATCATGTTGGTGCTGATTTTCTATAAATGTCAGTTATTGTGCACATATGTATATAACTAGATTATACATATATAGGCTAGGTTGTGTTAGGATTTTTAATGTTTTGAATAGTGGCCTGCAAGAAACTCTATAGCGTGAGTGGGTCAGTGTACGTATAACTTTCTTTTGGATTTTAAAAGTTCTCTCCCAACCTGTTGCATTGCCCCATAGTTATTCCATAAGAAAGAATTGAGTGAAAGTAATTGAAATATGATCTTTCTAGTTTCTAAGTTTGTAACTTGGGCCAAGCAGGACATGTTGAAACAGGTGATATTCAGCTTTTTTCTACATAAAGGTCTGTGTGTGTATCTGTCAGTCTGCGGACAGTATAACTCAAAAACGAAAAGTCTGTTAAAAACCAAAGTTGGTATTTAATGTCTTTCAAGCAAGACATGACACGAAGATTTTGAAGGAAATTGCTCCACTGTAAATTATCCTTTACATGGAAAATTGTTTGAAAATTTTGATTTTCTTGAAAATGACTAACAATTGTGATTAAAATGCCATATGTCTAAGATATTTTAATGACAAATGAAAAAGACCAAATCTTACTATACAAAAAATGTAGATCTTGCTAAAAATTTATGTCTAAATTTTTGTTTAGAATGAACCATTTTGGAAATATGCCTTATTTGTATGAGCTTTTTCTGTCAAATGGAATATTGCTATTCATTTTTTTATGTTAACCGTGCAAAGAGAAGAAATTTGAAAGCTTTAAAAGATTTGACTATCACTCATATTTCCCTTGTACCTATAAGGAAATAAGCAATAAGATAATTTGTACAAATGTTTATCTCAACTAACACGTAGAAGAAGTAGGAATAAGGGTTTGTAAGAATGGTTAGTGCAACAGTAGAGAAAGTCATGTGAGTGCAACACATCAGATTTTTTAAATTTGATTTTATAGACTTTTCTGTCTGCATATGCATTTCTTCCCCTAATTCCTAAACCAGTTATCACATCCCTTTCAGAGGCACCTCAATCAAAGTGATTCAAATAGCTGTTAGTGTTAGAGCAATATGATATGGAACAACTGCAGTCAATTGGTTTGGTTTAAGGGCGCTCAACTTCGAGGTCATTAGCGCCCTTAACCTCTTCAGGGATATGGACATGAAATCACGTCCATTTAAAATGACGGATGAGCGATATGGGCGTGTATACACGTCCTGTGCGTTTAAGCATTTAACCCTTATTTATCCCTTATCTAACTCAATTTATTTTAATTTTCCCTTTATGAAACATTTTAGTCTATATACTTTACTGGCTTACCTTAATATGTTCGTTCTGCAGTGATTTACCTCAAAACAGGGATAAACACACAAGGGTAGATCTCCACATTCGCGAATTCCCTTCTTGTGGCACATGAAACACTTTCGAGGTGTATTTCATAAATACAACTGGAAGTGATTCCTTGTGTTGGACCTGAGTATGTTTTTTAAGCAATACTTGTCAATAGGTGCTGGAGATTCATAGAAGCCTACTGGTAACTTGAACTAATGTGGACTGAGAGGCTGTCAGGTTAGCGAAGTGTCCAGTTTTACAGAATAAGGGGTCTGTTATTCACAACTCGTAACATAATACTCCAAATTACATAAACACATATTCTAGCACAATATAGGAAACAAAAGTATAACATATTCTGAAAATTATTATTTATTAATTTGTTCCCCTAAGGTGGCACTGTGGCTGAGTGGTTAGAGCGTTCGCGTACCACCTAGGCAGCCTGGGTTTGATCCCAGGGACCCACATGTGATATTCATGACAGACGAAATGGTATCTGGGCAGGTTTTCTCCAGTTTCCCCCGCCACTCATTCCACCAATTGCTCCATTATCACCTTTCCAATCATGGATTTCGCCTGCATTCCATATCATCCTCTTCCTCACTCTCATACTGACCACTTCACTCTGTCCGGTCCATAGGTTCTTGTGCTCCCCTACTGATGTCTGACTCTAGGCACTGCCTTGTAAGTCCCAGGGGGTGTAAGTCCTACATAAGGGGAGGGTAATCACTTCCTCACTCTCATACTGACCACTTCACATAGGTCCATAGGTTCTTGTGCTCCCCTACTGACGTCTGACTCTAGGCACTGCCTTGTAAGTCCCAGGGGGTGTAAGTCCTACATAAGGGGAGGGTAATCACTTCCTCACTCTCATACTGACCACTTCACTCTGTCTGGTACATAGGTTCCTGTGTTCCCTGACAGACGTCTGACTCTAGACACTGTCTTGTAAGTCCTACATAAGGGGAGGGTAATCACTTCCTCACTCTCATACTGACCACTTCACTCTGTCTGGTACATAGGTTCCTGTGTTCCCTGACAGGCGTCTGACTCTAGGCACTGGCTTGTAAGTCCTACATAAGGGGAGGGTAATCACTTCCTCACTCTCATACTGACCACTTCACTGTGTCTGGTACATAGGTTCCTGTGTTCCCTGACAGGCGTCTGACTCTAGACACTGACTTGTAAGTCCTACATAAGGGGAGGGTAATCACTTCCTCACTCTCATACTGACCACTTCACTCTGTCTGGTACATAGGTTCCTGTGTTCCCCGACAGACGTCTGACTCTAGACACTGTCTTGTAAGTCCTACATAAGGGGAGGGTAATCACTTCCTCACTCTCATACTGACCACTTCACTCTGTCTGGTACATAGGTTCCTGTGCTCCCTGACAGGCGTCTGACTCTAGACACTGGCTTGTAAGTCCTACATAAGGGGAGGGTAATCACTTCCTCACTCTCATACTGACCACTTCACTCTGTCTGGTACATAGGTTCCTGTGTTCCCTGGCAGACGTCTGACTCTAGACACTGACTTGTAAGTCCTACATAAGGGGAGGGTAATCACTTCCTCACTCTCATACTGACCACTTCACTCTGTCTGGTACATAGGTTCCTGTGTTCCCTCACAGGCGTCTGACTCTAGACACTGACTTGTAAGTCCTACATAAGGGGAGGGTAATCACTTCCTCACTCTCATACTGACCACTTCACTCTGTCTGGTACATAGGTTCCTGTGTTCCCCGACAGACGTCTGACTCTAGACACTGTCTTGTAAGTCCTACATAAGGGGAGGGTAATCACTTCCTCACTCTCATACTGACCACTTCACTCTGTCTGGTACATAGGTTCCTGTGTTCCCTGACAGGCGTCTGACTCTAGACACTGGCTTGTAAGTCCTACATAAGGGGAGGGTAATCACTTCCTCACTCTCATACTGACCACTTCACTCTGTCTGGTACATAGGTTCCTGTGTTCCCTGACAGACGTCTGACTGTAGACACTGTCTTGTAAGTCCTACATAAGGGGAGGGGAATCACTTCCTCACTCTCATACTTGCAGGTGTTCACTCTGTCTGGTACATAGGTTCCTGTGTTCCCTGACAGGCGTCTGACTCTAGGCACTGGCTTGTAAGTCCTACATAAGGGGAGGGTAATCACTTCCTCACTCTCATACTTGCAGGTGTTCACTCTGTCTGGTACATAGGTTCCTGTGTTCCCTGACAGACGTCTGACTCTAGACACTGTCTTGTAAGTCCTACATAAGGGGAGGGTAATCACTTCCTCACGCTCATACTTGCAGGTGTTCACTCTGTCTGGTACATAGGTTCCTGTGTTCCCTGACAGACGTCTGACTCTAGACACTGTCTTGTAAGTCCTACATAAGGGGAGGGTAATCACTTCCTCACTCTCATACTTGCAGGTGTTCACTCTGTCTGGTACATAGGTTCCTGTGTTCCCTGACAGACGTCTGACTCTAGGCACTGGCTTGTAAGTCCTACATAAGGGGAGGGTAATCACTTCCTCCCTCTCATACTTGCAGGTGTTCACTCTGTCTGGTACAAAGGTTCCTGTGTTCCCTGACAGGCGTCTGACTCTAGACACTGTCTTGTAAGTCCTACATAAGGGGAGGATAATCACTTCCTCACTCTCATACTTGCAGGTGTTCACTCTGTCTGGTACAAAGGTTCCTGTGTTCCCTGACAGACGTCTGACCCTAGACACTGACTTGTAAGTCCTACATAAGGGGAGGGTAATCACTTCCTCGCTCTCATACTTGCAGGTGTTCACTCTGTCTGGTACATAGGTTCCTGTGTTCCCTGACAGACGTCTGACTCTAGACACTGACTTGTAAGTCCTACATAAGGGGAGGGTAATCACTTCCTCACTCTCATACTTGCAGGTGTTCACTCTGTCTGGTACATAGGTTCCTGTGTTCCCTGACAGACGTCTGACTCTAGACACTGGCTTGTAAGTCCTACATAAGGGGAGGGTAATCACTTCCTCACTCTCATACTGACCACTTCACTCTGTCTGGTACATAGGTTCCTGTGTTCCCTGACAGACGTCTGACTCTAGACACTGACTTGTAAGTCCTACATAAGTGGAGGGTAATCACTTCCTCACTCTCATACTTGAGGTGTTCACTCTGTCTGGTACATAGGTTCTTGTGTTCCCTGACAGACGTCTGACTCTAGACACTGACTTGTAAGTCCTACATAAGGGGAGGGTAATCACTTCCTCACTCTCATACTTGAGGTGTTCACTCTGTCTGGTACATAGGTTCCTGTGTTCCCTGACAGACGTCTGACTCTAGGCACTGACTTGTAAGTCCTACATAAGGGGAGGGTAATCACTTCCTCACTCTCATACTTGCAGGTGTTCACTCTGTCTGGTACATAGGTTCCTGTGTTCCCTGACAGACGTCTGACTCTAGACACTGACTTGTAAGTCCTACATAAGGGGAGGGTAATCACTTCCTCACTCTCATACTTGCAGGTGTTCACTCTGTCTGGTACATAGGTTCCTGTGTTCCCTGACAGACGTCTGACTCTAGACACTGGCTTGTAAGTCCTACATAAGGGGAGGGTAATCACTTCCTCACTCTCATACTGACCACTTCACTCTGTCTGGTACATAGGTTCCTGTGTTCCCTGACAGACGTCTGACTCTAGACACTGACTTGTAAGTCCTACATAAGTGGAGGGTAATCACTTCCTCACTCTCATACTTGAGGTGTTCACTCTGTCTGGTACATAGGTTCTTGTGTTCCCTGACAGACGTCTGACTCTAGGCACTGCCTTGTAAGTCCCAGGGGGTGTAAGTCCTACATAAGGAGAGGGCAATCACGTAAAGAAAAAAAAAGGTACCAGGCAGGTGCTCTAACCATTAAGCTACTGTGACAGCCTGGCAGAATGACATTGAATTCTCCTACGATAGTAAGTCACCATTGGGATAATTGTCTCTGATATGAGACTGCCTTTGTGGTTTACCAGGACAAAAAATATGAATTGGTTGGAGAATTCAATGTCATTCTGGCAGGTTATCACAGTAGCTTAATGGTTAGAGCACCCGCCTGGTAAGTGGAGGGTCTGTGGTTCAAATCCCAGCTGTGGCATTGAATTTTTCAGTTCCAATTCTACCTCTCAAATATTACAGTCAAGTTTAACGATAAAAAGTAAAAATATTAAAATAGAAAAAAGGCATCAAGTTATACTGAATGACGAGTTACCTAGAGTCGAGTCACCGGGATTCTGCTGCATCGTGTTCTTTGAACATTTTCATGAATTTCTGGAAAACCTATGGGTGGAAAGTGAATATTAACTATTTGTTTTCTTTCACATTGCTTAGTATGGCAATGTCCTTTTTGTTTTTTCATCTTCCTGTCTACAATGTCTTTTGCTGAACTATTTTTCTGTACGATTTCTGGTATCTTCTACTCTTTTGTGTAAGTTAGTAAGTTAGAAGTGTTTATTAAATTGAATCGGTCGGCGGAGAAAGGAACTAAGCCAATTTTTTTAATTTTTCAGGAGAGACAAAGAACTGTTTAGCCAGTAAACTTATTTTCAGAAATTTCTGTTCGATATTTTATTGTATTCTTTATTGCAGTCCAGTAAATACATATAAATGCACTCACTTAATTCTTAGCAAATATTGCAAAAATTGATTTTGAAAAAAATTGACTTAGTTCCTTTCTCCACTCGATGATAGGTTTACCACTGTTAAATGCGTTTATTTTCTTAAAAATGTAGTTTTTGTTGCAATATTGATGTTCAGCATCTTAAATAACATAGATACAATCATAAACAACACAATATGAAAAAGCACATTGACATTTGTAGTACATTTAAGAATTTTGCGGAAGTAATTTGCAAATTACGGTACCTGATTCATTCAACTGCACCTAAAGAATGTTTTATGAAATCACTGGCCACTGCAATAGATCTTCATAACATTTTTGTGCATCTTCTCATGTACGAGTATATATTTCATCAGCTTTTGAATGTTGTTTTCTAGTGCCTTGCATCTGGCAATGAAGCCATTAGCATTCGTGCTTTCCAATACTTTTGAACTGTAGTTTCTTCTGATCTTAATGCTTCACAGGTCTTCAAGTGGTCTTCATTCATTTCTGCTGGATTGTTACACAGGACACATATTGGTGAGGCTGAGATACCTATTCTGTAGAGATGACTTGCTAAGCAGTCGTGAAGGCTGCAACCGCTGTTTTCTGTGGTCTCTGGGGGATTATATCTAGGTTGGAAAGTAGTGTAATCCATTTTTTATCTTTGGCATTTGTTTCTATTTCTTGTAGGTATGAATGAGAAAATTTTTTAACGATCAAGCGTTTTATTGAGAAATATGAGAAATTGAATTTAGACTTTTGTTTTATTGTTGTGCCTTTCTTTGCAAGTGAGTCTGCAGCTTCATTCCCCATGACTCCACAGTGTGCTGGAATCCATTGGAGATGAACAGTCTTATTAACTTTTTGGAGTTGTGTTAACATTTTGTAGCATTCTCTAATTTTTGTTGACTTCTTTGTAGTATTTGAACATATTCCCTGAATTGCAGCTTTAGAATCTGAAAGAATGACTGCCTTGTTAAATTTATTTAAGGGAAGATTTAATAATTGTCGGAGAGCAATGTATATAGCCTCTATTTCTCCATCATAATTTGTTGTGTCTCTGCCAACAGAATGATAAAAGGAAAAATGTGAACACGTAACTCCAGCTCCAGTAAGGTTTTCCTTGGAGGATCCATCAGTATATATGTGCAGCCATTCTTCTGTGGGATACCTAGTATTGATTGTTTCCAGAGCTAGAAGTTTTTGTATTTCTTTTGGTGTGTCTGATTTACTTATTTCCTCTATTAATTCCAAATTGAAGGTAGGTTGCAATAATTCCAATGGATTTTCTCTTATAAGTAGATTTTCTCTGGTATTAGGAATGTTCAATTTGGATTTAATCTGTGTTACCTTTTCTAGGAAACTATTATGAGTTTTAAGGATTGAAGGGGGGAGGTTCTCTTCTGTCCATTTAGAGTTTGGCAGTCGTAACATTTTCTCGTGTTGGAGCAATGCTTGTTCTTCTATTTTTGTTGTTATTGACGGGGTCCGTGTTAAGGCAAGCATGGCATCAATAGGTGTGGATTTAACTGCTCCAGTGATTAGGCGAAGAGCCTGATTTTGTATTTGTTCAAGTTTATTGATGTTAGCATTTGCTGCCGTTATTAAAGCTTCAGAACAGTACAAGAGGTTTGGTTTAACATACATTTTGTATTGTGTTAAGGACTCTCCTTGAGTAGCCCCATTTAGCACCAGCTAACCTTTTCAAGATTTGCAGTTTCTTTTCAACCTTTTCTGAGATGTTTGTTATATGTTTTTTCCAACTTAGCTTTCTGTCGAAAGTGATGCCTAAGTATTTGGCATCATCAACTGCTTTGAGTGGTTTACCGTTATAATTTATGTTAATATTAACTGGTTTGTATTTTAGTGTAAATAATTCATAATTTGTTTTTTCCTCATTGATAGTCATGAGGTTTTTGGAGCTCCATTCATGTACTTTGTTTAGGGCTGTTTCTATTTTGTCTTTAATTAATTCAGGTTTTTTTGGAGAGCCTGAAGTCCAAATGACTACATCGTCAGCAAATAAAGCAATTTTGGTTTCTAAAGTTTTTATTATTGATGGAAGGTCATTTATATATATGTTAAAGAGTGTTGTGCTCAGAACAGCACCTTGTGGAAGTCCTCGGTGTGTTTGTTTATATTTGGAAATGTATGTATTATATTTTGTGGCACAAAATCTTTGTGAAATAAACTGAGTTATCCATTTAAGCATGTTACTTTTCACACCTATTGATTGCAACTTCTCAATTAATTTGTTTCTCTAGACTGAGTCATATGCTGATTTAAAATCAATGAATACTGCCAAGGTATCCTCCTTTCTATTGAAAGCTTCCTTGATGTCTTGGCTTAGTAGGAGTACATTTTCACTTGTACTATGATTCTGTCTGAAGCCGGTCTGTGAACTATTAATTAAGTTATAATATTCTAGGAACCAGTTAAGTCTAGATGCCACCATTCTTTCCATCACTTTTGCAATAACACTGGTCAAAGATATTGGCCTGAAACTATTAATATTGTTTGACGGTTTGTTTTTCTTTAAAATCGGGATGATAATGGCTTTTTTCCAGTCAGAAGGTACAGTCATTCTCCAACACGTGTTATACAGTTTAAGTAGGATTTGAATGTCCTCCACTTTCTTTTTCTGAATGGGCACTTTGAGTTGTGGATAAGCTGGCTCCAGGGCCATGTGAAAATTTGAATGTGTTTTCAGCAAACAGAATGTATGTGTCAGACCACTATTGATAAACGGATGTGTTCTTATTATTCCAGGCTTATTAGCCTCGTAAATAAATTCCTTATACTGGGAAATTGCAAATGATTCTTTCTTATTTCTTGGAAATCCTTACTTGCTGTTTCCATAGAAATCACATTCTTTTTGTAAAATTGTGGCCACCACTTGTCAAAATGCATAATGCTTTCTGTCTGTGCCATGGTCAGTTATTCCTGTAATAGTATTAGCTATCAGCTCCACATATTTAGGGCGCTGATGACCTAGAAGTTGAGCACCCTTAAACCCACAAATCAATCAATCCACATATTCTTTGGGAGTTTAAAATCGATCACATTTTGATATTTTTCTTTTAAGTACACCAAACACTCGATCACATGGAAGAGATGAATGACCCCTCTCTGGAAATCGATGAAAGATCTTATTTATTTTTCTCAACTGTGTCACTGCTAGGTACATTCGGATTAGGGTGTGATTTTTGTATTGCCCCCATCAGGGAAGAAGTGTAGTTCTGTAATATTTTCTGGCAGAGTAGTCGTAATCGTATAAAAAGAAACATACTTCATTGGCCCCCTTCTTTCCCTCACCTTCATGATACAGATACACGATACAATGCCTGGATTTGATATTAAAAATGCAAAAACTGTTTACCCATAACTGTCTAAGGTAAAATGTTTCTTGTACAGGAATGTTTGGTAAAGCCAAATTCTGCATAAAGTCAAATGCCAATCCAGTAACATGGTCGTCCCTTTTGTTCCACTTGCTTTATGGTAGTATAAAATCTCTTACTCCTACGCTTGTGTATATCAAGATCAATTTGCGCTGCCCTCTTTCTACTGTTGGTAATATGAGGATTCTTTATTTTGGCTTCTAGTTCCTCACATTTGCTGCAAACATCAATTTGTGGGTGGCCTAAAGCATAACTAGCATTTTCCGAGAAGTACTTTCTGTAAAAATCATATTTAACATCAAACTCTGGATATTTCTGCTGGAAAAGATCATGCATACGTTTGATATTCGAACGTGCGTCCAAGTATTTTATTTCTTTGCCAGCATAGTGGGTTGTCCTAGGGGGAAACGAATGGATATGATCATGTATTGCATTCAATATATTTTCTGTAGTTTTGATGGTGCACTCATTTTCACGCCGTTTATCCCTTGGAATTTGTCCTTTAATAAGAGGACTAGATATGTGAAACACTCGCTTCTGTGATAGTGCATTAGGATTAAGAAATGCTTGCTTGCAAACGCCCGTGCGTCTACCTTCTATAACAACAAAATAATCAAAAGAATGCTGTCGCTTGTTACAATACCTGCAGGTTCGTGTTGCTGTTTCTTTAACAACAATTAGCTCTTGTAGATGTATATATTGAGCATTTTTATCTTCTATGTTAAGAAAATCTGACAGAATTTTCAGGCGTTGCGTATAATTAATACACATTCGACACCTGAAAACAGTGTCAAATTACATTAGTATCAGTAATAAAGCTCTCTGTAAAATATGTTGTTGTTGTTGTTGTTAGCTAATGCTGGATTTCTGACAATGAAGTCATTAATCCTCTTGCTCTCCAATATTTTTCACTGATATTGAAGAGCAGCAATAGCAGTAATAGTAACCGCTTTTTAGAGAGCACCATATTTTTATGTTTTGGTGGTCACATCGCTCTCTCACAACCCCCAGAATGTCTGGAGGACCACACCTGTCGTTGGTTTACGGGTCTCACTGACCTGACCGGGAGAATTATCAAAATAAATTCACCGACCATATCCTCTGATTACCAATCAGAGGACGTATTACATGCCATGACAGGTCAGCATGTTGGGGTTAAGATTTTATAGAGAAATTAGAGAAATGGAGAGGTTGGAAAAATAAAGACTCCCTAGCCCTCGGGAACCCTAATAGCATCAGGGTCGGAAGAGAACAAGAGATGACCAAGGTAAGGTCAGATAGAAAAGTTACAGTGAGGAGCAAAACACCAGTAAGTGGAAGTAATGTTCTGCTCAGCTTGGGTACCTTGTGGTTGCCATTCACATATCCCCTAGACACCAGTAAGTGGAAGTAATGTTCTGCTCAGCTTGGGTACCTTGTGGTCACTATCCACATATCCCCTAGACACCAGTAAGTGGAAGTAATGTTCTGCTCAGCTTGGGTACCTTGTGGTTGCCATTCACATATCCCCTAGACACCAGTAAGTGGAAGTAATGTTCTGCTCAGCTTGGGTACCATGTGGTCACTATCCACATATCCCCTAGACACCAGTAAGTGGAAGTAATGTTCTGCTCAGCTTGGGTACCTTGTGGTTGCCATTCACATATCCCCTAGACGGAGACCCCTTAGTAAATATATATATAAAGGCATTATCCACCTTTCTGCAGCAAAGCTCTTGCAACAGGGGGAAAAAAAAAATCAAATCTTTGAAAACCAAAGTCCACAGGTACCATTAAAACCACACCAATAGCAGCCATGGAAATACCAACCAACCAACACTCCATTGAATATGAAATAGAAAAAACATTTCCCACTCAACACGAAAAGCTGATCGACTCCCATTCAAACATGGCACAAGAGAAACTCCACACATACACCAAAGACTCAGGAGAGCCTTCCCTCCATAATTCAAGACATCAAGAAGATAACATCTATATTAGCCCTAATTTCATCGAGTGTTTAACATCCATGTTAAATACGTGGGTAGAACCTAGTAATGGGATCGATGTTTTCATGTTGGAGTATAAAATGCGGATTGCATAAAACTCGAGAATAAGGGGCAGCTGATTCACCTGGTATTTCCCAATTCTGTTCATATGTTTTGCCAGACAATCATGTGCTGTAATCAACCTGAAGGTTGTAACTGCCATTTTTCAAGGATACCCAGGAATTATTGTTTGAATGTTTAGTAGTTCCCATCTTTTATTTTTTGATTTTTCATAGGAATATTTTGCAATTCAGAGTTGACTAATGTTTTAGCTGCATAAAATGCTAGATTAACTATAGATTTCTGTACACTGCTGGTACCCTTTTTTGCAAGAAAATCAGCTTTCTCATTACCACTCAGTCCACAGTGAGCCGGTATCCATTGGAAGACTAGGTGTTTTTGAAGTGCTGTTAGATGGCTAAGGATTTTCCAACATTCTATAATTGTTTGGTTTTTTGGTGACAACTTGGAAGTAATTGCTTTAATTGCTACCCTGGAATCTGAGAGAATAACTGCTTGATAAAAATGTGAAATGAAATTCTATACAAAAGATTTTGTATGGCCATTTGAATTGCTTTAATTTCTCCATCAAAGTTGGTAGTTCCATAACTTAAAGATTTGTAATAGGAAAAGAAGTGATACGTGACCCCAGCCCCTGCTCCATCTCGGTTTGATATCAATGATCCATCAGTATATGAATTCTTTTGTGGAGTCAGCCGTTTTGGAGATATTCCTTTTTATATGTGTGAGTTTTGTAAAACTTGAAACTTTTGTAAAACTGTAAAATATAAAAGTAATGCATTGCACATTTCAGGCTGCAATAGTTATTGCCTTATTTACTTGCAATCTGCTCTGACACTTTTCCCAGGTACAGGATTGCCCTGATAGTTCAACTAGGGTAGTCCATGAACTCTCGCATGTTTTATTTTTTTCCTTTTGTGCTGCTCCTCGTTTCTCTTTCTTTTTGGTGACATGATTGCTTCACAACAAGCTTCTGACTAAACAGTTGCAGCCTCAAATGCAGAGAAACAAGAATGATTACATAGACATAATATGCCACCCATTGTCGAAGCACATACTTGATGCAACAGGGGCGCCTCGCTTGCAGTTCACGTCAAAGAAATGAGGAGAAACAAATTAAGTCACTGACATAGTTCCTTTCTCCTCCTGATGAATGCACAGAGATTCATTTTTCTCCGCTAAGCAGTGGAGTACATATTTCCTTTGAACACAGGAAGATGCATTTCAGTCGAATTAAAGTGAATGCGCGAAAAAATGAAAAAGTGAAAAAAATGACTTAGTTCCTTTCTCCACCGACCGATTCAATTGAGGGTTAGGCTGTTTATTAATACATATTCATGGTTTAGAAAGTAAAGTTAGAATAATAAAAATTTTAATTTGAAGACCTAAGTATAAAAAAAAAATCTTAGCTGTTTTCTCTCAAAAACGATTTACAAGCAGTTTAATTTTCAGTTGGTGAAGTCCACTTGTACCGATTTAGCGTCATTCATTTTGATTCTCAAATGCACAGTGGTATCATTTATTTTTTGTGTTTGCAGAATACAAAGAAGAAATTCCATTTGTTAAGCCAGCACCTATAGCAGAAGAAACAAAGAAACAAAAGAAACAGAAGGAGGGCATGGCCAAAAAAGGTGGTGGGGAAGAATAGAAGGCTGTCATTCCATTTTTGTTGACTGAATATTACAGGAAATATTATTTATAAATGCCACCCTAATTTATTGAAAATGAACTGGATTCCTTCGAGATGGTGGGCAAACTTAACAATATCGCTTCCAAATCAACTCTTGGCGTGCGTTAAAGAGTTCAATGCAACAGCTAACATTCTCTTCAAAGGTTTTAATCCTGTTGCAGCTATTATTAATGATGAAAAGTTACCTTGTGATTGATGTTTGTGCTGCCACAAACTGCCATCTCAGCACTCTGCTGCCATGTTTACTCGCTGTCTATCTGCTTCAGCAAGATCAATATACTCAAGATATGAAAGACAGTAAAGTTGTGAGTATAACATAACACTTTGGCTGGGTTGCAAGAATGCACTTAGAGGTTTTGTTAGTGCTAAAGTGTTCATTTGCCTCTGAAATGAGTTGCAAGATGGATCTACAATGCTAATTGATTATCACTATAGGTTGAATCTCAGATCTATGAACAGTTAATGAATGGCTGCCGTTGTTGCTTTCATCGTATGGTTTTCTCTTAATGTTTCTAATATTATGACATCCTCAGATGCAAGTAAATAAAAATTATTGCTGTGTCGATTATTGTCGATTGATGCATGTATAGAATTATAGTTTTATACTGAGAAGTGTTGTATTTCTATTCTGTTCTTCATTATAGAATCTTCGTCTTACAAAGAGGTTATATTGGATTTGAGTGCATTTAATTTAAGATTGCGTATGTGCTGAAAATCCTCTTTCGACAAGCTACCGTACCCAATGCGAGAAAATAAAGGGCTTCCTCTCTCGGCTGTCTCCTTGTTTATGCAACTCGCTAACCATGTTGTTTACATCACTCCACTGTCAGAGCCACCAGCATATTTTAGTGAATCTCGGGTAAGTGCAAAGTTATCCCAACTTAATAAGTAGTAGTTTAAGAACATAATATCTCATTTAAGTTTTTGAAGGCAACCACAGTCTCTTTTAAATGAACATTTCACTTCTATTCCTTTTGTTCTACATTTTGGCTTGCAGAAAACACGAAATGACTTTGTCAACAAAATTAGAAGTATAATCCTGAACGTGTGGTAGTTGTTTGTTGCAGTAACATACATGTGATTAAGGTAACTATGTGCCCAACTACGCCAGCTCTGTCGAATTGCATCTTCTCTTCTTGAAGACTAGAGTAGTTAACCATGTCATTCTTGCAACTGCCTGAAGTTTAAAAGACTTCACTAGTTTACTCAGTTGTTAACTAAAGAAGGCAGTAGCTACTTATATAGCAGTTTCTTGCAACCCGGCATTAGAATGATTAAATCCTCACAGAATCACTATTTATAAAACTTTGCTAAATGAAGTGCTTGCAGACAAAGAATCAAATAAGTAGCTGTTGCAACACCAATGACGTCATACCTCTGAGAATAATGCATTTTTACTACCTGATTGGTCAGTAACCTGACAAGCTCCTGTCAGCTATCATACAGCATGTGTCAATCACAAGGTAATTTCTCACCAACCATAAGCATTTAGGATATGTGGGCACTATAAAACTGACCTCTTAAAAGACATTAGGCTTTGTTTTTTAGCAACTAGTAATTAGGGCTTGGAAGTTGAAACCTATACACGAAAATAAAATATCCTATAAATGACGTAATAACTGCAAAATAAGTATTGCAAATAAAGCAGTATTTTTAAATAATTTACTTTAATTACATATTGGAATGATGAATTTAATGTTTAACATTATCTCTTCACCCTTTGTTAAAAGAGAGTGTGTTATTTTCCTAAAATTGTGCTACTTATGGACTCTTGGTATGTTGTCGGTCTGGGTGGCTCAGTTGGTTAGATGCTGGCCTACTGTTCCCGAGGTCGTGGGTTTAAACCTGGTCCAGGCTGATGGTTTTTAAGTGCGCTTAAAAACGACAGCTCCATGTTAGTAGATTTACTGGCATGTAAAAGAACTCCTGCAGGATGGAATTCCGGCACACCGACGACACTGATGTGATCCTGGCAATTGACAGTGTCGTTAAACAACACAATATTTCTCTTGGTATATGTTAAGAGGGTTGTTAATATAACTAGTGGCTGGCGGACCATGGTAGGTTATGCAAAATGTTTACTCAAACAATAATGTAACAAATGACAACACCTGTTGCTGTTAAACACACTTTAGCACTTAGGTGATAGAGAAAATGTTATGCTTGAGATATATACTTGGAACAAAACAATTGATCTGTCATATAGAATCACAGTTGAACTGCATTGCCCACTGCACTTAGTTGTCTATTGAAAAGCTGTCCATTCTCAGTTCAACTCAACTAACCCAAATTACTAGACTGTCCGCTGGGCACTTGCCAGCTTCCCAAGGTCCCAAATACAAAGCAAATATGCTAGAACCGGCCCAAGTGAATTTTCTGGAGCTAGGAACTGATACACAATAGCTGTTGTGCAGCAGACTAGCAGCCTGACCATTAGCCTCGCCCTGGCCCATGTTGCCAGACAGGTATATGCCAGCCGCCCTCCCCACAGTCCTGTAGGTAAGTTTACGCTGCGGTGATGATAATAACAGAACTTTAACCTGTATTTTAAGTATTGAAAATGTCCCTCAGCAGCAATATACAATGGCATTTGCAACATCCATTCACTTCCTGAGGCATAGTTGCAGTAATTAGTTGTATATTTCCTTTTAGATCTTCAGTTGGTTATTCTGATACAACTTGTTATTTAAGTTTCTCCATAAATAAAAATCACAAGATCCCAAATTGGGGCTATGGGCAGGCCACAAACCAGTATTAATAATTCTGCCATTAAAAATCTCAGCAACTAAATCAAGTGATTTTGTGGTCTAAAGTTGGAAACAGTGAAGTGAAAAAACACTTGCAATATTGTTGAGCCAAATTTGTAACATACTTCACTTAAATTACATATGCTTAAATATAAGCATATTTTTAGCATGCATACATAAACCAATTAATTAAATTGCTTGAATTTCTTCTGCACAGATCTCCCCCCTCTAAAAATAAAAACCCCTGCAAAACAGACAAACGTTCACCAATACTTGGAAACACTTCAAATTTCTAATTGAATGCAAAAGGAAAGTAGTAATAATGTGATTTTGTCCAGGGCTGCACCATGGCCGAGCAGTTAGACCTCTTGACTCTCACCAAAGTGACCCTGGTTCGATCCAGGCACCTGCATGTGGGATGTGTTGTAGGCACACCAGCACAGGGGTGGGTTTTCTCCAGGTTCTCTGGTTTCCCCTACCATCGCTCCACAGATTGCTTCATCATCACCTTTCCTATCATCGTTTGCCATCAATTTCATATAATCCACTTCCTCACAGTCACACCAGGCTTTGGGCTGATCACCCATCCTGGTTCCTCTGTGTGATCAACTCTGGTTATGAAGACCGCATATACTGTCTTGGAGGGCTCGGGGTGCTGACCACATTCCACGCTCATGACGCCTTTAGTGGGCGGAGGTGGGGGGGTCCAGCGACTGGGTGGTAGGCCAAAGCTACACTCAAAGAGCCATAGTGCTACAGAACAGACAGAGAGTGTCTTTATCCAATTTTTAAACTGTCTCTTCACTCACTTTTTACTTTAACTTAACCTAGTTCAGTTTCCCTAAGACTTTGCTGAGCTCACAGGGTCACTTCACTTTTGTGATAGTTTGAAGTACACAGTGTGACACAGTCTCTGCTTTGTGCCTGCTTCATTCACTGGGGAGTCGAACACAGGACATCTATAATCTCTTGCAATTACAGCACTCGCTGCATTCACCACAGTTGTCACAAGCTTCTTCGAGTACAGCACTTTAAGTTGCATCGGAAAGGCATTCACTAACTCACTCATTGACATGTGAGAATGCTTGCTTTCTTGGAAATTTCCAGAGTTCCAGAATGTTTGAGATGGAGAAACTTCCAGAAGATTCTAGTTATTTGGCGATGGTGCTTCCGATTTTTAACTGGGCAAGTATGTGTTTATCTGGTTACCGTTCTAATAGCCCAGCGTTGATATCCCATTAACCTTGGCCCATTACTGCATCACAATAACCTAAAAACTTGAGACTTAATGCTTATGTAATTAATATAATCAGAGTAAGTTGATGACAAATTGGCGAGTGTAAAGCTTGAACACTGCAACTATATAAAAATGCCACCAACATAACAGATACAATATAACTAACCTTCAAAATACAGGTGTGTATTTCAGGAGTTGCTGGTTACAAATGGAACCTAACAAACCAAATATCACCGGATTATAGTGATTTATTCCATAACAGTGGAAAAATGTCAGTTGGAGTTCAGTAACATTTGTTAAATTATGACCATTAATTCTGACCTATCCTGAAGCTAAATAAACACATGTTGGGCCTTGTCTTTGGACACTCAAAGAAAAGGATTTTTCCTCAACTTCTGAGCCTTACTTATTAAAGTTTAAACTGTATACATATAATAGAGTCAAATTGCTAAAACTAGGGCAATATAAATCACTGTTTTTGAGCAGTAAAAATCTTTGTTTTGGTGAAGATAAACAATTAATATTTATTGTGCATGGTGACCAGCACATGTTTCTATCCACTTGAAACGGTAACAAGGAAATACTGGTATTAAAACATTACCTGAAATTTGATGTTTTACTTGGTGGTCATACACCAGAATTAAGTCGTCACTTTAAGCATTAATTTACGTATATCAGCAGGAGGAATTTTATCAAAATAAACTGCAGATATGCTGTTTTCTCCTACATTTTGGGCATCCCAGAATGACACCATTTGCACACTTGCCAACTTTCATAGTTTGCTCACAAAATTTATGTGAATTGTGGCTTTTTACGACTATAGCAATGGATGCCTTTGTAGTGTAATTTAATCTGTAAATATTAAATGAAGAAACAAACATGATAATAGAATGCACACTGATCATGTTCTGTTTTACATTTTCTTTTTCATGTTGGCACTATGCTGGGACAATCAAAAGAGGAACTTTTGTTTTCTTAAGAGGTAGAACTGGGGCTTAAAAATTCAATGCCACAACTGGGATTTGAACCACAGACCTTCCGCTTACCAGGTGGCTGCTCTAACCATTGAGCTATTGTGACAAACTGCCAGAATGGCATTAAACTTTGCCCACACACGACTTGTGTGTTTAAAAACACCAACAGTAAGTTTGTTGCCATAAATAAATAATAATTACCTTTTGTTTTCTTGTGTGTCAGATCCTGTAAAACAGAGTTATAATAAAACGAATGGTGTATCATCATAATTGTCCCACTTTTAGGTCCCTACACAAGCCGTCAACAACTAACCCACGATATGCACGAAACCAGAGCACACCACAAAATATAGTACCTTAAACATCTTATAGTACATCTGTGAGTTTTCAAGACGTATGATAATCCTGGTTTGGGTGAACTGGATGCAATGCGATAGCAGTGCTATTCCTGAGTAAATATTCTGTTGCATTGTAAACACGAGGCATGAGTCCTTGTGGCGTTTGCTTGTGTTAGTTGCAGCTGATGTGAACACCAGGTTATTGCAGAGGGACACAAGGTCTGGGTCTAAGACTCGATGGAGTATAGTGCTTTAGTGGTAACCTTGATGTGATTCGAACACACAACCTTCTGTCATTTTAGGATGATTTAAAGTTTTGCTAAACCCCCAGCGCAAACAGCCCATGAAGGGCCAAGGCCGCTGCATCCCCCACCTGTGCATCATGAGTGGGGTGCAGTCTTGGAGGATGGGACATGGTCAGTGCCCTGAGCCCTCCCGGTCAGTTATGCAGCCTTCACGATCTGGGGTCGCTACTTCTCCAAGTAGCTCCCTCTGGGACCTAATGAGACAAGTGCACCCCGTGCCAGACTGCTCAGCGGGGAGGGGAACCCCATGCTGGTAACAGGGATCGAACCCGGGTCCTCAGTGCCAAAGGCAGGTGTGCTACCTCTGTGCAGTTGCAAATTTTCATAATGGAGAGACAACCAATATGGGTTCAACTCAGACCAGTTGATGGGCTCAGCCGATCGGTCATATTTTATTATTTTTTAATGTTTCATACTTAAAGAGATAATGGATTAAAGTGTATCAGTCAGCATGAAATACTTGAACTAAGTACCACTTGTTTCTATGAAATGATGAAAACATTATAAAAGGTAGTCAACTCACTGGGTTGATGGTATATCCAAAGTTGCCTTTTGTTTGGTGTACAAGCCATCACCTATCTACTTCACTTGTGTGATAAAGTTATTACTTTCACTGCCGATGGGCAGTTGTTCCAAAGGAAAAACTGCTGATATTGCCTTAGATGTTACAGGAGAAAACAAAGTGTTAAATGTGGTGCTCTTAATGCCATTGTTTCGTAAATACATCTGAATTTGTTTTATCTTCAGATGCACAAATGTAAAAGCTAATCATTGCAGCATTGTTAAAATACCACTTATGTTTAACCTTTACTGCAAGCAATATTATTTCCAGTGCCCTTAATCCACATGCTTATCATTCCATAATGTTAAATATGTAATTTTTCAGGTTTGATTTTGGCTTTTTACTGCCTAAGGCATGTGCTAGAATTTCTTTTGAAATATTTATATTATGTGATTTTTGGGTTTGTTATGAAAAAAGAGTAAAAGAAATAAAAGCTTGTGAGGCATTATCTTGTAATTTCATTGGTTTCTGAATTAGTTCTTTCCTATAATAACCTACCAATATTTTTGACAGCATAAGGAGTGTCAGGAGATGAAATTAATTTTAAACCAAAAAGGATGAGTCGATTAATAACACTACACAACACTTGCTTATAATTTATCGGAACATGTTTCAAAGGCTTGACTTTCCTCCATTATCAATCGGACATCGACTGGTTCTCCCTGGTGTGGATGGCGACGTTTTCTCTGAGGCCTCCTCTGGTGGTGGCTCAAGGAACTTGCTGAACATATCCTTCTGGAGGATGTCAAAATTGAACACTCTGTTTCTATTTTCCAAAAAGATGATTTGTTCCCACATGGACAGCTCTTGACAAAAAAGTGAAACGAGCAGAAACAAGAAAGTTACTAAAAGAAACTACAACTCACAGCAGCAGAAACAAAAATTACATTTAAAAAATTTACATTCCATCCTTGGGCCTTCGAAAAATTCAAAGAACAGATCATTCAGCTAGCACCAGTGAAGCACTACTCCATAAAAAACCTACTGGACTCAAATATTAAAGATACCATCCCACCCAATAAAAAATCTGGCATTTACCAAATTGAATGCAGTGACTGTAATGAAGTGTATGTAGGAAAAACCAAAAGAAATTTAGAAATAAGATCCAAGGAACACTTTAGAAATGTAAAAAACAGTTGGAAAAGTCAGCAAAGAGAACGGAATCTCCAAGCTTTAAAGTATTTGGCTATCGCTCAATGCCTACTGTATTCCCATATTCCCCTTGTACCTATAAGGAAATAAGCAACAAGATACTTTCTGCAAATGTTTATCTCAACTAACACGAAGATATGGGAATAAGAGTTTGTAAGAATGGTTAGTACAAGAGTAGAGAATGTCATGTGAGTGCAACACATCAGATTCTTTTGTTTGAAATGCTTCTATGAAGCACATATTAGAATGAGTGTAATAAATTTATATGAAATAGCATGATCCAAACAAGCTATCTGACAGTATTTTTGTACAATGGATATTTATTATGCTCCTGTAAGAAAGCCTCTGTTCTGTTTTTGAAAACTTTATAGTTATTTATAGATTTAATGTCATTTGGGAGTGAATTATAGATCATCTGCTGCAGTGAAGCACATAGTGGTTTTAGTTGACATGAAGTGTATATCCTTGCTGTTTCAATTGAAGAGGTGACATGCAAAAGTGAACATTTCCATTAAATATGAATTTTCAAAATTGGCATAAAACTTATCTGGTCTAAATTTGAGTCTGAGAACACACTTTTAAACTGGAGAAAAGTTAATTTTATTATATAAAGGTCACTTTGATTCCGAAATTAAATCTAGAAATAAAACATTTCTTTGAAATTCCCAGTTAAATATGGACATGTTCACTTTTGAATGAATAATTTACACATTTTCAGGTCAATATTGGTTTACTATTAATATATTCGGTTTTAACGCTATACATTTGATGTGCTTTATAAAAATACAAGATTTACAGGCAGCTAGTCCAAATAGTGACATCATAAACATATTGGAATAATAATTATGTAACAAAACTCTTTAAGGTGTTATCTTTTTCAGAAAACATTCAATATTTTTACCAAATTGTTCATATGTTGTTATTGTTGGCTAATGCTGGATTTCTGACAATGAAGCCATTGATCCTCTTGCTCTCCAATATTTTTCACTGATGGATGGGGCACTAGAAGTGGCCGGGCATATTTGAAGGTGGTCTCGGTCCATTTCCTCTTGCAGATCACATAGAGGACAGAGTGGTGAAGAATATATCCCAATTCTGTTCAAACGTTTTGTCAAACAATCATGTCCTGTAATCAACCTGAAGGTTGCAACTGCCGTTTTTCAAGGATATTCAGGAATTACTGTTTGAATGTTTGGTAGTTCCCATCTTTTATTTTTTGATTTTTCATAGTAATATTTTGCAATAATTTTTTTTATTTAGAGATGACTAATCTTTTAGCTGCATAAAATGGTAAATTAACTATAGATTTCTGTACACCGCTGGTACCCTTTTCGCAATAAAATCAGCTTTCTCATTACCACTCAGTCCACAGTGAGCCGGTATCCATTGGAAGACTAGGTGTTTTTTGAAGTGCTGTTAGGTAGTTAAGGATTTTCCAACATTCTATAATTGTTTGGTGTTTTGGTGACATCTTGGAAGTAATTACTATAATTGCTGCCCTGGAATCTGAGAGAATAACTGCTTGGTGAAAATGTGAGATTCTATACAAAATATTTTGTAGGGCCATTCGAATTGCTTCAATTTCTCCATCAAAGTTTGTAGTTCCATAACTTAAAGATTTGTAATAGGAAAAGAGGTGACATGTGACTCCAGCACCTGCTCCATCTCGGTTTGATATCAATGATCCATCAGTATAAATCTAGTATGGATTGTCTCTAATGCCAATAATTTTAGAACACTAGTTGAGTATCACTTTTCTTAACTTCTGTCAGGTGTAAATAATATGTGATGTCTAATGTTTGTGTCGGATTGACTTTATATATAAAGTTTTCCTTTGAATTAGTAAGGTCTACATTCTTCTTGACGTCTTGAATTTTGGAAAGAAAGCTCTCCTGAGTCTCAAGGCAAAAGTATTACTGCTTAATTTATATAGTAAACGTCTTATATAAGTTTATAATTTTTAATTACTCTGTATCCATATGCCTAGAAAGTTTGTTTCACTTTTATATTGATTACTTTATGATATATTTTTACTTCAGGGATATTATTGCCCATACTGTTGGTAATATGAAATTTAGTTATCTGGTTAAGGTTTTTTTTCTGGGATTTTCTCATCCTGAGAGAACCAATGTTGCGTAACTTTAAATTCTACAGAAGCCAGACTCATTTGAGCATCGTTTCACCCATTTCATTCATTCACTGTCTGGTTGAAAGATGTTAAACTAAAGCAAGAGAAGATACATATTTTTTACTATTTAATATTCTTTTAACGGAGGATTTTTGTGGTTCAACAATGGATTTTTGTGCTTCAGCTTTTGGATGATCTAATACTTGAAAATACTTAGACAATGGTTCTGGTAATGAATGTTTCCCAGTTGTATTTAATTGTGTTTCAGTTTCTAAAGGATCTATTATTACAAAATAGCTAGAGAATGGTTCTGGCAACAGATGTTTCTGAGTACCATGTAAACTACTGGATAATACAGAAGCTGCCTTTGTACTTGCGGCTTTCTCTTTACTTCTAAATCGTATAAGATTTTTTGCCTTTTTTGTCAATACACAATATTCATTTCCTTTTCTTCTTGAGATAATTAATGATGTCTGAGTTTCATGCATACTGCAATTACTGCAGGAATTAGTTAAAGGAGCTTTCCCTTCAGATTCAGTTTGATAGTTCTGTGTTCTTTCATAATTCCCTTCAACAATTATGGAATTATGTGAGTTTGGACTATTTTCAACTTGTTCAGCTTTCTTCACTGCAGTTAAAGAATTTACCTCAGGATGCGAAATATCTTTTTTCTTGGATGAACTCCTTGAGAAAATGTTTCTTAAACATTTGCAAATGGACTTTTTTGATTTAGGGCATTTAGTGTGTGATCCTGGAGATGCAGCCTCCTCCTGAGATAAGTTTTGTTTGTTCCTTTGATCTTTGTCTGTATGAAGTTTACTTGTATCTGTATTTGGAAACTCAGGTTCTTGAGGGGAATGTCCAGAAGGGCTCTGTTCTGGAGGCTCACCAACAAGTGGAATGTTCTGTTTTACATATTCGTATTGTGGGTATGTTGTGCTATTCCTAGGTGGCGGTTCACTTTCATCTTGCAGTATGACGCGTGGTTCTCCAGGATATCCCACCACTTGACTGGAAGAATAAGGACTTCCCCTAGATACATTAGTAATTGAATGAGAATTGTTTTCAAGAAAAGGTCCTGTTGTAGCTAATGCGGATAAATTAGGATCTTTAATGTTCTGGATCTTAAGTATAAAGTGAAGCCCTTGCGGGGCGTTAGGCTCCGAACATTCTTCTACCCTTATTTTATTGCTATGATAGATTGTTTCTATATGTTTGTCTTCTGTGGCTGAAGAGTATCTAGGGTGTCGTTCTGTGGGTTGAGGGATAGTGTAGTCAGAAGTTTGTATGGTTGCATCCTCCATCGAGCTGCTGTACCTGTTCCAAGGTGGCTCCTCATCATAGTAAAAGTCCTGGATCCATTGTTCGCTTTGCGCTAAGTCACTTGGTATTTTATTTACATTTTTCTGATTATTCTTCACTAATTTATTTGGTATTTTGTTAATATTTGTGCTGGTACGCACTGACTGTAGTGAGCGTACTGGAAAGTTTTCTTCCCTTGAGGTGGGTGCACTGGCATAACATTGAGTGTAAACTGACCGCACAGGAACATTTTCTTCCCTGAAGGTGGAACCTCCACTGTTATCACTAGGAGTGTTTTGTTCATTCAGGGTGGGGGCATGGCTGGAATAGCATTGAGTGTAAACTGACCGCACAGGAACATTTTCTTCCCTGAAGGTGGCAGTTCCGCTGGCATAACATTGAGTGTAAACTGACCGCACAGGAACATTTTCTTTGCTGAAGGTGGGAGTCAGGGTTGTGGGATATATGAATTCTACCTCTAGCTTATTTGGAGAGCTTGATGAATCTTTAACTGAACACTTTGCCCCTTTCTGATCACGGTAACTGTCGCGACTTTTAGCTTTGCTCCTAGGAGAGCCAGTGGGCAAATCAGAATGTCTGTGCCTATGTCGATGTTCATTTCTGCAGCACTGCTGTTCCTTTCTTCGCTTGCGGCGTGGTCTACCGAAAAACCAATAAACAGGTGGTTTATGTCGGCATCTGCTTCTAGATCGACTGTCGTCACAGCTGCAAGTAGGCTTGTTGGCTATATCATTGTCAGAAACATCTTTTTCTGCTCCCTTTGCATTGTTATGCTGCCTATTTCTTTGCCTGGAGCGTGGTCTACGAAAACACAGCATGCAGGTGACTCTTCAACTTCCGCCTGCTGTACGAAACAACAGGCGAAATATGTCACCATCTCTTTCTAAATTTGGCTATCAAATGTTTGTTTACTCAGGGTACCTTTCGATGCATAACACTCCGTGTCAATTTTGTGTGGTTTATTTGGTTTAGACTCACCATATTAATACCGCTCATCAAGTGAGGTCATTTTTCTCTGGAAGACAGAAATGCTACTAAATGAGAACATTCCATTTCACAATGAAAGTTCTAAACGTAAAATTTTATATACTTGGGGCCAGTAATAGGTACCTTCATCTGCGTTTGAATTATGCACGTCTTAAAGCTTGAGATTTGGTTATGACTTCCATGTTTATGTGAACTGCAATCGTTTCAAACTGTAACATATGAATATCAACAAGTTAGCCAACTGCGGTAAATATACTAAATGCCACTCCGTTTGTAAGTACATAATACAAGTTTTGCAAGTTACACGAAAGGATTATTCTCGATCAAGATGAATATCAAGGGTTTTTAAATCCTCAAGCTAGTTTTCATTTGCTTAATTTGTAGTCGCATAAAGCCCTCTGCTTAAAAGACTTTAAAATAATAATAAAATCTCTACCCATATACAAGGTATATAAATGTTGGTATGTATGAAATAGATAAACTCCAACACCGATTGACCGATCACCATAAAAATTGACACATCGCAGTGTTTTTCATGGAGATTTTTATGCTCTCAGTTTTACTATGCAGCGTATTACAGTCACATTGCTTTCCCTACTCGATTTTCTTTTATGTAACAAATTCGCATGCCTTTCTTTACTCGCCCTAAAACACGATTTTCTATGATTGAAATAGTTATGCGACGTATCACATTCACACGGTTTCCTCTACTCACGTTTCTTTTATCTAACACATTCACACGTACTTATCTACTCACCCTTCAACATACAGTTCATATCATTTTCTGACAAACAGAAATGCAACGTATAATATTCACACAGTTGTCTCTACTCATTTTTCTTTTACGAAACACAATCACATGTCTTTCTCTCTTCCTGTTCCACAAACAATTCATACAATTTTCTGTACATGTACTTGAAGTAGTAATGCAACGTATTATATTCACATGTTTTTCTCTACTCAGTTTTCTTTCACATAGCACTTTCACTGTCTTTCTTGGCTCTCTCTTCTACAAACAATTCATACAATTTTCTATATACTCAAATAGAAATGCAATATTACATTCACATGGTTTTCTCTACGTGCTTTTCTTCCTGTGGTATTTGTGGTTGTTAACGATGTTTTTGCACATTATCTTCCCGAAGTTTTTATTTATTTATTTTGTTTAATTTAGTTTTTGTTGTTTGTAGTATACTAAGAGTTTTAATTGCCTTTAAGTGTATTAAATGTCTCCAAAGGAATACAAGGCTGTGGCCTTTGCACGGCCAATAGATAAAAATATGAATAACGTCCTTCCATTTGAGAAAAGCCTAAGTATTGCAAAACTCACACAAATATCAAGGAATATCTCCGAAATATTTAACTCCACAAAAAAAAAATATAAACTATCTGTTAACGAAATCTATGTTTTGTATAGTAAGATTTGGTCTATCTCTTAACGGTTTACCAATTATGCAAGTCATCCAGAGTAAACAGGACTATCGTCAGAGCCATTTTCGAAAAAGTTTCCATGTAAAGGGTAGTTTAGGGTGGAGGAATTTTCTTGAAAATCTTCGTGTCGCATCCTTGAATACCATCAGATTTTTGTGTAATATCCTGTGTTTCATTAGGACTCTGGTAACCGTATGTTTGCAGCTTATAGCAAGTGACCAGCCGTCTTTGACCTTGTCAGAGATTTGCTAATAGGGAAAATCCGGAAATAATGCAGTCTGTTGTTAGATTAAAGAGCCTTAAGCCTCTTAGCAACAAATGTATACAAACTGTCATTATAGATAACGTGATAGACGTGTGTGTGGAGTAAACTGCTTGTCTGGAAGTATTTCTTGCTCTGCGATACAAAACGAACCATTTGCTATGCGACTTTCATTTGTCTCTGGCGTACGTTTCCTTCCATAATTCAACTCTGATCATAACCTCAAAATATTTTCTGGGTTTTAAAGTAATTAAGCAGGTTCAACCTTGGCGGGAAGATTTTAAACGGCATCCTGTACACTCCTGTGTTCCTGTGAGGATTTAGATAGTAAATCATAGCCCCATAATCATTAGGCTAGCGTTAACATTCTTATTTACGTGTGTCCTCAACAGTTGAAAGGCTATCGGTATATTGTAAAAGGCGAGAATTCGATAAACGGAAATCGTGTTTCGCCCTTCCGGTTTTGCGGTTCATAATACTAACGTGGGAAAATGTAGTGCAACGCGTTTTACACACTCGGCGACACAACTAAACAAATGTTATGTCAGGAACAGTGACATTTCTAACGGAATCGCCAATCTAGCGTGTATAGATGTACATATACAGGATGGAAGGTACTGCTTGGCCATACGCTAGCCAGGAATTCTACACGAGTGTAACAAATATGTTCAATACAGTTACTGTCAATTATTTCGCCGAATGTGTCAGACATTTGGAGCCATCTAGCTGCTTAATGAATGAATATAAATGGTTTATTATTTCACTAACTGTGGCGCAAACAATGATGTGATGCATTTCTGCCTTAATTCAAATGAATTTAGTCGTAATTTAATGTTAAAATGTCATGCGAAGTTCAATTTCTAAGAGAGATTTGGCAACGTTACGTTTACAGTTCATACCTACAGGGTGGAAGGAAAGCCATTACATTAATTTAAACCAGTGATAGATCTGGTATTTGGAACACATTTTGTATCTTGCGTTTTTGCTTTGACCATTTCCTATGGAGATATTTTAGTTTTAGCGAAAACAAGCTGGCAACACTGCAGATTGTGTGGGTATCACTTTCCCTAGCTCCGTAGCAGCGTAACGGTGCGTCTTAAAAACAAACTCATACCCTACCTTGTTCTTCCGTGTTTACTGTGCGAGTGTAGGCCAATCACAAGCGTTGGCTCTCAACGAAAGCGAAAGTGCCCGGCCTGTTTACATTCACAAACCAGGTCAATTCCCTGACCAACCTCAACGCAACGTTGTCGACTTCACGTCTGAAGTAGCAGCTCAGCGTATTCCTTCACATCTTTTAAGTGACTAATTATTTCGAAACCCTGTGTGATGTCCCATAATTACTCTACGCATCTTACAAGTAACAAACTGTTATCTCCGTACATTCTTGTGGAATTACGCATCCAATTGGGATAAAAACTATTTTTCTTCGAAATGGGCTGATCAAAGAACAAAATGCCATTAGACTTCTTTGTTCATCATGCTTCTATGAAACACATGTTAGAAGGAATGTAATGACTTCCCTTCCACAGCCCATGAAGGGCCAAGGCTTGCCGCCGGCCGCTGCGTTCCCCACCTCTGCCCACTACAGGCGCCATGAGTGAGGTGCAGTACTGGAGGGTGGGACGTGGTCAGCGCCCCGAGCCCTCTCAGCCGGTTATACGGCCTTCACGATCTAGGGTTGCTACTTCTCAGTGAAGCTGTTCCTCAATTGGACCCTCAGGGATCTAATGAGGCTGAGTGCATCCCGTTCCAGATCTCTCACCAGCGAGGGAAAAATCCCCAAGCCGGTACCGGGGATCGAACATAAATTGTTTCATTTGTAAGGCACTCTTTTTAACTTCTATGGTCATATCGGGGCTCTGACCTGAAAAACAACTGATGGTATTATTATTCGCTGAACTGTAGAGCTTCCTGATGTTGATTTTTATCATTAAACCCACGCACATTCATATTTCCAGACTCTGTCTGGAGATAGGCAATTATTCTTGCTAAAAAAATTCCCAACCCCAGCCGGGAATGCAACCCAGGACCTCTAGATTGAGAAGGCTTCTAATGCTGACAACTTGACCGCAGAGGTAGTCTTAAATAGTCTTCTTATTGTTGTTGTTGTTGTTGTTCTTCTTCTTCTTCTACTCCTTCTCTTGTTCTTTCGATAACGGAAAAAACTCTGGAAGAAATCTTATGTTAGTAACTCTCAGTGATGAGATTCGAACTCAGGGTAACTTGATTGTGAGGGATGGGGGGCGGGGGGGGGGCGGGCTTAGTGTTCATTCATTTGTCAACAGTTGCTGAATGAAGCGTGCACCGTGACAATGAGATTCACGTCTCACGCTGAAGAACAAAACTAGGTTATTTGCGCAGCTTGAAACAAAACACATGCGATCACCAAGGCTGTGTAAATAATCAGTTGCTATTTTGGTAGCAATTAATCACGCTTGTCTTCTGTCACCTTCCTGGTACACATATATTTGTTATTGAATGTAAGGTTAGGGTTAACCACCTGAGGATTTGAACAAGACTATACATTCCTAGAACAGTTAATCAGGTGTGAACCAGTTCCGGGAACGGAAACGAGAACGGGAAGAAAATAAGTCAACATTTGGTTCCCAACAGTACGACAATGCAAAATGGGAATTCGATTTTAGGATTTGAGACATCATTTGTTTCTAACTCACCAATGAATCGTTACTTTTTTTTACTTTCTCTACTACGTATAGTAAAGTAGAGGAAGTACCATTGTATTCCACCCAAAAATTCCATGTCGAAGTTTCACCGGAAATATGTTTTGAGGCCCCCTGAATCCAGAAAAAAGCATTTTTTGAAGGAGGCATACGCTTGCTTCCCCTACACGTGTTATTTTCCCCCTTCCACTGATCAAGACAAGCAGAACCAGACCTGGTAATCAGAAGCGTTTGTCACAATAGTTTCACAATAATGGATAAGAGATGCAACTTATTTTTTCAGCCTAGTTACAGATTAAAGGCACAAGTGCACGCTTTTTCCCTGCTTGTGGACACAGTCATTTCCCAACTCGAGGTTTGTGCCATGACCAAGGGCGAGTCATCGCAATAGCGGGGACCTAGTGTGAAGCAAGTCACTGGGAAAGTGCATCCTCCATCAGAACTTCCTTCCTTCCTTACAAACTTTCTAAGGCCTTCATGAAAACCTTCAACCAGCTTTATACGTTTTCCAAAAAGTTCATTTCGCTGAATTATCCTATACAAACTCTACTCTCGTACTAACAATTCTTACAAACTCTTATTCCTATCTCTTCTTCGTGTTAGTTGAGATAAACATTTGTACAAATTATCTTATTGCTTATTTCCTTGTAGGTACAAGGGGAATATGGAAATACAGTAGACTTTGAGCAATAGTCAAATCTTTTAAAGCTTTCAAATTCCATTCTCTTTGCACACTTAACATATAAAAAAATGAATAACGATGTTCCATTTGACAGAAGTAAAGTTCTCCAAAACTTACACAAGCAACAAGGAATATCTCCGAAATGGTTCACTCTACAAAAAATTTATTGAGGCATACATTGTGTGTTTCAGCAAGATCTAAATTTTTTGTACAGCTAGATTTTGTCTATTTCTTACGGTTTACCAATTATTCAAAAGTCGTCCAGAGTAAATACGACTACAGGGGCTATAGCCAGAAAATTGAAGATCTACATTTCATTTGTCATAAAAATATCTCAAACATATGGCATTTTAATCAAAATCGTTAGAGCCATTTTCACAAAAATCAAAATTTTTGAAACATTTTCCATGTAAAGGATAGTTTAGGGTGAAGAAATTTTCTTCAAAATCTTTGTTTCGCATCCTTGAAAGATATTAAACTTAAATACCAACTTTGGTTTTTAATCGACTTTTCGTTTTTGAGTTATGCTGTCCACAGACACACACACACGGACGTTTTCTAAAAGTGCTTTTTTGGATTCAGGGATATCAAAACATTTCCTGTGAAATCTCGACATCGAATTTTTGGGTGGAATACAATACTTCCTCTACTTTACTATGTGTAGTAGAGAAGGTAATATGCAAAGTATCCACATTTTAGATGGTTTTGGCATACACCAATGTCTTTAAATGTCTCCATATCCAGAAATCCAATGGATTGAGGTTCGGCGATAGCGAAGGCTATGCTGCTGGACCTCCTCGACCAATCCATTGTGCATTAAATGTTTGGTTTAAGTATCATGATCGCTTTAGTCGCAATGTGTGGGCAGGAATTGTGGGTAACAGACTCCTAGCACCATATATTTTACCGATCAGTTACCCGTGGTTTTGGAGTTGTACTTGTTGAAAGACGACGCATGTGGTTCCTGCATGATGGGGCACCACTCCATTCTGTACGTACGTATCGTGCGACAATACTTAAACTAAACATTTAATAGACGATGGATTGGTGGAAGAGGTCCAGTAACATGGCCTCCCCGTTCGCCGGACCTCAATCCATTAAGTTTCTGGCTATGGGAACATAAAGACATTGATATATGCCAAACACATCGAAAATGTGCATACATTTTACATTTTTATAAAATGGCTCACATCTGTACAAATATTTGTTTCCGGACAAACGTTTACGTTTCTAGTTTTGACCAAGACCAACTCCTGTTGCAGTATCGGACACATTTTCAACACTCTGTATCTATACGTATGAAGCCTAATGGTTGTAATATGCTTTAAAATTGTGTGGGTAATTATTACTCACAATGTTGTTAATTGAAGTGACGTGTGTAAGTAATAACTTTATCACAATTGTCCATATGACATCTTGAAGACCACTATAATTACAGTTGTGGAGTACACAAAAACAGGCTACATAATTAATTTAGTAGTTATACTTTTTGCAAGCAGCATTAACTATATGATACTACAAGCTGAGAAATATCCAAGGACCCTGAGAAACAAAAACTTTGATGTGTTGTGTAACAGTTAATTATTCTACGCACTAGCCAGACGTTTGTGCGACATCTGTAGCAATTAATACTTCTATCACTCGTTGGTGTTTTAATATTGTCCCAGGCCCAGCCGCTTATATAAAGTTACAAGTTGCTTTGATTACTCCTTATTGATATTAAAAACACTTCTCAAACAGTAACCTTCACACTTTTCACGTCGTTAAATAATCCGCTAAATTGTGGCGGATTCGTCGATATGTCTACAAGTCAATTTACATCTGATCAATCCTTCCGATTAATGTTCAAATACTATGCAGAACGTTCATAGTGCAGTTCAAACTTCACGAATATCACTTAATTCGTTGATAGTCGCACTTATAAATATACTTATTCGTATCTAAACACAAAAGTGAATTTCAAACAATTCTTTCCTCCATTAATTAATTGCAAGAAGACAAAAGAAAGTCGACATAGGCCAGCTATGTAACAAATTATTACAGGAGGCTGTCTGTGCTTATATATTCTAGATACAGAGGACTTACAAAGAAACAAATTGTTGTAGAGACCTTACTGAGAAATACTGCCTCAGTTGCATTCACATGAATTTCTCTGGTCTTGTAAAAACCCTTCTTATAAACGTTTGTTCTTATTTCATGTTAACCCAGATAAACATTTACATAAATGTTTTAATACAGATTTTCTTATACGTACCATAGGAATTGGAGAACTGGACTTAAGTGATAGAAATCGCTACGTGATGGCTTTAATATTCCACTCTCTTTGCATGACCAGGACATAAAAGAAACGAATAGCAACTTCCTATTTATGCCAAGGGATACCTCATCTATGTCCAAGTAATGTTTTGTAGCGTGAACCATTTCAGAGATATTCCTTGTTATTTTTGTCAGTTTCACAAAACTTAAACTTTCCTCAAATGCAACATAGTTATTTATTTGTTTATGTTATTCGTGCAAAGAGAACTGAATCTCAAAGCATTAAAAGATTTGACTGTCACTCAAAGCCTACTGTATTCCCATATTCCCCTTGTACTTATAACAAAATAAGCAATAAGATAATTTCTGCGAATGTTTATCTCGACTAACACGAAGAAGATATAAGAATAAGAGTTTTTAAGAATAGTGTAAGAGGAGAGAAAGTCATGTGAGTGCATTTCGTTTTTGTTTCCGTAATCCGGATATCTCAAAACATGTATTTTCAGTGAAATCTTGATATAAAATTTTTGAGTGGAATGCAATACTTTCTCTACTTAAAGAATTAGCATATGGTTCATTGCATTGCACGGAAAATACACTCTACTTGACTCATTCCTGCCAACTCGCACAAACAGCATAATTAATATTTTGTGGTGCAATTTGACTTTGTTTTGTTATGCTCTGCCACCATTAGTCTCACAGCAAGAGATCTATTGCAACTATGACATATGAACGCTATCCCAAGAATTCAATATGGCCGACATAACACTAGACTCCAGACGAAATTACGCCAAACGCAGTTCTGCCAACGTACATAATAAAAGCGTTGTTTCTAACCTCAAATATCACAGGGTTAAAGTAACATACTTTCAAATGATAATGCTTGAACATCGTTAACACACAACACATCAACTTACTCCTTTTGGAAAATCTTGTTCTGCAATATAGCTTATTGAGATACCCCGAAAAATAACCTTGACATTGACATTCCCCCCCCCCCCCCCCCCATTATGGTGCAGTCTGGTTATATTTGGCGATATTCCATCTGTTGGGTTGGATTCATGCCGTCAACTGTTTGTAAAGCTATGGCCCAGGACCCTCTAGATTAACGGACCTGACACTGCCATCTAAGTAGTACAAAAATGGCGTCGGCTGGTGGGAGTGATTTCTGAGGTGTTTCCACACGCTGTTTTTCGTATTATTTTATATGTCTTCGAGTTATTGTTTGTTATAATAGTTGCTATGTAAGTTTGTCTTCATATTAGCAAAGCGAGTGTTTGAAAACTTTTATTTGGGCAGTATAGGGAACGGGAATAAATTTAATATCGTGTTGACTGTGCCGTGTGCTATCCATGTGTTCATGTTTATTGTGTTCCATCTAGGACTATGGCTACATTAGCCGTATAGTGTGGTTAATTTATCTGTTTGCAAGTACAATTTGTGTCACGATTACAGTGGTGAGAGGTTGTTGAAGAAAAACTGTTCCAGTAGTGTATATTAATGTTGCCATACTACAACCTAACCTCAAACATGACAATGCCCCGTAACTGTTGCATTCCCGGATGCAAATTAAAAATCAGAAACTTTCAGTTAAAACAAAAGGTAAATTACAACATAAAGCTTCTAAATTCAGTATTTAATTACAATAAATTGCAGCGTTATGTGTATTAGTTGCCGGTGTGTATATAACATGGTGAATAGTGTGAATAGTGAAAGACAATAATTTCGAGTGAATTCAATTAGTGGCATCTGCAACACCAACAGTTTGTTTCATGTAAGTAGTATGCTGCTCATATTTGTACATTATCTTTTGTCTTTGTAATTTAAATGTGTAGCTGTAGTTTAGAAGAAATGTGTTATGTTGCTGCATGTAAAACTGTAGACTATAGCAAAGTTTGGTAAATATTTACAAAATCGGCCGCTCGAGAAAACGAATGAAACATAGTGCAATGGATGCAGTTTTTATTGCTGATTACGATCTTGTAAGTTTTATTGTGCGCTCAAGCTTCGTGTTTTATTTATGAGAAAATTTCGTGCGTGCGATGAAGTGGTTTTATTTCGCTTATGCGGCGGATATTTAGCTAATAAATGTGTATAAACGAGTGTAATATATGCTACAATGATTGATTAATGCATTTACGTTGAAATGATCGCATAAACACTGCCCGAATTGTAAATATTTCGATAACAGGACCCTGTCACCCCACTCATATACGTACACTAACCTAACCTAACACAATGTTGCTTTACAATGCTGATTTAAGATTACGTATTTCATATATTTCATTTACAGTGCTGTTTTACGGTTATTATTTTTAATATTTCATCTGCTTTTGTGGATTCCCCCTGTAAAATAAAGTGTCATGAAGTGCTGAGTAATATGTTGTTGCAAACTGAGTAATCAAAATTTTTCAGTAATAGTAAAAGCAAATTTCCACCCTAAAGCTTTTGAATTTAGTAGGTAGTTAATTATCCTAAATGGCAGCATTTGTATATCAGCCATCCAGTATAGTATGTTTGTGTAGGTATATAACATTATGTAGATTGTACAAGTGTGACAAACAGTGTAAACAATGATTAATAATTGAGTCAACTCAATGTCAACACTTCTGTTTTATTTAACTAACATGCTGCTTGCAGTTTTGTCTATCTTCTTTGTAATTTGAGTGTGTAATGCAGTTACATAATGGCATGTAAAACTGTAGATTGCATGAATGATATTTAAAGTTATATATTTCATTGCCCATGGGTTATCGTTTAATATTAAATGTCATCCTTTTTTGTTTACTTGAGGTTATGTTTAAGACAGTGTTTTTGTGTTTAACACAGTCCATATTCACAAAATAGGCGTGTTATTACACAACATTTTTATTTTACTGCGTTGAAATCGTAGCCTGTAGACGAGTTGTGTATAAGTAGTTCCCACCACATAGGCCGCCATCTTGAATCACAGTGTCAGGTCCGTCCGGTATTTAGGAGGTCCTGTATGGCCATAGCTGGTGTTATTGCGTCTGTTTATGATGCGACAGAAGTCCTTGTTTATGGACGCATTCCAGAGAGGCCAACCGATACATTTTAAAACAAAATTCTGTTCAGACGCTGTATTAATTAATTATATTGTCCGTGTTTGCGTGATTTTGTCTTGAATTGCATTATACGCAGTTATAGTTGCTGTTGTTATTTTTGTGTTTGTTACACAGTAATACATTAAATATATATTACGATATTTAACGTTCGGAAGTGATTTTATCCAAAAGTGTTATTGCAGAACAAGGTGAGTAGGTTCATTATGTGTTGTGTGGTAACAATGTTCAAGTATTATTATCGTTTAAAAGCATGTTACTTTAACACTGTGATATTTGAGGTTAGAAGTAATGCTCTTATTATGTACGTTGGCAGGACTGCAGTCGACAGCAGTTTAGTGTAATGTCGGCCATATTGAATTATTCAGAACTGCGACCCACGACCTGCCGAATCACACGTTACCGGGACTCGGTGTCGTATAGATACGTCTGATTTCATCAGCTCTCCGTGTTACAGTTTACTTGGCGATTTACACGGATCACCAATGACAAAGTTACCCAATACATCGTCTGTACACTTTCTCAAGCTTTGTCACGCTTACCTTGTGTCTGTCACTTCCCTTTACGAAATCCCTGCATTTATCCTTGCAAATAGGGTGCATTTTAAACGTAACCTGGCTACTAGTACCCTTGGTTTCCTAAATGCCATCTCTACTACATCTCTAAATCATTTTGTCCAAGCATTTTTTCGTACCCGCTGTTTTAAAAGTCTAGCGACATATATAAGTTACTGGTTAGCTTCTCTGGTTAGCAGCGATGTCAAATTTGGGTAACTATCCAAGCTTTCAGCGACTAACTCTGCTGCCATCCTCAGGGGAACGAAGCAAGTTTCCCAGTTTTCTCAGCAGTCACCTGATTGGTTCCACACTTGTGTCTTCATTGGCTGCACCTCGACCAATGCAATTGCAAGAAAGGAGACGTATCTTATCAGTAGTTAGCTTCAGTTCCCCTGAGGATGGCGGCAGAATTAGTTGTTGAAACCTTTGGCAGTTACCCAAATTTTACCTGACTTTTAGTCCGAGAAACTATCATGAACAACCAACACCAGGAAACCTTCAAATCATTAATATTTAAGTTACCCTTGTGTTTCATTTTAACCACACTGCATTTTGTATAAAATTTATCCCTTACATTTCAATTTCCTCTGATTTGTACGTAACTTTGCATACATAATTTCAAACATTTGACGATTGCTTTATTCATTATCTCACAAACAACAAGTTATGCTAAAAAGAAAACAAATTTCGACACTAACAACCTCATAACAGCAAACATGTACTTTTCTGCAAGTAATAACTTCAATCACATACTTTATTTTCAGTTTTCTTAAGTATAACAAAATGATATCTACTTGTATACTTCTCTAATCAATATGAAGGCGGTTTTTAAAAATATTTGATGCGTTGAACTCACATGTATTTCTCTACCCTTATACAAACTCCTATTCCTTTATCTTCTTTGTATTAGTCGAGATAAACATTTGCAGAAATAATCATATTGTTTATCTTCAAGGTACAAGGTACAAGGGGAATGTGAGAATGTAGTAGACTGAGCGATAGTGAAATCTTTTAAAGCTTTAAGATTCCGCTCTTTTTGCACGGCTAACATATTTAAAAATCTGATGTGTTGCATTCACATGACTTTCTCTTCTCTTGTACTAACCATTCTTACAAACTCTTATTCCCATATCTTCTTCGTGTTAGTTGAGATAAACATTTGTACAAATTATCTTATTGCTTATTTCCTTGTAGGTACAAGGGGAATATTAGAATACAGTAGGCTTTATGCGATAGTCAAATCTTTTAAAACTTTCAAATCCCGTTCTCTTTACACACTTAACATATAAAAAATGAACAACGATGTTCCATTTCACGAAAGTTTAACTTTTCCGAAACTCACACACATAACAAGGAATATCTCCGAAATGGTTCACCATACAAGAAAATGTATTTGGACATAAATTGTGTATTTTAGCAAGATCTACATTTTGTGTATAGTATGATTTGGTCTATCTCTAACGGTTTACCAGTTATGCAAAAGTCGTCCAGAGTAAATACGACTACAGGGGATATAGCCAGAAAATTCAAGATATACATTTCACTTGTCATACAAATATCTCAAACATATGACATTTTAATCAAAATCGTTAGAGCCATTTTCACAAAAATCAAAATTTTTGAAAAAATTTCCATGTAAAGGGTAGTTTAGGGTGGGGCTATTTTCTTCAAAATCTCCGTGTCGCATCCTTGAAAGACATTAAACTTAAATACCAACTTTGGTGTTTAACCGACTTTTCGTTTTTGAGTTATGCTGTCCACAGGCTGACACACACACACGCGCCCGCGGAATGCTTTTTTTGGATTTAGGGGACCTCAAAACACATATTTCAGACGAAATCTCGACATCGAATTTTTGGGTGGAATACAATACTTACCCTACTTACCAGTAGAGAAAGTAAAAATTGCTTATCGCTTAATTCTCCTATTCGCATTATTAAGAACATAATTTCTACAAATGTTTATCTCAATTAACATGAATTAGATAGAAAATTAAATGCATTTGGTGGTTGCATATAGATTTAGCGTGAATTTGCTTCGTTCTGAGAGGGTTGGCAAGCCTGGCTGCTACTGCAGCACCGGTAGCTTCCGCGAAGTTTAATTTAATCATTCAAGTTAGTGTAATTAACGCGTGCTGTGCGATTGAAATTTAGCGGAAGTAGGAAAATGTTTCTTCCTTTTATGTAGTGTTTTGTTAAGCTCTTACCGAACACGGCCACGGCGCGGTGCTAGTATCGCCTCCAAGGACTCCGAATGCAAACCTAGTCGACTTCGGCAGACCATTTAAAAGCATTAGACGCTCTCTCACTGTTCGACGTGTTTATTTAGTACTTAGCTTTTCCGCACGATTGCACTTGTTGCAAATAAAAGCAGTGCGTCGATAGCTCTTCTTGTGCAGTCTATGTAAGAAATCGCTTTGCAAAAATGAAGCTCTACTTAGCAGTTATAAGTGCTTTAGCGGTCGTTTTCTGCGGAGCTGTAAGTATCTTGTTTCCTAACCTCTATCTAGTGCATTATCTTTATTTTTAAAAACATGTGAGAATATAATAGAACTAAGATACCTCGGAAGGTTCTATGACAAAACTCTAGCCAGTATATGCATAATCAGGGCCGCCCACGGGTGAAACTGGGGCGAAGGTTTTGCCAAAATAACATTTTTAAAAGGGGGCAGTGGCGTAGCTAAGGTTTTGGGGACCCCCCTGCAATAAATGTTGGGGGCCCTACGTACTAATGAACCTTAAAAATGGAGAGATTGAAATATTACATATTTACTTTGGATAAATAAGATGTATCTCCGAATTGATTCACTCCATAAAGAAGGCATTAAACATAAATTGTGTTAACACAAGATCTCCATTTTTTGTATAGTAAGATTTTTAACATAAAACCGTTGTTGGAAGCATTTTAAATAAATTAAAAATTGTCGACAATCTTTTACGTAAAGGATGGTCTGGGGTGGGAAGATTATCTTGGAAATCTTCACACGCACGCACGCGCGCGCGCGCACACACACACACACACACACACACACACACACACAAGCACGCACGCGCGCACACACACATTTTTTTTAGATTCAGGGGGTCCAAAAACATGCATTTCCGGTGAATTTTCGATATCGAATTTGTGGATAGAATACAATAGTTTTAGATACATAATAGAGAAAATAATTATTTGAAGTATAATTCATACTATGTGGTATGCCCAACGAGAAAGACAGGTTACGGCGCGAATCGGGGTTAGGTAGTAATGGAAGTGTGATAAAAGTAAAATTGTATACCATAATGATAAAACTGTATCTTTTGTATGAATTCAATGAGCAATTCTTTGGTTGTTTAGAATATGGATATATTAGGCTAGGGGTGCTCAACCGCAGGCAAGTTAGGGGAGGTTGAAATCACCTCCTTGCACCTGCTGGGACAGAGTGACGTGCTTACTCATATTCTACTCATATTCTACTCCTGATTAACCCACGAAATTTCTAAGCATTACTTAACTTTATCTTCTTCATTTCGAAAACAAAAATATTCGTCCTGCAATTCAATTGTTTGTACTACTATATATACTCCGCGCCATCCGCCTCTGACTAGCAGGTCTGGTTCTGCTTGCCTTGTTCAGTGGAGGGGGAAAATAACATGTATTAGGCGGCTGTGGCTTTACTTCATTGGGCCATGACTGGAGTAGGAGAACTACGTCATTGTAGTTCGCGCGTACCAAACGATAATTTTTAAAAATTCATAAAATGAACATCTATATATGTACATGGGTGTTCAAAGGGTACCCATAGCATTATTACCCTTACTACGAGATTGGTTTATTGGTAATTTGCTGCAAATATTAGGAGAGGGCTGCTCAATAAGCGAGTGCACGAGTTACAAGATATGAAACTACTTGCATTGCAGAATTCCACGACCGTAAAACGTTCCCTCTTTCACAAACGTTGGACACCCCTGTTCTAGAACATGAGGACAACTATCAAAACATACGTCTGGCACGGATTCACTACTTTGTCCTATAAAACGCAACATAACCTAAAAACAAAGCATTTTATGTTATTGACAGTGCTGTGTTTCAGTGTTTCCCGTTAAGGACGATTAATATTTGATTGCCATTCTACTCTTTGTTATCTCTAATGCTTTAAATCTGTCGTCCACTGTCGGCTTTCTCTTTCTGTTCAGTGTTTATTACAACACGCTTTCTTTTCACTAGCATCTTTAACTAAATAAACCACACCAACAGTAAAATAACATTGAATGAAACGTGCAAGGGGTTAACAGTTGTTATAATTTGTGGGGATGAGGGTTAGCTGCAAATATTATCAAGTGTATACCTGTATTGGAGTTTAGGCTGGGGCAAACAAGCACTAGCAATTGTCACAGCAACGTCACCAGCGCGAGTATCTGATGTTTTCGTTCATTTTTACTTTTTCTACTGCGTATAGTAAGTAGAGGAAGTATTGTATTCCACCCAAAAATTCTATGCCGAGATTTCACCAGAGATATATGTTTTGAGGCCCCCTGAATCCAAAAAAAGCATTTTTAGAAAAAGGTCCTTGTGTGTGGACAGCATAACTCAAAAACGAAAAGTCGGTTAGAAACCAAAGTTGATATTTAGGTTTAATGTATCTCAAGGATGTGACACGAAGATTTTGAAGAAAACAGCCCCACCCTAAACTACCCTTTACATGGAACATTTTAGAAAATTTTTATTTTCTTGAAAATGGCTGTAACGATTTTGATTAAAATGTCATATGTTTGAGATATTTTGATGACAAATGAAATGTATATTTTGAATTTTCTGGCTATAGCCCCTGTAGTCGTATTTACTCTGGACGACTTTTGCATAACTGGTAAACCGTTAGAGATAGACCAAATCATATTTCAGAAAAAATGTAGATCTTGCTAAAATACACAATTTATGTCTCAATAAATTTTCTTGTAGGGTGAACCATTTCGGAGATATTCCTTGTTATGTGTGTGAGTTTCGGAAAACTTAAAACTTTCGTGAAATGGATCATCGTTGTTCATTTTTACTTTCTCTACTGGTAAGTAGGGAAAGTATTGTATTCCACCCAAAAATTCGATGTCGAGATTTCACCGGAAATACATGTTTAGAGGCCCCCTGAATCCAAAGAAAGCATTTTTAGTGTGTCTATCAGTCTGTCAATCTGTGGACAGCATAGTTCAAAAACTAAAAGTCGGTTAAAAACCAAAGTTGGTATTTAAGTTTAATGTCTTTCAAGGATGTGATACGAAGATTTTAAAGAAAATAGCCTCACCCTAAACTACCCTTTACATGGAAAATTTTTTGAAAATTTTTATTTTCTTGAAAATGGCTGTAACGATTTTGATTAAAATGTCATATGTTTGAGACATTTTGATGACAAATGAAATGTATATCTTGAATTTTCTGGCTATAGCCCCTGTAGTTGTATTTACTCTGGACGACTTTTGCATAACTGGTAAACCGTTAGAGATAGACCAAATCTTACTATACAAAACATGCAGATCTTGCTAAAATACACAATTTATGTCTCAATAAATTTTCTTGTACAGTGAACCATTTCGGAGATATTCCACTTTATTTTTGTGAGTTTTGGAGAACTTATATTTCTGTGAAATGAAACATCGTTATTCAATTTTTATATGTTAGCCGTGCACTCAGTCTACTGTATTCCCATATTCCCCTTGTACCTACAACGAAATAAAGAATAAAATTACTTCTACAGATGTTTATCTCAACTAACACGAAGAAGATATAGGAATAAGAGTTTGTAAGAATGGTTAGTACAAGAGTAGAGAAAGTCATGTGAGTGCAACACATCAGATTTTTAGATTTGTATTTATTTAGTAGAGAAAGTATTAAACTAAGGTGTTTGCAGAGGCCCAAGTGAATGCAAAGTGACACTTTTGTACCTGAAGTATACAGCTAAAGGTATTATGACTGTGTAGGAGAAGCAGAACTTATTTTCCTGCTAACACGTCACAGCTTCCTGCCGCATGATAGCATCTCTCCCCAGGCGCAGTAAAAATCGAGAACAACGTCTGTAATTGTTTCTAGTAATTATTTCAATGCTGTCTGCAAAGACAGAGACTGCAGTTTTCTGCTTTGCTTATGGTTTAAACACATGTGTTGCACTCACAGGACTTTCTCTACTCTTGTACTAACCATTCTTACAAACTCTTATTGCTATATCTTCTTCGTGTTAGTTGAGATAAATATTTGTACAAATTATCTTATTGCTTATTTCCTTGTAGGTACAAGGGGAATATGTGAATACAGTAGACTTAGACTGCACGGCTAACATATAAAAATTGAATAACGATGTTTCATTTCACAGAAATATAAGTTCTCCAAAACTCACAAAAACAACGTGGAATATCTCCGAAATGGTTCACTCCACAAACAAATTTATTTTTACATAAATTGTGCATTTTAGCAAGATCTACATTTTTTGTATAGTAAGATTTGGTCTATCTCTAACGGTTTACCAGTTATGCAAAAGTCGTCCAGAGTAAATACAACTACAGGGGCTATAGCCAGAAAATTCAAGATATACATTTCATTTGTCATCAAAATATCTCAAACATATGACATTTTAATCAAAATCGTTGGAGCCGTTTTCAAGAAAATCAAAATTTTCAAAAAATTTTCCATGTAAAGGGTAGTTTAGGGTGGGGCTATTTTCTTCAAAATCTTCGTGTCGCATCCTTGAAATACATTAAACTTAAGTACCAACTTTGGTTTTTAACCGACTTTTCGTTTTTGAGTTATGCTGTCCACAGACTGACACACACACTCGGACCTTTTTCTAAAAATTTTTTTTTGATTCAGGGGGCCTCAAAACATATTTCCGGTGAAATCTCGACATCGGATTTTTGGGTGGAATACAATATTTCCCCTACTTACCAGTAAAGAAAGTAAAAATAACTACTGTAAACCTTCGTTACTGGGTCAGTCTGGTTAGCTCAGTTGGTTAGGTGCTGGCCTACTTATCCAGAGGTCGCGGGTTCAAATCGGCCCAGACGGAAGTCCTTAACATTGACAGCCCATGTCACATTTACTAGAATGTCAAACAAGTGGTGGTCCTGGTATGATCTTGGCATTTGACATTGTCGTTAAACAAAATATTTCTTTTGCTCATCAGTGGCGGCTGGTGCACACTTTAATTGGTGGTGCAGAAAGACTTATAGTATTGCAAATACAATTTATCACACCCTGTTTCAAAAATAGTCGATGGAGAAAAACAGAAACACTTTGACAATGGTCAGGGAATGTATGGGACATAATGGGACTCCTTTGCCTCTATAACCGTGTTTGATAATAAACCCGGCATCTAATAATTTTGACCGAGTTATAATTTCCATTTACAAGTAATATACATAATAATTAAAATGTGTTAATAATTTAAGGGGAGATCATGTTAGTGGCTTGCGTGATCTCCTATAAAAACAATGTTAGTAATATATAAGTAATCACTTATACCATTTTTCAAAAATAAAATGTCTGAAAACACTCATGTTTAGAATTATAATATACAGGGTGTCCAAACATTAGACCGACAAATTTTGGGAGCTGATTTCTCACCTTCTGTCAAGCAACTGAAAAATAACCTCAAAGTTAACCTCTGATATCGCTCTGCATTTGTTGTTTCCTCAAAGAATATGGGCCCTATTATTCTTCTAGCGTTATCGTATTCACACGTCCAGGTAGATAAAACCAAAACACATCAGTGAAAAACAAAACCCCTTCTGTGTGTTGGAAATTCACGCGTTTAGCGGGATCATTTGGCTGGCTTGCTTGCGCGCTTATCGCTTGTCAGAAACCTTTCACAATTACTCAATCCTTGTTTTAACCATCCATTAACATGGACAATGTCATTTAGGAGATAATTATTATTATGCCTGAGTAAGCCAGGTAAAATGCACCCGTTTTAACTCACAGTATACAAACGTTTTACCACAAAGTTACCAGTTCCACGCTTTCTAAAATGCGCACTATTTACACTAACTAAAAACACACTATAGTAACCTTTGATTTTAGCTAAGTGAGGTTATGGTAGCAACAATTGTCACGTTTCAGCTTTCTAGGAAATTATAAATATTTGAAATACCACAGATATGCAGGCTGAGTCAAAATAACACCGAATAATTCTAAGACCTAATTCATGACTTACAATAGACTATTCTTATCGTGCTATAGTAGACATGGGGAAGAGGGATGAGAGCAATGCAATCGACTATTTACCTTCTACACTTACTGACAAAATTTGAAAAAAAAAAAAAAAATGCCAAAGGATTAGATCTGTTAAATGTGGTGGCCATGAAAATGATACTCCTCTACCAATCCAGCGATGAGGATACCTTAGGCTTAGAGAATCCCTTACATGACCGGAAATATGTGCACAAATGTACAAACTCTTATTCCTATATCTTCTTAGTGTTAGTTGAGATAAACATTTGTACAAATTATCTTATTCTTTATTTCCTTGTAGGTACAATGGGTATATTAGAGTACAGTAGGCTTTGTGCGATAGTCAAATATTTCAAAGCTTTGAGAATCCGTTTTCTTTGCACGGCTAACATAAAAAATGAACAACGATGTTGCATTTCACAAAAGTTTTGTTTTCCAAAACTGACACACATAACAAGGAATATCTCCGAAATGGTTCACTCTACAAGAAAATTTATTGAGACATAAATTGTGTATTTTAGCAAAATCTACATTTTTTGTACAGTATGATTTTGGTCTATCTCTTACGGTTTACCAGTTATGCAAAAGTCGTCCAGAGTAAATACGACTACAGGGGCTATAGCCAGAAAATTCAAGATATATATTTCATTTTTCATACAAATATCTCAAAAATATGACATTTTAATCAAAATCGTTAGAGCCATTTTGAAGAAAATAAAAATTTTCGATACATTTTGCATGTAAAGGGTGGTTCAGGGTGGAGGAATTTGCTTCAAAATCTTGGTGTCGTATACTTGAAAGACATTAAACTTAAATACCAACTTTAGTTTTTAATCGATTTTTAGTTTTTGAGTTATGCTGCCCACAGATACACACATACACAAGGACGTTTTCCTAAAAATGCTTGTTTTAGATTCGGGGACCTCAAAATATGTATTTCCTGTGAAATCTCGACATCGCATTTTTGGATAGAATACAATACTTCCCCTATTTACTAGTAGAGAAAGTACAAATATACAGCATAGAAACACTGAAGTATAGCGTGGGTCTAGTAGACCCCAGGCGACTAGCTGGGGTGTTGTACCAGGGCGAGGGTCAATAGCCAATTTGTTGTGTGTTGACTGTTCAGCTGAAGACGTGAAGCAGTTTTGGCGTTACCAGTTGTAGATAAGATAATGGCGATCACTGCAGCACGATCATGTGCCTGTACAGATGTATGTTCCTGTGGAAGTGATAAGGGGGCCTGTTGACCAAGGCCAAAACAGCACGTGTGTCAGATACTGGTCCATTGTCCTCGCTTGCAGGGACACAGCCCATGTGTTGCACTCACATGACTTTCTCTACTCTTCTACTAACTCTTATTCCTATATATTCTTCGTGTTAGTTGAGATAAACATTTGTACAAATTATCTTATTGCCTATTTCCTTGTAGGTACAAGGGGAATATTAGAATACAGTAGGCTTTGTGCGACAGTCAAATGCTTTACAACTTTCTATGGTGAGAACCGTCGAGCTCTGCAATATAGCCATCAACTGCAGACTCCACATCTTTGCACCAAGTCGTTTCTTCAAGTTTGGGAACGGAAAATAATTAGAGGAAGAAATTCGAACTTTAACTCATTGACTTTGGTCGTGGCGATAATGGATGTGTGAACTGGTGCATTGTCTTGATTAAACAAAGTTTATTTTTCGCTAAATACGGCATTCTTTTTATTGATTTCATCACCCAAACGCTGTAACAAGTCCGTATAATACTGAGATTATCAATTAAAATTATTCCACGTGCTTTCCAAAAAACTGACACCATGATCTTGCCTACAGGTAGGACTGTCTTCGACTTTTTTTGGAGTCGATTCTTCCGTTTCAGTCCTTTGTTCCTCTCAGGTGTAAAGTCATGGACCCATGTTTCATCTATGGTCACTAATTAACACGAAAGCTCGCCAAACACTCTATGAGACACTGTTTTTGTTCCATTCTGAGCAAACGCGGCACCCATCTTGCGCACAGCTTTCTCATGTTCAAATTTTTAGTCAGTTGCTACGGTTATCCAATCCATTTTGGGGATTTTCTTTACAATTTCATGGTTGGTCAACTACTGCAATGTTGTTAAACTCTGCAACTCAATATTTTAGTGTTGTAAACGAAACAGCAAAAGTTGCACTAAAACCTTTCAAATGAAATTATTGTATCACATAACAATAACTAGTTTTATCCATGTTTACAAATTCGCTGAGAGCATTCACTATTGATCGCTCCAAACAAATCTATTATTAACCTTCAAACTTAAGGTTTGTAAGGTTGGTAGTCTCTACCAGAGTCATTTGTTTGAAACAATCGCTGTGTATAGGTTAGGTCCAGTATTTCTGGGACAGCTATCGTATAATACTGCATCTATAACTGAGCATAATTTCTTCCATTGACCCGCTGGTTAAAGAACGTTAACTAACCATCTTAAAAAGGAAAAGTCGGTGAAGTAATGCTGGAACTAGCAGTGTTCCTGCTTCAGCTGCCCTACGTAGTTTAGTTTGGTTTAAAATGCTACTGATACCGTTAATGTTTTATTGCTGACTAGCTGGTTGCCCAATGCTGAGACGTTTAACACAAGAGGCCAACTTTCGTGGCAGCGAAACTTCTGACACATAAAGTTGATGCTTTACAACCACAAGTTCCTGTAAGTAGGGTTAATTATTGCAATTGGTTTTAGCTGTCAATTTAGTCCCCAATGAGGCCACAGACGTTATCATAACCGATATTTCACTGGAAATACATGTTTTGAGACTCCCTGAATCCAAAATAGAAAAAAATTCCAAAACAACTCCCTCTATTTGTGTGCTTGTGAACAGCATAACTCAAAAACAAAAATCAGGTTAAATACCAAAGTTGGTGTTTATGTTCAGTATCCTTCAAGGATATTGAAGATTTACAAAGAAATTCCCGTACCATAAACTTACATTTATATGGAAAAACAGTTTGAATTTCTGAAAAATAGCGTTAACGATTTTTATTTTAAATTCCACACAAGTACGACATTTCTATAACAAATAAAATGTATAACTTGAATTTTCTCGCAAAGTCTCTAAACACTTCTTCATTCTGGATGATTTTTGTAACAGATAGACAAAATGTTACTGTACAAAAAATACAAATATTGTTAAATTACGCTACGAGTGTTTACTTTTGTGGAGGAGGTAGAGCTAACCATTTCCGAGATATTTCTTCTTATTGGTTTGAATTTTAAAATATTTTTCTAAAACTGGAAGGCGTTATTCGTTTGCTATGTTATGCTCATGCAAACAGTGGAATTTCAAAGGAATTATATAGCGAGCGAATCTTAAAATATGTGACTATCGCTCGGAACCTACTGTATTCTAATATTCCCCTTGCACCTACAAGGAAATAAGCAATAAGATAATTTGTACAAATGTTTATCTCAACTAACACGAAGAAGATATAGGAATGAGAGTTTGTAAGAATGGTTAGTACAAGAGTAGAGAAAGTCATGTGAGTGGAACACATCAGATTGTTAAAGCACCTACTTGAAGTGAAACATAGGTTAGAAATTGTTGAGTGGGGAGCAATAGTTCGTCTACTCTAGTACATTCTGACAGCTGGTGTTGTCAGAAGAGAGAAAATATGATTGTGAGCGCTAATTGCCTCTCTGTTTCCAATGTCTTGTATCTGGGAAACACGTTCCATTAACAAGAAGAAGCGAAACATGCTATCAACAAACGATAGAGTGACTGCGATGAAAACAAAACAGTTAAACTGTTTACATTATCGCTAATGCTTCACGAAACACATAACAGGGCGATTTCCCTTACTGTTCACTTCTGTGTCGGACTCGGGAGGCTGTGGGTTCGGTTCCCGTGGCCGACCTTCCTAAAGCCCGGTCGTCAGGCAAATGCCGGGAAGGTTCCTTAATCCCTGAATTGCATTTCAGTTCTCTCTTCATGTGCTTGGTTGTTTGAGAGTTGAGCCACACCGAGAGGTGTCTCGGGTGCTGCCTGGCAGGGAGAGAGGATGTCATACGGTGCGCTTCAGCGCAAGCGCGTGCTGAACAAGAGCCACAGAAATCTAAGCGTCGAAAATTACGGCGACAGTCGCTTTTCATTTCAGTTCAGTTGAGGTTGGACCAACTAAAATGAGGTTATGGCAGCGATATTGGTTTGTTTACTTTGGGAATTTGATATAATGGATGGGAAACCAAAGTTTTCACCCAGTGAAGAGGAAAGAATTACTCATTTGTTTCCTCAGAACGGACTTATACAATCTGCTGCATGCAGAGTCTAGAAATGTAGAGAAAAAAGAGAATTTGAAAGGAAACAAAGGGATCGGGAAAATCAAGTAGCTACATAAGTAAATAAGATCTACTCTTTCTACATTTCTACGATGTCGAGATTTCACCGGAGATATGTGTTGAGACCCCCTTAATTAAAAAAAAAAAAAAAAAAAAAAAAAAAATTTAGAAAAAGGTCCCTGTCTCTGTGTCAATCTGTGGACAACATAACACAAAAACGAAAACTAGGTTAGAAACCAAAGTTGGTATGTAAATTTAATGTCTTTCAAGGATGAGACACGAAGATTTTGAAGAAAATAGCACCACCCTAAACTACCCTTTACATGGAAAATTTTACGAAGATTTTGATTTTCTTGAAAATGGCTCTAACGATTTTGATTAAAATATGTAACATATTTTATCCCAAATTAAATGTATATTTTGAATTTTCTGGCTATAGCCCCTGTAGTCGTATTTACTCTGGATGACTTTTCAATAACTCGTAAGCCGTAAGAGATACACAAAATCTTACTGTACAGAAAATACAGAGCTCAGTGAAACACACAACTTATGTGTGAATAAATTTTTTATAGAGTTAACCATTTCGGAGATATTCCTTGTTACTTGTGTCAGAACTTAAAACTTTGGTGAAATGGAACATCGTTGTTCATTTTTTTTATATGTTAAGCGTGCAAAGAGAACGGGACCTGAAAGCTTTAAAACATTTGACTATCGCACAAAGTCTACTGTATTCTAGTATTCCCCTTGTACCTGTAAGGAAATAAACAATAAGATAATTTGCACAAATGTTTATCTCAACTAACACGAAGAAGATACAGGAATACGAGTTTGTAAGAATGGTTAGTACAAGAGTAGAGAAAGTCATGTGAGTGTAACACATTGTTACGTAGCATTCCAAGGTTATCATTTTCATCATGGTGCTGTGATGTGCTGGAAACGAATCGATCGTTTAGCGCCTGCGCAGAACTGGAAATATTAGCTGATGCAATAAGTAGGTCATTGTCCCTGGTGAGTGTGCAACATTGTGCAAAATTTCAACTGTAAAATTAAGTGTATGTCGAGTATAAATGAAAGTTCACATAACGGTAACTAATACGCTCGTATGAAGTTAGGAAATTCGCATTTTAATTACCTTCATTATAGTCTTGTTGCATAATACACAATTGTGATAAGAGATCATCGTTTGCGCCCTCGAAAACTATCATAAAGTTCTGAAATTGTTAGCAGAAGTGCAAGATGACAATGATGACGTTTGAAGGTGACGCATTCTTCCCATAAAGAGAGAAGTAGACGCGTTACTGCTGTAAATGACACTTTTATTGCGTGTTACGTCCTCGAGGTTTTTGTCTTTTAATAACCATTCACGTACATACACTTCTTCCTCCAAGCAATTATACACGCTTCGGGATCTCAAGGGGAAGGGAAAAATGACAACACAAAGAACTGAAACAGCTATTTATAGTTCATAATATATTATACAAGAAGGTGAAGTGACATTTTATTCGCGAGTGGAAAGTTTTATAAACGAAGTGATCATTTTCACGAGAAGTAAAATCCGTTTTCTCTCGTATGATAAATAATTTCTACCGACTGTCGGCGCATGCGCAGTAGATAGCTTCGGACTTAGAATTCTTTCTGAAGAAGAGCCCAAGGGAATATTAGAATACACTAGGCTTTGTGCGATGGTCAAATCTTTTTGACCTTTGAGATTCTGTTCTCTTTGCACGATTAACATGTACAACAATGAACAACGTTGTTGCATTTCGCTAAAGTTTTAAGTTTTCCGAAACTCACACACATAACAAGGAATATCTCCGAAATGGTTCACTCTACAAAGAATTCAGTCAGACATAAATTGTGTATTTTAGCAAGATTTATATTTTTTTACAGTAAGATTTTGTCTATCTCCAACGGTTTTAGGGTGGGACTATTTTCTTTAAATTCTTCGTGTCGCATCCTTGAAACACTTTAACCTTAAATACCAAACCTTTTTAGAAAAAGGTACGCGCGCGCGTGTGAGCGTGCGTGTGTGTGTGTGTGTGTGTGTGTGTGTGTGTGTGTGTGTGTGTGTGTGTGTGTGTGTGTGTGTGTGTGTGAGAGTCTGTCAACAACTAACTCGAAAACGAAAAGTCGGTTAAAAACCAAAGTTGGTATTTAACTTTAATATCTTTCAAGGATGCGACACGAAGATTTTGAAGAAAATTCCTTCACCCTAAAGTATCCTATATGTGGAAAATTTTTCTAAAATTTTCATTCTCTCAAAAATGCCTCAAACGATTTTGATTAGAATGGCATAAGTTTAACATATTTCTATGACAAATGAAATGTATATTTTGAATTTTCTGGCTATAGCCCCTGTAGTCGTATTTACTCTGGACGACTTTTGCATAACTGGTAAACCGTTAGAGATAAGACAAAATCATACTATACAAAAAGTGTAGATCTTGCTAAAATACACAATTTATGTCTGAATAAATTTTCTTGTAGGGTGAACCATTTCGGAGATATTCCTGTTATGTGTGTGAGTTTCGGAAAACTTAAAATTTTCGTGAAATGGAACATCGTTGTTCATTTTTTTATATGTTAAGCGTGCAAAGAGAACAGAATCTCAAAGCTTTAAAAGATCTGAATATCGCACAAAGGCTACTGTATTCTAATACTCCCCTTGTACCTACAAGGAAATAAGCAAAAAGATAATTTGTACAAATGTTTATCTCAACTAACACGAAGAAGATATAGGAATAAGAGTTTGTAAGAATGGTTAGTACAAGAGTAGAGAAAGTCATGTGAGTACAACACGTACTGACGTATACGTCTGTCCGTAGAACCCACATGGGAAGTATTGCGTAATTATGGTGACCTTGAGGAAGCACCTCTTTCTTGCCCGCCCGCGATATGCTAGAGTGCTCGCCTGCCTGTCCACATTGTTACGCATCTTGTGAGGAGGGAAATCCGTCGTTTGTTTCACTGTAGTCGAGATGCAACCAAGATATGTATACCAACATGGCGATTTACAATTGAACAACTCATTTTACAAAAACAGACCTTGTAATTGAGATTAAAACATCAAGGAACCTAGGACTGCAATTTAAATGTTCTATATTTTTATAGATATGAAAAAGAAATCTGGTGTGTTGTACTCACATAACTTTCTCTACTCTTGTACTAACCATTCTTACAAACTCTTAATCCTATATATTCTTCGTGTTAGTTGAGATAAACATTTGTACAAATTATCTAATTCCTTATTTCCTTATAGGTGCAACCATTCACTTTGCACGGCTAAGAAATAAAAAATGAACAACGATGTTGCATTTTACCAAAGTTTAAGTTTTCCGAAACTCACACAAACAACAAGAGATATCTCCGAAATGGTTCACTCTACAAGAAAATTTATTCGGACATAGATTGTGTGTCTTAGAGAGATCTAAATTTTTGTGTAGTAAGATTTTGTCTATATCTTACGGTTTAACAGCTATTCAAAAGTCACCCAGAGTAAACAGGACTACATAGGATATAGCCAGAAATTCAGAATATACATTTCATTTGTCATTAAAGTATTTTAAACATATGGCATTTTAATCAAAATCGTTAGAGCAATTTTCAAGAAAATCAAAATTTTCGAAAATATTCCATGTAAATGGTAGTTTCTAAAACTGCTCTTTTGGATTCCGGGGGCCTCAAATATAAATTGTCGGTGAAATTTCGATATCGAAATTTTAGGCCGAATAGAATATTTCCCCTACTTTACGTGGTAGAGAAAGTAAAAAAATATATTCCGGAGATCTTCTGCAATCATATTCATTTTTAGCCGAACAGAAAATCTTTAAATGATGCTAAGATAATTAACAAACTACTCGCAAAGTATTATAAAGTAATTGTTAAATATAAACAAATTTAACTTGGTTTTAGAAACATGACATTCTAAAAATGTTCAGTGTGGTCTTGGTAACGGATAATCCAGGATTTAATGTAAGAGAGGATGCACTGTTTGGGATCGTCTCTCAGGGATGATTATAACCAGTGACAGTTGCAATACGGGGCTAGAAGCGTGGCATGTAATGGGAACAAGGAAGAGATACACTTGCCCTCGTAGAAAAGCCCCTTTCAGTTATCTTTAAATTTATGTCCAAATTCTTAATATGAATTACGAAAAATGTAAATGTTGCTTAAAATAAGCAGAATTTATTGAGTTAGGCGATGCTGTTATAATCAAAAACTTTAAATTTGTCCTCAGAATCTCAAAAACGTGTTCAGCTTTACAGTAAGAGAATGCAATATTATATTGAGAAAGATAAACGTGTTTAATCGTACAAATTCTCCCTGTATTTATACTGCAATTAAAATTCACGTCGAAATAGCTTGCTTGTCTATTACATTACAAAACAGTTTGTACCTTGGAATGAAAAGTTTTCTTCTAATACCTACACAATAAACCGCCCTTTTGGGTGGCATTAAAATTAAATTGCACATGTGAAATTTGTTGAACTGTTACCAGCTTACCCTAGACCAATAATCTGTTCACATATGACATGGCACGAAACAACGATTTAGTGAGCCGTCGAGAATAATCAATACCTCCTTTTCATGCTGACGTATCATTGGTTATAACAACTATGTCCAGCCAGCAATGCTTAGTCATTAGAGAGGGGTAAAGAAGGGGAAGGTTAAATAATCATGATAACCTTTACATTTTACTAAAGTCTCTATTGATGTAGATATTTACGATGTGATTGTTTACAGGCTGGTTCAGTGAAGGTGACCGTGTTTTACGAGACACTATGTCCGGACAGCATGAACTTCGTCAGATATCAGCTGTATCCAACATGGCTGCTTCTTGGAGAGGAACTACTCTCCGTAGAGTTTATACCTTATGGCAAGGCTTCTGTGAGTATTAGCTACAACTCTCACTCTGTAGTAACTATACACAATTCTCTGGTACCAAGTGGACATTTTCCCCTAATCAACCAATTTTAATGAAATTTTTAGGTTAAGTGTCACCTGCCACGATATATCGTTGCTCTAGTTTAAATAGTTTTATAATTAAAATTATTTGTTGTTTTTGGAAAGCATTCTATAATAATAAATGTGGACTATTTGCAGTTTAGAATTAAAATAGAGTTTGACATTCGATATACTAGCATTTCTATGCCTAAACAATAAAATTGTGCATTTGTTTTCGAAAATATTAACCCAGATAAGGCTAGCGTCGTATACGAAATATAGGACATCTTGTACCCAAAATATGTTGGCAGCTCTGATCGCTTGGTTCACTTGTTTGATGCATACTAAACCCTTATTGGTCGTTCTAAGTTTCCCTTTAACGTGTATACAGGAAATCCGTTTATCGACACATAAGTTACAACATGACTTAGACTTGTTAGTGCAAACCCTCATACGACTAGGGTTACAACTCAATGTTAGTAAAAGTCATTCTATTTTCTTTAAACGCGGCACACCAATTTTACAATCACCGTTACATATTGACGGACATCCTATACCTCTCACGCAGTCAACCAAATTCCTAGGCTTATATTTTGACCATAAACTATCCCTGGAAAAATCATGCTGTGTATCTTCACTCCACCCTTAGATCAACCCTTCCCATATTTAAATACATACAAGGCCGACATTGGGGAGCACACCCACGATACCTCTATATCATATTTAAAGCCCTTTGCCAATCGAAAATAGATTACGGAGCCATCACTATTACTGCATATCCAGTTGGAATGCAAAATAAAATTACATCCATAATTTATCAAATTGGTAAACTCATTTTAGGGATCGGCGGTAAACCGGCTGCTCAAAAAGTTTTTGCCGAATTAGCAATACAAAATTTCGCCGAACGGCAGATAACCCTAACTATTCCTTTTATAGCAAAACTCTTTCTCTTCACAGAGACACCGCTGTTCTCTAAATTGCAACTAGGCCTTAATATCCGTTTACAGTGCAAAATAGGATCACGGAAGCAGACACCGATATATTTAAAAGTATTTAAAGCTTTCATATCATTCCAGGGAGGGATGTCCCATAGGAGACCTCCCTTATATTATCTCAAATATGATCAGCTGATCCCTAAAACCAAATTTATTCTGTCTAACTGGCAAAAACATGATGTTACTACCCCTAAACAGTTTACATACTTCCTAGACCAGTTTTCTCAATCTTTACAATCACCCCCTCAGATTATATATACTGATGGATCACTATCTGACCATGGGGCGGGAGCTGCATATTTCAATCAAACCACGGATACCAGAGACTCATTCACTCTTCCACGTTATTTTTCTAATTATTCAACAGAAATATACGCAATATACCAAGCTCTATATTCTTTACGTCATATACATAATTCCACAATCCTACTCTGTATCGACTCCTACAGTGCTATACAAACTCTTAATAGATTCCAAATAAAACCTTCTCTTGATTGGTGGGAAATATTATGTTTCCACGAACTAGATTCTTTAGATCAACGACATAACATGACACATATGATATGGATACCTGGCCATTCCAACATAACAGGTAATGAGTACGTAGATAAACTGGCCAAAGCAGCTGCCAATAATTCTCCCCCAAATCCATCACCAGGAATACACATCCAGGACGTCCGACAACATATTACTCATCATATCGATACTTATTTCCATCTACCTAAATCATCTAAAACACCATGGTTTTCAGTGGGAAATGTAGATAAAGAGGCTATATCTCTGGCAACAAAATTGAAATTAGGCGTAGCACCCACCCCGGCTTATTTATTTAAGATCGGAAAACGCGATACAGATTGCTGTGAGTGTGGTCAGTTTGGCGATGCAGATCATATATTCTTTCAATGCCCTAAAAATTACCAACATTCGACATCTCTATATTCACACATATGTGGACGTATTGGACACGGTCCCTGGAATATTTCATCACTTCTAAATTGGAAAATACGTTATATAGCACCACTTCTTCTTCGTTTCCTCAGAAAATGTGAAATGAAGCTATAATACTAACAACATAATAAGAACATATGTATATTCAAATTACATCTTATGTTACATCTACATCTCTACTTCATCAAAGACACCAGACGCGGAAATCCAGAATACACTGGATACAGCGTCATTAAATAAACCAACAACAACAACAACAACAACGTGTATATTATCATTACCTTGTCAACTGTTGCATAATTTTAGAATAAAGTTGACTGTCCTACATTTAGTACTTTAGGCTCATAAGAGGTGACTAATTACCAGTGGCGTAGCGTAAAAAAAATAAAAAAAAAAATAAATAAAAAAAAAAAATGGGAACGCTATAACTAGAGCATTCTTTTTTTAGCATTAACCATAAAGGCTACAGATATTATATTATAGCGATTTCCCATTACCTTTCCGAACTATGTAATGTTGATCGGTAAATTAATACTGTTGTTTTAGCGAATTTTAGTAATGAGTGCAGATTGAAGCTAAATTGTCTTATTTTGCGAAAAAACGCGAAATTTCAGAGATTTTGAATATAGAAATTAGTTCTCACTTTCTTTTAGGTTACTCCTGTGAATTGTTAAACTAAAAAAAAAAAAATAATAATAAAATGAAAACCTCTTACAAAAATATTTAAGTAATGACTGATGATTAAAAACGGTTTAACTTACTTGGAAGTTGATCATTCTGTCATTAGTAAAGTGATGGTCTGGATAGATGAGTATTCTTGGCAACTGAGCGTGGGTTGGGAAGCAGAAAAGGGGAGGGAGGGGAGGGGAGGGACTTTTCGGAAAACTAAACGCTTTGCACTTAGACTTTAGTACACAGTAGCTTTCATTCTGGACTGTAACACCTACGTTAAAATGTATATTAAATACATTTAATACAAATATACAACTATCAAAAAACATACATAGTGACATATGTAACCATATTTCGTCATATAGTGCAGAAAAAACAAAAACAAACTAAATTCGAAAAAATGAACGAGAGAAAGCATTTTAGGTGTTGTGGTATGTCATTCATTCTTATGAAGTAAATATTACACGCACTTTGAGTTTATGTACAACAATTTTGTTCGATGCCTAGAAGAGGATGACTTGTTCAAACGGGGAAAAAATTGGGAAATGGGAATACAGGGAAACTGCTGAAGAAAAGTAAATGAGTAAGTAAACCTTACAACTATGTGATAATGATAACCTCAAGAAAGCTTGACCATTTGAACAAACGTTTTCAAGAGAATGCATCCTTTGAAGAAAATTACATCATAGACGAGGCCATGGTACCATATTTTGGAAGGCATGGGTGTAAAAAATTCATTCGAGGGGAATAATCCGATTTGATATTGATCATTTTGTGCGGCCTCAAGTTTTAATGAGCATTTAAATGGCTGATATTTAGAAAACTAAAGTGTGTCGTTAAAGTGCAAAGTATAGGCATAATAAAAAATGAAAGAAGGAAAAATCAAAATTTTCAACAATTTTCACCAAATTTCATAGATACATTGGCTTAACTTTGATCATTATTGACGCAGCGAAAACTCGTGTTGAAACTTGGTGCACGTGGTCACGTGAAGCCTTCTTATAATCTAATAGGGAGGCAATTCGTGGAGCTTTTGTAACATATGGTCGTGAATCAATGATTACTCGATGGGCGTAAACAGGAAAATATCCATTTCATATCTTTATCAATTGGAGCTTTCATTGTTATCAGAGGGAGTTTTTAGGTCCTCATGTTGAGGTTATGTTTCACTCTAAGCACATATGACAGTATATGTTTTATTGCGATTTGTTTGTTTAGCATAAAGCAGACTTAAACTAACTGTTTAACCCACGAGCCAGACCTTCAATATTGACCAATCCAAAACAGTCTGTGTCAGTTTGAATCGAAGTTTACGAATGCTTCTCGTGATAATAGAATATTTTACTTCGAATGTAATATCCATAGCATTTGTGATATTTTACATGCTTACTCTGTGAAGTAACCACATGGTATTGTCAAATAAAAGCCAAGACAGTCGTTTTTCCACACAATAGCCGTGTCTAGAACAGGATTGGAAAGCCAAGAAGACCTTCATAAGTATGTTCTTTTAGAACTCCAATGTATTCATTATTCGTATTTGGCTAGAAGGTCTTTGTAAATCTTTATAACCCCTTAAAGTCCAATTCCAGAACGTTCAAGAAGCTTCTACAATATTCAGGTTATCTGAGGATAGAGCTTCCGATGTTTACGCAAAGAGCTTATGTTTACCGTTCCGACTGCCCGGCGCCGACCTCCCGATAACTTTGTACCCCAGCCCATGCATCACAGATATGCTAAGATTCAAGGTTTGCTTACTCTTCTACAGGCATTGTCTTGAAAACCTAATGACCAAGTTGTCGACGGGCCCTTAAAGATCTTTACTCACTCACTCGCTTTCTCACTCACTCGCTCTCTCACTCCTACAAAGAGGAGGTCATTCCAGTGAAGAAGATGAAGAATACATTGCAGTTGTATTATTGAAAAGACAATATGTTAACAATATTAGGCATCTATAAATACTTGTGTTTTATTGTTGAAGCTCAACATTATAAAACCAAATTTCACGTGTTACACTACACTTCTGTTCTTGCACGATCTATTGTTACTAAACCTTATTCTTCTATCTATGTCGTGATAAACAGTTGCAACAATTATTTTATTGATATTTCATTACATAAAGGAATACAGTAGGCTTAAACCCCTAGCGCAAGGCTTACCGCCCGGCCACTGCGTTCCCCTCCTCTGCTCACTAAAGGCGTCATGGGTGAGGTCCAGACTGGAGGGTGGGACATGGTCAGCACCTCTAGCTGTCCTGGCCGATTATGGGGCCTTCGCGACCTGGGGTCGCTACTTCTATAGTTGGCCAATCCGGGACCAAACGAGGCTGAGTGCACCCCGTGCCAGGCCTACCAGTGGGGGAAAAAATCTCCACGCCGTTACCAGGGACCGAACCCCAGTCCTCTGCACTACGAAGACGGTCTAAAGTAGGCTTAAGTGATATAAAATCTTGGGAGAGCGGATCACTATGTGATGGTTTGAAATTCCATTCTCAATGTGTGGTCAACAGATAAGGGGAGGAATAACTACTTCCTGTTTGAGAAAAGTATACCTATTTCAAAATTGAAACTGATAACAAGAACATCTCGGAAATGATTCAGTTAAAAAAGTTAACAAATTGTTTAACAGGATCTACATTTTTTCTGAAGTAAGATTTTGTGTATTTCATACGGTTTGCCAGTTATGCAAGTGCCATTCAGATTGTAAAGGACTTCAGAGAACATCCCCAAACAATTCAAGATATGCATTTCATTTACCATGAAAATGTGTCAAACATATTGTGCTTTAGTCAGAGTCGTTAGCCATTTTTGAGAAAATAAACATTTTCCATTTTTGCTTTTTTTACTACATATAGTAAAGTAGAGGAAGTATTGTATTCCACCCAAAACTTTGATGTCCAGATTTTACCTGAAATATATTTTGAGGCCCCCTGAATAAAAAAAATTAGAAAAAGTTCTGTGTGTGTGTGTCGATCTGTGGACAGCATAACTCAAAAACAAAAAGTCGGTTTAAAGCTAAATTTGGTATTTAAGATTAATGTATTTCAAGGATGCAACACGAAGATTTTGAAGAAAATTCCTCCATTCTAAACTACCCTTTACATGGAAAATGTTGCGAAAAATTTTATTTTCCCCAATATGGCTCTAACGATTTTGATTAAAATGCCATATGTTTGAGATATTTTTGTGGCAAATGAAATGTATATGTTGAATTTTCTGCCTTAGCCCATGTAGTCCTTTCTACTCTGGATGGCATTTTGCATGACATGTCCGCCAGGATGAAGTGGTTTTTGAGGGATTTTGAAATGACACAAACAAGTGCGTCTCCTTCTACTGTTAGTGTAGACATAAGTGTACCTAATGAATAAACATTACTGATGTAGTAATGATTGTTACAGCAACAGAATGAAAACGGAAGTTGGTCGTTCCAATGTCAGCATGGTCCTCCAGAGTGCCAAGGAAACAAAATGCATGCTTGTGCAATACACCATCTGGCGGGACAAAACGCAACCATCGTGCGCTTCGTCAGCTGCAGCATGAGCACCAGGGACCCTCCAAACGCTGGATCACAGGTATGCCTACTGGTTACTATGAGAGAAGTCACTAGAATCTGGTGATATTCTGTTGTTACTGTCTGATTGTTAAAAGAAGACAAATAGCTTGTCTTCTCCACGTGGAGAGCTGGAGTGTTGTCAAGAAGCAGATAGCAAGTTATGCATATCTCCCTCTTTAACCCTCATTACTCAACAAGTGTTCAAGTTTACCTCACAGCAGCGAAAACATGCAGATATTAGACTACCTTCAAAACAAAAATAATTTGTGCTTAATACAAAAAACAATGTGTCCTCAATATGAATTTACTGCACCTTTGTGTCTTCAAAGTTGTGATTCCGAATATGTAATTTACAATGGAATCTCTCTCTATGTATACAGGATGCTTCAAAAGGTTACTGTGTTTTCTAGCCAATCAGGCGTAGTCTGTTTCAGATCGCATGTATGAGGTACTTGCTTATAGTAGACACAGTTTATTGGCGGTTCCCAAAAGTTCAACATGGCCGTCATTACACTAAAGTATCCCAAAAAGCAGTCCTGCCAATGTACGTAATAAAGGCATTTCTAACCTCAAACATCATAGGGTTAAAGTATCACACTTTCAAGTGATAATAATGCAACATCATTACCACACAACAAAGAACGTACTCACCTTCAGTAAATCTTGTTCTGCAATAACACTTTTACATAAAATCACTTCCAAGCGCTAAATATCATCATATATATTTTATGCACTACTGTGTAGCGAACACAAAAATAACAGCAGTAACTATATCTGTAAATATTGCTGTAAAAGAATTCAAGTCAAAATCACACAAACACAAGCAGTACGTCCACAGATGAAGTAATTAATTAATATGGCGTCTAAATAGAATTTTGTTTTAAAATCTATCGGTTGGCCTCTCTGCAATGCATTCATAAATAAGGGCTTTCGTGGCAACTTAACAGATGCAATAACACTAGCTATGGCCGTAGCTTTACCTTGGTTACATGTTACAAACAGTTGGCAGCACAAATGCAATCTAACGGATGGAATATCACCAAATATAACCAGACTGCACCATAATGGGAGAAAAAATGTCAAGGTTGTTTTTGGGGCATCTCAATAAGCTGTGGCTACTATACAGTTTAACAGTGAAATTAAATAATTTTGAGCAATTAGTTGTCTTCATTGTGTGGTAGTAAGTTCATTAAGAGTTCCGGTGATGGTCGAAGCAAGAAAAGTTTTGTTATTCTCAGTGAAGCCAGAGAAGTAGTGTACAAATACTTCCTGAGAAAGATGGGAAACAGTCACAATGCAGCACTTGCTCTATTACCCCTACCTGTGCGTTATAGGTCATTTACTGCCATTGTTCCTGATAACTTATCTATATAATTGCTCCACTCTTAGGTCCCAACTTGATGTAAACACAAACTCTAAACATTTAACCCACGATGCGCAGAAACCAAAGCACGCCACAAAATATAGTACTTTAAATACTGACGATTATCTGTGAGTTTTCAAAATGTATGATAACCCTGGTAAAGACTACTTTAATGTAATGTGATGCAGCACTGTTCCTAAAACTCCTGAGTAGATATAGTTGTGTTGCATCATAAACATGAGGCATGAGTCCACGTGGTGTTTGTTTGTGTTAGTCGCAGCTGATATGAACAACAGGTTATTGTGGAAGCATTCGAAGTCTGGATGCAGTACAGTTGCCTGACTGGAGATGGTCTTAGTCTCTCTTTCCCAGAAGTTGCAATTTGCGATGGATCTGGCTCTAGCTACTTCTCTTTCGAGATTGCAGAAAGTCACTTCACTTATCTTAAAAACATGTGGAGTTCTTTTCCTAGAAATAAGAGATTCATGGTGAAGAAGCTTATACTCCTCTTCCTGTTCAAAGAATTCCCTAAGAGAACAGACAAATTCTCTAGCTTGGCTATGCAATATAACTCTCTCCTCCATTATCAACCAGATAATGAATACTTCACCATTAATGTAGCTTCTATTTTTAATATTCAGTACTGTATTGACATGAATTGTTAGGAGACTCCCTCATGTAAATTGTTTAGGATATTGTTTAGTTTAGGTGACACGAGCACTTGCTCAGAATTTCGGCTAAGTCCAACTCGGCAGTGTGTATGAATGGTCACGAAAGTTGCTGTGTTAATTCAGCGCTGCCAACAGCACAATTTCCCCAGGAGTTTGTTGGCAATAGTAAGTTTGAATGTTTTAGCGGGACCCGGCAGTATGCTGGTGACCTTAGAAGCAAGTTGTGAGAGTGCAATGCATCGCTTCATTAGCATAGTAGATTTAGCGCCTCTGTGCTATAATGAGGAGGAATGCATGCAATTTCTTTACGACGAGGGCCTGCTGAGAACTCGAATGCTATGCAGGGAATGTGATGCCGTGCTACACTCCGTGAGGAGGATATTATAATATAAATATAATATATAATATTATATATAAATATATAATATAAATGTAATAATAATAAATACTAATATACTAATATAAAAAAAATAAATAAATAAAAAAAGAACGAGCCAGCATTTTGTGGACCCAATAACAAGGTAATAACGATAATGTATACAATATCTGGCCGGCAAGTGCTAAGTCACCTATTCAGCAAAATAATAATGTACGCGGAGTAGCGCTAGCTGTATGTCTGTGGCGGCAACGACACGAGTACATTTGTTTTTAATGTGTTGGCAACGAAAATTAGTGTAGTGTAAAAAGCAATGTTGGTCGATGTGAAAATCGTCTGCTAGTGACAGATAGCTCATGCAACGAAACCTAGTGGCGATTCTGAAACTACTGTCGGCGCATGCGCAGTAAGTAACTTCGGACTTAGAATCTGGCCGGCAAGTGGCAAGTAACCTAATCTAAACTTGAGTCAATTGTTTATCCTATTCCTGTTTTATCCTCCAGATATATTTCCCATTTCTTATAACAAATTTTGTGTATAGTTAGGGTTATGAAGTGTAAAACATGGACTAGAAATCTGTGTGTAGCTAAGAACACGTGTTCTTTGTTTCAAAGATGCAGTACTATCAGATCTTCAATAATTCTTATAAAATGTAATTCCTATTTATTTTATATGTAAATGTTGTACTTTTACTGAACTGGACATTTTATGCATTCTGATTTCATATCACCACAAAATTATGGTTTGCAGGACGGGGGAAAGTTTTACGAATTTCACTTTCAGGGAGTTGGCAAGTACATTCTGTCCACCAGCTCGTGGTCCATAGCAGGAATGCAATGAGTTTGTACATAAAAAAATAATTCTAAGTACACAGCAATATCTGAAGTTGGACTCATGTTTCTGATTGCGTTTACGTTACACACAACCACAGGCATAAGTCCAGCTTCAGATATCACTGTGTATGTACAATTATTAACCAACATACAAACATGTTGCATTTCTGCGAGGGACCATTAGCTGACAGACAGACCGTACGCTTATACAAATAACAATATTGCATTTTATTTCTTTTGGTAGGGGGATAGACTACAAATTTCACATCATTTATTTTCAGTAACCTTCAGAAACTTTGAAATATGAACTCCTGCAAATAACCAAGCTTTTCTGAACTATAATTAATTTAATTAAGGAAAATCAAAGCCATTAACAGCGAACCAACAGAATCTAAACTAACAACAAATTAGAAACTAAAATTAAAAAAAAGCTTACTTATTAGTGGTCAATAAAAATTTATAAAATTTTTTTAAAGAATATGGAATAACTTTGATCCCTCAAAATAAATTTAATATACAAAATTTACTAAATTTTTCTAACAAGTATAAAATTCCAAATTATAAAAAATGTGGCATCTATCAATTTAGCTGTTTGGATTGTTAGGGTTTATATTGGTAAAACTAAACGTCATTTAGAAATCAGAATAAAAGAGCATTTTAGAAATATTAAACATAAACACATTGATAAATCAACTGTGGCATTTCTGGTCATTTAATCATGAAGTTAAATGTTAAATGGATTAAATGGATATTAGATTTAATGGCTTGGGAAAAGATATTCATTTTAAAAAATAGGAACCGCATTATGAATTTTGAAACAGCACCAATAGATTATATTTATAGGTTGGCGACATAGATCTTTTAAATTGAGCATCGGTAACTATGGTAACTTGTTTAGATACAACTTGAAACCAGTCAGCAGTGCAACAACTTGCAATATTAATCAGATAAGTGAAGCTTTTAGTTTGTAATTTGTTCTTATTTTAGACTATAATTAATGGTTGTACTATTTTGTTTACAGTGTGCCAATTCTCTTGGAATAGACTTCAGGCCTATTCAGTCATGTGCTGAAACAGATGAAGGGGACACACTGTTGGCAGCTGCAGGAGACAAAACTCCTCGACTGAGCTTTGTACCCACCATGTATTTCAATGACGTAAGTTATACATGACTATAGTATTTTCTTTAAAATAAGTAAATATTTATGTTTAATGTTTATCTCTAGCAATATGAAGATAGAGGAATAAGAGTTTGTAAGAATGGTTAGTACAAGAGTAGAGAAAGTCATGTGAGTACAACACATCAGATTTTTTAAATGTAAATCTTCCAAATCAGAAAGACTTTGTTTCAATCACCACCCAAACATAATGTATGCATTAATTATAAAACATGCAGTAAACATTCCTTAAATGTATTAAGGAATGATGTATGAGTCTGAAAAAATCTGTTAATAGGCTGGCCCTGTGGCGCAGTTGGTAGTCTATACTAGCCTATTTCTGCATACTTAACTCCAACTTAGCCTATACTAGCCTATCTCTCTACATTTAATTCCAGCTTACCCTATACTAATTTATACTAGCATATCTCTCCATACTTAACTCCAACTTAGCCTATACTAGCCTATCTCTGCACGTTTAATTCCAGCTTAGCCTATACAAGCCTATCTCTCCATACTTAACTCCAGCTTAGCCTATACTAGCCTATCTCTGCACGTTTAATTCCAGCTTACCCTATACTAGCCTATCTCTACACATTTAATTCCAGCTTAGCCTATACAAGCCTATCTCTCCATACTTAACTCCAACTTAGCCTATACTAGCCTATCTCTGCACGTTTAATTCCAGCTTACCCTATACTAGCCTATCTCTCCATACTTAACTCCAGCTTAGCCTATACTAGCCTATCTCTGCACGTTTAATTCCAACTTAGCCTATACTAGCCTATCTCTGCACGTTTAATTCCAGCTTAGCCTATACTAGCCTATCTCTGCACATTTAATTCCAGCTTACCCTATACTAATTTATACTAGCATATCTCTCCATACTTAATTCCAGCTTAGCCTATACTAGCCTATCTCTGCACGTTTAATTCCACCTTAGCCTATACTAGCCTATCTCTACACATTTAATTCCAGCTTAGCCTATACAAGCCTATCTCTCCATACTTAACTCCAACTTAGCCTATACTAGCCTATCTCTGCACGTTTAATTCCAACTTACCCTATACTAGCCTATCTCTCCATACTTAACTCCAGCTTAGCCTATACTAGCCTATCTCTGCACGTTTAATTCCAACTTAGCCTATACTAGCCTATCTCTGCACGTTTAATTCCAGCTTAGCCTATACTAGCCTATCTCTGCACATTTAATTCCAGCTTACCCTATACTAATTTATACTAGCATATCTCTCCATACTTAATTCCAGCTTAGCCTATACTAGCCTATCTCTGCACGTTTAATTCCAGCTTACCCTATACTAATTTATACTAGCATATCTCTCCATACTTAATTCCAGCTTAGCCTATACTAGCCTATCTCTGCACGTTTAATTCCAGCTTACCCTATACTAATTTATACTAGCATATCTCTCCATACTTAACTCCAGCTTAGCCTATACTAATTTATACTAGCATATCTCTCCATACTTAATTCCAGCTTAGCCTATACTAGCCTATCTCTGCATGTTTAATTCCAGCTTACCCTATACTAATTTATACTAGCATATCTCTCCATACTTAACTCCAGCTTAGCCTATACTAATTTATACTAGCATATCTCTCCAAACTTAATTCCAGCTTAGCCTATACTAGCCTATCTCTGCATGTTTAATTCCAGCTTACCCTATACTAATTTATACTAGCATATCTCTCCATACTTAATTCCAGCTTAGCCTATACTAGCCTATCTCTGCACGTTTAACTCCAGCTTAGCCTATACTAATTTATACTAGCATATCTCTCCATACTTAATTCCAGCTTAGCCTATACTAGCCTATCTCTGCACGTTTAATTCCAGCTTAGCCTATACTAATTTATACTAGCATATCTCTCCATACTTAATTCCAGCTTAGCCTATACTAGCCTATCTCTGCACGTTTAATTCCAGCTTACCCTATACTAATTTATACTAGCATATCTCTCCATACTTAATTCCAGCTTAGCCTATACTAGCCTATCTCTGCACGTTTAATTCCACCTTAGCCTATACTAGCCTATCTCTCCATACTTAACTCCAGCTTAGCCTATACTAGCCTATCTCTGCACGTTTAATTCCAGCTTAGCCTATACTAATTTATACTAGCATATCTCTCCATACTTAATTCCAGCTTAGCCTATACTAGCCTATCTCTGCACGTTTGATTCCAGCTTTGTCTATACTAATTCATACTAGCATATCTCTCCATACTTAATTCCAGCTTAGCCTATACTAGCCTATCTCTGCACGTTTAATTCCAGCTTAGCCTATACCAATTTATACTAGCATATCTCTCCATACTTAACTCCAGCTTAGCCTATCCTAGCCTATCTCTGCACGTTTAATTCCAGCTTAGCCTATACAAGCCTATCTCTCCATACTTAACTCCAGCTTAGCCTATACTAACCTATCTCTGCACGTTTAATTCCAGCTTACCCTATACTAATTTATACTAGCATATCTCTCCATACTTAATTCCAGCTTAGCCTACACAAGCCTATCTCTGCACGTTTAATTCCAGCTTAGCCTATACAAGCCTATCTCTCCATACTTAACTCCAGCTTAGCCTATACTAGCCTATCTCTGCACGTTTAATTCCAGCTTAGCCTATACAAGCCTATCTCTCCATACTTAACTCCAGCTTAGCCTATACTAATTTATACTAGCCTATCTCTCCATACTTAATTCCAGCTTAGCCTATACTAGCCTATCTCTGCACGTTTAATTCCAGCTTAGCCTATACTAGCCTATCTCTCCATACTTAACTCCAGCTTAGCCTATACTAGCCTATCTCTGCACGTTTAATTCCAGCTTACCCTATACTAATTTATACTAGCATATCTCTCCATACTTAATTCCAACTTAGCCTATACTAGCCTATCTCTGCACGTTTAATTCCAGCTTAGCCTATACTAATTTATACTAGCATATCTCTCCATACTTAATTCCAGCTTAGCCTATACTAGGCTATCTCTGCACGTTTAATTCCAGCTTAGCCTATACTAATTTATACTAGCATATCTCTCCATACTTAATTCCATCTTAGCCTATACTAGCCTATCTCTGCACGTTTAATTCCAGCTTACCCTATACTAATTTATACTAGCATATCTCTCCATACTTAATTCCAGCTTAGCCTATACTAGCCTATCTCTGCACGTTTAATTCCAGCTTAGCCTATACAAGCCTATCTCTCCATACTTAACTCCAGCTTAGCCTATACTAGCCTATCTCTGCACGTTTAATTCCAGCTTAGCCCAGCTCTCCATACTTAACTCCAGCTTAGCCTATACTAGCCTATCTCTGCACGTTTAATTCCAGCTTAGCCTATACAAGCCTATCTCTCCATACTTAACTCCAGCTTAGCCTATACTAGCCTATCTCTGCACGTTTAATTCCAACTTAGACTATACTAGCCTATCTCTCCATACTTAACTCCAGCTTAGCCTATACTAGCCTATCTCTGCACGTTTAATTCCAGCTTAGCCTATACTAGCCTATCTCTCCATACTTAACTCCAGCTTAGTCTATACTCGCCTATCTCTGCATATTTTAGTTCCAGCTTAGCTTATACTAGCCTATCTCTCCACATTTAATTCCAGCTTACCCTATACTCGCCTATCTCTGCATATTTTAGTTCCAGCTTAGCCTATACTAGCCTATCTCTGAACGTTTAATTCCAGCTTAGCCTATACTAGCCTATCTCTCCATACTTAACTCCAACTTAGCCTATACTAGCCTATCTCTGCACGTTTAATTCCAGCTTAGCCTATACTAGCCTATCTCTCCATACTTAACTCCAGCTTACCCTATACTAGCCTATCTCTGCACATTTTAGTTCCAGCTTAGCCTATACTAGCCTATCTCTCCACATTTAATTCCAGCTTAGTCTATACTCGCCTATCTCTGCATATTTTAGTTCCAGCTTAGCTTATACTAGCCTATCTCTCCACATTTAATTCCAGCTTACCCTATACTCGCCTATCTCTGCATATTTTAGTTCCAGCTTAGCCTACACTAGCCTATCTCTGCACATTTAATTCCAGCTTAGCCTATACTAGCCTATCTCTGCACATTTAATTCCAGCTTAGCCTATACTCGCCTATCTCTGCATATTTTAGTTCCAGCTTAGCCTATACTAGCCTATCTCTGCACATTTAATTCCAGCTTAGTCTATACTCGCCTATCTCTGCATATTTTAGTTCCAGCTTAGCTTATACTAGCCTATCTCTCCACATTTAATTCCAGCTTACCCTATACTCGCCTATCTCTGCATATTTTAGTTCCAGCTTAGCCTATACTAGCCTATCTCTGAACGTTTAATTCCAGCTTAGCCTATACTAGCCTATCTCTCCATACTTAACTCCAACTTAGCCTATACTAGCCTATCTCTGCACGTTTAATTCCAGCTTAGCCTATACTAGCCTATCTCTCCATACTTAACTCCAGCTTACCCTATACTAGCCTATCTCTGCACATTTTAGTTCCAGCTTAGCCTATACTAGCCTATCTCTCCACATTTAATTCCAGCTTAGTCTATACTCGCCTATCTCTGCATATTTTAGTTCCAGCTTAGCTTATACTAGCCTATCTCTCCACATTTAATTCCAGCTTACCCTATACTCGCCTATCTCTGCATATTTTAGTTCCAGCTTAGCCTACACTAGCCTATCTCTGCACATTTAATTCCAGCTTAGCCTATACTAGCCTATCTCTGCACATTTAATTCCAGCTTAGCCTATACTCGCCTATCTCTACATATTTTAGTTCCAGCTTAGCCTATACTAGCCTATCTCTGCACATTTAATTCCAGCTTAGTCTATACTCGCCTATCTCTGCATATTTTAGTTCCAGCTTAGCCTATACTAGCCTATCTCTCCACATTTAATTCCAGCTTACCCTATACTCGCCTATCTCTGCATATTTTAGTTCCAGCTTAGCCTATACTAGCCTATCTCTCCACATTTAATTCCAGCTTAGCCTATACTAGCCTATCTCTGCACATTTAATTCCAGCTTAGCCTATACTAGCCTATCTCTGCACATTTAATTCCAGCTTAGCCTATACTAGCGTATCTCTCCACATTTAATTCCAGCTTAGCCTATACTAGCGTATCTCTCCACATTTAATTCCAGCTTAGCCTATACTAGCCTATCTCTCCATATTTAATTCCAGCTTAGCCTATACTAGCCTATCTCTCCACATTTAATTCCAGCTTAGCCTATACTAGCCTATCTCTGCATATTTTAGTTCCAGCTTAGCCTATACTAGCCTATCTCTGCACATTTAATTCCAGCTTAGCCTATACTAGCGTATCTCTCCACATTTAATTCCAGCTTAGCCTATACTAGCCTATCTCTCCACACTTAATTCCAGCTTAGCCTATACTAGCCTATCACTGCACATTTTATTTCTAGCTTACCCTATAGTAGCCTATCTCTGCATATTTTATTTCTAGCTTACCCTATAGTAGCCTATCTCTGCATATTTTATTTCTAGCTTAGCCTAAACTGGCTATCTCACCATATTTAATTCCATATTAGCCTATACTAGCCTATCTCTCCACATTTAATTCCAGTTTAGCCTATACTAGCCTATCTCTCCACATTTAATTCCAGCTTAGCCTATACTGGCCTATCTCTCCACATTTAATTCCAGCTTAGCCTATACTAGCCTATCTCTCCACATTTAATTCCAGCTTAGCCTGTACTAGCCTATCACTCCACATTTAATTCCAGCTTATCCTATACTAGCCTATCTCTGCACATTTAATTCCAGCTTAGCGTATACTAGCCAATCTCTCCACATTTAATTCCAGCTTAGCCTATACTAGCCTATCTCTCCACATTTAATTCCAGCTTAGCCTATACTAGCCTATCTCTCCACATTTAATTCCAGCTTAGAATATACTAGCCTATCTCTCCACATTTAATTCCAGCTTAGCCTATACTAGCCTAACTCTCCACACTTAATTCCAGCTTAGCCAATACTGGCCTATCTTATTTACAGCTTGGCCTATACTAGCCTATCTCTCCACATTTAATTCCAGCTTAGCCTATACTAGCCTAACTCTCCACATTTGATTCCAGCTTAGCCCAATACTGGCCTATCTCTACATATTTAATTCCAGCTTAGCCTATACTAGCCTATCTCTACATATTTAATTCCAGCTTAGCCTATACTAGCCTATCTCTACATATTTAATTCCAGCTTAGCCTATACTAGCCTATCTCTCCACATTTAATTCCAGCTTAGCCTATACTAGCCTATCTCTCCACATTTAATTCCAGCTTAGCCTATACTGGCCTATCTCTACATATTTAATTCAAGCTTAGCCTATACTAGCCTCTCTCTCCACATTTAATTCCAGCTTAATTTATACTGGCCTATCTCTGCATATTTTAGTTCCAGCTTAGCCTATACTAGCCTATCTCTACATATTTAATTCCAGCTTAGCCTATACTAGCCTATCTCTACATATTTAATTCCAGCTTAGCCTATACTAGCCTATCTCTGAATATTTTAGTTCCAGCTTAGCCTATACTAGCCTATCTCTCCACATTTAATTGCAGCTTAGCCTATACTAGCCTATCTCTACATATTTAATTGGAACTTAGCCTATACAAGCCTATCTCTGCATATTTAATTCCTCCTTACCCTATGCTAGCTTATGTTAGCCTATCTCTGCATATTTAATTCCATCTTAGCCTATGCTAGCCTAGCTCTCCACATTTAATTCCAGCTTAGCGTATAATGGCCTATCTCTCCACATTTAATTCCAGCTTAGCCTATACTAGCCTAACTCTCCACATTTAATTCCAGCCTAGCCTATACTGGCCTATCTCTAAATATTTAATTCCAGGTTAGCCTATACTAGCCTATCTCTCCACATTTAATTCCAGCTTAGCCTATACTGGCCAATCTCTGCATATTTTAGTTCCAGCTTAGCCTATACTAGCCTATCTCTACATATGTAATTCCAGCTTAGCCTATACTGGCCTATCTCTACATATTTAATTCCAGCTTAGCCTATACTGGCCTATCTTATTTACAGCTTAACCTATACTAGCCTATCTCTCCACATTTAATTCCAGCTTAGCCTATACTGGCCTATCTCTACATATTTAATTCCAGCTTAGCCTATACTAGCCTATCTCTCCACATCTAATTCCAGCTTAGCCTATACTGGCCTATCTCTGTATATTTTAGTTCCAGCTTAGCCTATACTAGCCTATCTCTCCACATTTAATTCCAGCTTAGCCTATTCTAGCCTATGTCTGCATATTTAATTCCAGCTTAGTCTATACTAGCCTATCTCTGCACATTTAATTCCAGCTTAGTCTATACTAGCCTATCTCTGCATATTTAATTCCAGCTTAGCCTATTCTAGCCTATCTCTGCATATTTAATTCCAGCTTGGTCTATACCAGCCTATCTCTGCATATTCAATTCCAGCTTAGTCTATGCTAGCCTATCTCTGCACATTTAATTCCAGCTTAGTCTATACTAGCCTACCTCTGCATATTTAATTCCAGCTTAGTCTATACTAGCCTATCTCAGCACATTTTATTTCTAGCTTACCCTATAGTAGCCTATCTCTGCAGATTTTATTTCTAGCTTAGCCTATACTGGCCTATCTCACCATATTTAATTCCATCTTCAACTATACTAGCCTATCTCTCCACATTTAATTCCAGCTTAGCCTATACTAGCCTATCTCTGCACATTTTATTTCTAGCTTACCCTATAGTAGCCTATCTCTGCATATTTTATTTCTAGCTTAGCCTATACTGGCCTATCTCACCATATTTAATTCCATCTTGGACTATACTAGCCTATCCCTCCACATTTAATTCCATCTTAGCCTATACTGGCCTATCTCTGCACATTTAATTCCAGCTTAGCCTATACTAGCCTATCTCTCCACATTTAATTCCAGCCTAGCCTATACTAGCCTATCTCTGCACATTTAATTGCAGCTTAGCCTATACTAGCCTATCTCTCCACATTTAATTCCAGCTTAGCCTATACTAGCCTATCTCTCCACATTTAAATCCAGCTTAGCCTATACTAGCCTATCTCTCCACATTTAATTCCAGCTTAGCCTATACTAGCCTATCTCTCCACATTTAATTCCAGCTTAGCCTATACTAGCCTATCTCTGCACATTTAATTCCAGCTTAGCCTATACTAGCCTATCTCTCCACATTTAATTCCAGCTTAGCCTGTACTAGCCTATCTCTCAACATTTAATTTCAGCTTAGCCTATACTAGCCTATCTCTGCACATTTAATTCCAGCTTAGCGTATACTAGCCAATGTCTCCACATTTAATTCCAGCTTAGCCTATACTAGCCTATCTCTCCACATTTAATTCCATCTTAGCCTATACTAGCCTATCTCTCCACATTTAATTCCAGCTTAGCCTATACTAGCCTATCTCTCCACGTATAATTCCAGCTTAGCCTATACTAGTCTATCTCTCCACATTTAATTCCAGCTTAGCCTATTCTAGCCTATCTCTGCATATTTAATTCCAGCTTAGTCTATACTGGCCTATCTCTCCACATTTAATTCCAGCTTAGCCTATTCTAGCCTATCTCTGCACATTTAATTGCAGCTTAGCCTATACTAGCCTATCTCTCCAAATTTAATTCCAGCTTAGCCTATACTAGCCTATCTCTCCACATTTAAATCCAGCTTAGCCTATACTAGCCTATCTCTCCACATTTAATTCCAGCTTAGCCTATACTAGCCTATCTCTCCACATTTAATTCCAGCTTAGCCTATACTAGCCTATCTCTGCGCACTTAATTCCAGCTTAGCCTATACTAGCCTATCTCTCCACATTTAATTCCAGCTTAGCCTGTACTAGCCTATCTCTCCACATTTAATTCCAGCTTAGCCTATACTGGCCAATCTCTGCATATTTTAGTTCCAGCTTAGCCTATACTAGCCTATCTCTACATATGTAATTCCAGCTTAGCCTATACTGGCCTATCTCTACATATTTAATTCCAGCTTAGCCTATACTGGCCTATCTTATTTACAGCTTAACCTATACTAGCCTATCTCTCCACATTTAATTCCAGCTTAGCCTATACTGGCCTATCTCTACATATTTAATTCCAGCTTAGCCTATACTAGCCTATCTCTCCACATCTAATTCCAGCTTAGCCTATACTGGCCTATCTCTGTATATTTTAGTTCCAGCTTAGCCTATACTAGCCTATCTCTCCACATTTAATTCCAGCTTAGCCTATTCTAGCCTATGTCTGCATATTTAATTCCAGCTTAGTCTATACTAGCCTATCTCTGCACATTTAATTCCAGCTTAGTCTATACTAGCCTATCTCTGCATATTTAATTCCAGCTTAGCCTATTCTAGCCTATCTCTGCATATTTAATTCCAGCTTGGTCTATACCAGCCTATCTCTGCATATTCAATTCCAGCTTAGTCTATGCTAGCCTATCTCTGCACATTTAATTCCAGCTTAGTCTATACTAGCCTACCTCTGCATATTTAATTCCAGCTTAGTCTATACTAGCCTATCTCAGCACATTTTATTTCTAGCTTACCCTATAGTAGCCTATCTCTGCAGATTTTATTTCTAGCTTAGCCTATACTGGCCTATCTCACCATATTTAATTCCATCTTCAACTATACTAGCCTATCTCTCCACATTTAATTCCAGCTTAGCCTATACTAGCCTATCTCTGCACATTTTATTTCTAGCTTACCCTATAGTAGCCTATCTCTGCATATTTTATTTCTAGCTTAGCCTATACTGGCCTATCTCACTATATTTAATTCCATCTTGGACTATACTAGCCTATCCCTCCACATTTAATTCCATCTTAGCCTATACTGGCCTATCTCTGCACATTTAATTCCAGCTTAGCCTATACTAGCCTATCTCTCCACATTTAATTCCAGCCTAGCCTATACTAGCCTATCTCTGCACATTTAATTGCAGCTTAGCCTATACTAGCCTATCTCTCCACATTTAATTCCAGCTTAGCCTATACTAGCCTATCTCTCCACATTTAAATCCAGCTTAGCCTATACTAGCCTATCTCTCCACATTTAATTCCAGCTTAGCCTATACTAGCCTATCTCTCCACATTTAATTCCAGCTTAGCCTATACTAGCCTATCTCTGCACATTTAATTCCAGCTTAGCCTATACTAGCCTATCTCTCCACATTTAATTCCAGCTTAGCCTGTACTAGCCTATCTCTCAACATTTAATTTCAGCTTAGCCTATACTAGCCTATCTCTGCACATTTAATTCCAGCTTAGCGTATACTAGCCAATGTCTCCACATTTAATTCCAGCTTAGCCTATACTAGCCTATCTCTCCACATTTAATTCCATCTTAGCCTATACTAGCGTATCTCTCCACATTTAATTCCAGCTTAGCCTATACTAGCCTATCTCTCCACGTTTAATTCCAGCTTAGCCTATACTAGTCTATCTCTCCACATTTAATTCCAGCTTAGCCTATTCTAGCCTATCTCTGCATATTTAATTCCAGCTTAGTCTATACTGGCCTATCTCTCCACATTTAATTCCAGCTTAGCCTATTCTAGCCTATCTCTGCACATTTAATTGCAGCTTAGCCTATACTAGCCTATCTCTCCAAATTTAATTCCAGCTTAGCCTATACTAGCCTATCTCTCCACATTTAAATCCAGCTTAGCCTATACTAGCCTATCTCTCCACATTTAATTCCAGCTTAGCCTATACTAGCCTATCTCTCCACATTTAATTCCAGCTTAGCCTATACTAGCCTATCTCTGCGCACTTAATTCCAGCTTAGCCTATACTAGCCTATCTCTCCACATTTAATTCCAGCTTAGCCTGTACTTGCCTATCTCTCCACATTTAATTCCAGCTTAGCCTATACTAGCCTATCTCTGCACATTTAATTCCAGCTTAGCGTATACTAGCCAATCTCTCCACATTTAATTCCAGCTTAGCCTATACTAGGCTATCTCTCCACATTTAATTCCATCTTAGCCTATACTAGCCTATCTCTCCACATTTAATTCCAGCTTAGCCTATACTAGCCTATCTCTCCACATTTAATTCCAGCTTAGCCTATTCTAGCCTATCTCTGCATATTTAATTCCAGCTTAGTCTATACTGGCCTATCTCTCCACATTTAATTCCAGCTTAGCCTATTCTAGCCTATCTCTGCATATTTAATTCCAGCTTAGCCTATACTAGCCTATCTCTCCACATTTAATTCCAGCTTAGCCTATTCTAGCCTATCTCTACATATTTATTTCTAGCTTAGCCTATACTAGCCTATCTCTACACATTTTATTTCTAGCTTACCCTATGCTGGCCTATCTCACCATATTTAATTCCATCTTGGACTATACTAGCCTATCCCTCCACATTTAATTCCAGCTTAGCCTATTCTAGCCTATCTCTGCATATTTAATTCCAGCTAAGTCTATACTGGCCTATCTCTCCACATTTAATTCCAGCTTAGCCTATTCTAGCCTATCTCTGCACATTTAATTGCAGCTTAGCCTATACTAGCCTATCTCTCCACATTTAATTCCAGCTTAGCCTATACTAGCCTATCTCTGCACATTTAATTCCAGCTTAGCCTATTCTAGCCTATCTCTGCATATTTAATTCCAGCTTAGTCTATACTGGCCTATCTCTCCACATTTAATTCCAGCTTAGCCTATTCTAGCCTATCTCTGCACATTTAATTGCAGCTTAGCCTATACTAGCCTATCTCTCCAAATTTAATTCCAGCTTAGCCTATACTAGCCTATCTCTCCACATTTAAATCCAGCTTAGCCTATACTAGCCTATCTCTCCACATTTAATTCCAGCTTAGCCTATACTAGCCTATCTCTCCACATTTAATTCCAGCTTAGCCTATACTGGCCTATCTCTACATATTTAATTCCAGCTTAGCCTATACTAGCCTATCTCTCCACATCTAATTCCAGCTTAGCCTATACTGGCCTATCTCTGTATATTTTAGTTCCAGCTTAGCCTATACTAGCCTATCTCTCCACATTTAATTCCAGCTTAGCCTATTCTAGCCTATGTCTGCATATTTAATTCCAGCTTAGTCTATACTAGCCTATCTCTGCACATTTAATTCCAGCTTAGTCTATACTAGCCTATCTCTGCATATTTAATTCCAGCTTGGTCTATACCAGCCTATCTCTGCATATTCAATTCCAGCTTAGTCTATGCTAGCCTATCTCTGCACATTTAATTCCAGCTTAGTCTATACTAGCCTACCTCTGCATATTTAATTCCAGCTTAGTCTATACTAGCCTATCTCAGCACATTTTATTTCTAGCTTACCCTATAGTAGCCTATCTCTGCAGATTTTATTTCTAGCTTAGCCTATACTGGCCTATCTCACCATATTTAATTCCATCTTCAACTATACTAGCCTATCTCTCCACATTTAATTCCAGCTTAGCCTATACTAGCCTATCTCTGCACATTTTATTTCTAGCTTACCCTATAGTAGCCTATCTCTGCATATTTTATTTCTAGCTTAGCCTATACTGGCCTATCTCACCATATTTAATTCCATCTTGGACTATACTAGCCTATCCCTCCACATTTAATTCCATCTTAGCCTATACTGGCCTATCTCTGCACATTTAATTCCAGCTTAGCCTATACTAGCCTATCTCTCCACATTTAATTCCAGCCTAGCCTATACTAGCCTATCTCTGCACATTTAATTGCAGCTTAGCCTATACTAGCCTATCTCTCCACATTTAATTCCAGCTTAGCCTATACTAGCCTATCTCTCCACATTTAAATCCAGCTTAGCCTATACTAGCCTATCTCTCCACATTTAATTCCAGCTTAGCCTATACTAGCCTATCTCTCCACATTTAATTCCAGCTTAGCCTATACTAGCCCATCTCTGCACATTTAATTCCAGCTTAGCCTATACTAGCCTATCTCTCCACATTTAATTCCAGCTTAGCCTGTACTAGCCTATCTCTCAACATTTAATTTCAGCTTAGCCTATACTAGCCTATCTCTGCACATTTAATTCCAGCTTAGCGTATACTAGCCAATGTCTCCACATTTAATTCCAGCTTAGCCTATACTAGCCTATCTCTCCACATTTAATTCCATCTTAGCCTATACTAGCGTATCTCTCCACATTTAATTCCAGCTTAGCCTATACTAGCCTATCTCTCCACGTTTAATTCCAGCTTAGCCTATACTAGTCTATCTCTCCACATTTAATTCCAGCTTAGCCTATTCTAGCCTATCTCTGCATATTTAATTCCAGCTTAGTCTATACTGGCCTATCTCTCCACATTTAATTCCAGCTTAGCCTATTCTAGCCTATCTCTGCACATTTAATTGCAGCTTAGCCTATACTAGCCTATCTCTCCAAATTTAATTCCAGCTTAGCCTATACTAGCCTATCTCTCCACATTTAAATCCAGCTTAGCCTATACTAGCCTATCTCTCCACATTTAATTCCAGCTTAGCCTATACTAGCCTATCTCTCCACATTTAATTCCAGCTTAGCCTATACTAGCCTATCTCTGCGCACTTAATTCCAGCTTAGCCTATACTAGCCTATCTCTCCACATTTAATTCCAGCTTAGCCTGTACTTGCCTATCTCTCCACATTTAATTCCAGCTTAGCCTATACTAGCCTATCTCTGCACATTTAATTCCAGCTTAGCGTATACTAGCCAATCTCTCCACATTTAATTCCAGCTTAGCCTATACTAGGCTATCTCTCCACATTTAATTCCATCTTAGCCTATACTAGCCTATCTCTCCACATTTAATTCCAGCTTAGCCTATACTAGCCTATCTCTCCACATTTAATTCCAGCTTAGCCTATTCTAGCCTATCTCTGCATATTTAATTCCAGCTTAGTCTATACTGGCCTATCTCTCCACATTTAATTCCAGCTTAGCCTATTCTAGCCTATCTCTGCATATTTAATTCCAGCTTAGCCTATACTAGCCTATCTCTCCACATTTAATTCCAGCTTAGCCTATTCTAGCCTATCTCTACATATTTATTTCTAGCTTAGCCTATACTAGCCTATCTCTACACATTTTATTTCTAGCTTACCCTATGCTGGCCTATCTCACCATATTTAATTCCATCTTGGACTATACTAGCCTATCCCTCCACATTTAATTCCAGCTTAGCCTATTCTAGCCTATCTTTGCATATTTAATTCCAGCTAAGTCTATACTGGCCTATCTCTCCACATTTAATTCCAGCTTAGCCTATTCTAGCCTATCTCTGCACATTTAATTGCAGCTTAGCCTATACTAGCCTATCTCTCCAAATTTAATTCCAGCTTAGCCTATACTAGCCTATCTCTCCACATTTAAATCCAGCTTAGCCTATACTAGCCTATCTCTCCACATTTAATTCCAGCTTAGCCTATACTAGCCTATCTCTCCACATTTAATTCCAGCTTAGCCTATACTAGCCTATCTCTGCGCACTTAATTCCAGCTTAGCCTATACTAGCCTATCTCTCCACATTTAATTCCAGCTTAGCCTGTACTAGCCTATCTCTCCACATTTAATTCCAGCTTAGCCTATACTAGCCTATCTCTGCACATTTAATTCCAGCTTAGCGTATACTAGCCAATCTCTCCACATTTAATTCCAGCTTAGCCTATACTAGCCTATCTCTCCACATTTAATTCCAGCTTAGCCTATACTAGCCTATCTCTCCACATTTAATTCCAGCCTAGCCTATACTAGCCTATCTCTGCACATTTAATTGCAGCTTAGCCTATACTAGCCTATCTCTCCACATTTAATTCCAGCTTAGCCTATACTAGCCTATCTCTCCACATTTAAATCCAGCTTAGCCTATACTAGCCTATCTCTCCACATTTAATTCCAGCTTAGCCTATACTAGCCTATCTCTCCACATTTAATTCCAGCTTAGCCTATACTAGCCTATCTCTGCACATTTAATTCCAGCTTAGCCTATACTAGCCTATCTCTCCACATTTAATTCCAGCTTAGCCTGTACTAGCCTATCTCTCAACATTTAATTTCAGCTTAGCCTATACTAGCCTATCTCTGCACATTTAATTCCAGCTTAGCGTATACTAGCCAATGTCTCCACATTTAATTCCAGCTTAGCCTATACTAGCCTATCTCTCCACATTTAATTCCATCTTAGCCTATACTAGCCTATCTCTCCACATTTAATTCCAGCTTAGCCTATACTAGCCTATCTCTCCACGTTTAATTCCAGCTTAGCCTATACTAGCCTATCTCTCCACATTTAATTCCAGCTTAGCCTATTCTAGCCTATCTCTGCATATTTAATTCCAGCTTAGTCTATACTGGCCTATCTCTCCACATTTAATTCCAGCTTAGCCTATTCTAGCCTATCTCTGCACATTTAATTGCAGCTTAGCCTATACTAGCCTATCTCTCCAAATTTAATTCCAGCTTAGCCTATACTAGCCTATCTCTCCACATTTAAATCCAGCTTAGCCTATACTAGCCTATCTCTCCACATTTAATTCCAGCTTAGCCTATACTAGCCTATCTCTCCACATTTAATTCCAGCTTAGCCTATACTAGCCTATCTCTGCGCACTTAATTCCAGCTTAGCCTATACTAGCCTATCTCTCCACATTTAATTCCAGCTTAGCCTGTACTTGCCTATCTCTCCACATTTAATTCCAGCTTAGCCTATACTAGCCTATCTCTGCACATTTAATTCCAGCTTAGCGTATACTAGCCAATCTCTCCACATTTAATTCCAGCTTAGCCTATACTAGGCTATCTCTCCACATTTAATTCCATCTTAGCCTATACTAGCCTATCTCTCCACATTTAATTCCAGCTTAGCCTATACTAGCCTATCTCTCCACATTTAATTCCAGCTTAGCCTATTCTAGCCTATCTCTGCATATTTAATTCCAGCTTAGTCTATACTGGCCTATCTCTCCACATTTAATTCCAGCTTAGCCTATTCTAGCCTATCTCTGCATATTTAATTCCAGCTTAGCCTATACTAGCCTATCTCTCCACATTTAATTCCAGCTTAGCCTATTCTAGCCTATCTCTACATATTTATTTCTAGCTTAGCCTATACTAGCCTATCTCTACACATTTTATTTCTAGCTTACCCTATGCTGGCCTATCTCACCATATTTAATTCCATCTTGGACTATACTAGCCTATCCCTCCACATTTAATTCCAGCTTAGCCTATTCTAGCCTATCTCTGCATATTTAATTCCAGCTTAGTCTATACTGGCCTATCTCTCCACATTTAATTCCAGCTTAGCCTATTCTAGCCTATCTCTGCACATTTAATTGCAGCTTAGCCTATACTAGCCTATCTCTCCAAATTTAATTCCAGCTTAGCCTATACTAGCCTATCTCTCCACACTTAAATCCAGCTTAGCCTATACTAGCCTATCTCTCCACATTTAATTCCAGCTTAGCCTATACTAGCCTATCTCTCCACATTTAATTCCAGCTTAGCCTATACTAGCCTATCTCTGCGCACTTAATTCCAGCTTAGCCTATACTAGCCTATCGCTCCACATTTAATTCCAGCTTAGCCTGTACTAGCCTATCTCTCCACATTTAATTCCAGCTTAGCCTATACTAGCCTATCTCTGCACATTTAATTCCAGCTTAGCGTATACTAGCCAATCTCTCCACATTTAATTCCAGCTTAGCCTATACTAGCCTATCTCTCCACATTTAATTCCATCTTAGCCTATACTAGCCTATCTCTCCACATTTAATTCCAGCTTAGCCTATACTAGCCTATCTCTCCACATTTAATTCCAGCTTAGCCTATACTAGCCTATCTCTCCACATTTAATTCCAGCTTAGCCTATTCTAGCCTATCTCTGCATATTTAATTCCAGCTTAGTCTATACTGGCCTATCTCTCCACATTTAATTCCAGCTTAGCCTATTCTAGCCTATCTCTGCATATTTAATTCCAGCTTAGCCTATACTAGCCTATCTCTCCACATTTAATTCTAGCTTAGCCTATTCTAGCCTATCTCTACATATTTATTTCTAGCTTAGCCTATACTAGCCTATCTCTACACATTTTATTTCTAGCTTACCCTATGCTGGCCTATCTCACCATATTTAATTCCATCTTGGACTATACTAGCCTATCCCTCCACATTTAATTCCAGCTTAGCCTATACTAGCCTATCTCTGCATATTTTATTTCTAGCTTAGCCTATACTGGCCTATCTCACCATATTTAATTCCATTTTGGACTATACTAGCCTATCCCTCCACATTTAATTCCAGCTTCGCCTATAGTAGCCTATCTCTGCATATTTTATTTCTAGCTTAGCCTATACTAGCCTATCTCTGCATATTTTATTTCTAGCTTAGCCTATACTAGCCTATCTCACCATATTTAATTCCATCTTGGACTATACTAGCCTATCCCTCCACATTTAATTCCAGCCTAGCCTATACTAGCCTATCTCTGCACATTTAATTGCAGCTTAGCCTATACTAGCCTATCTCTCCACATTTAATTCCAGCTTAGCCTATACTAGCCTATCTCTCCACATTTAAATCCAGCTTAGCCTATACTAGCCTATCTCTCCACATTTAATTCCAGCTTAGCCTATACTAGCCTATCTGTCCACATTTAATTCCAGCTTAGCCTATACTAGCCTATCTCTGCACATTTAATTCCAGCTTAGCCTATACTAGCCTATCTCTCCACATTTAATTCCAGCTTAGCCTGTACTAGCCTATCTCTCAACATTTAATTTCAGCTTAGCCTATACTAGCCTATCTCTGCACATTTAATTCCAGCTTAGCGTATACTAGCCAATGTCTCCACATTTAATTCCAGCTTAGCCTATACTAGCCTATCTCTCCACATTTAATTCCATCTTAGCCTATACTAGCCTATCTCTCCACATTTAATTCCAGCTTAGCCTATACTAGCCTATCTCTCCACGTTTAATTCCAGCTTAGCCTATACTAGCCTATCTCTCCACATTTAATTCCAGCTTAGCCTATTCTAGCCTATCTCTGCATATTTAATTCCAGCTTAGTCTATACTGGCCTATCTCTCCACATTTAATTCCAGCTTAGCCTATTCCAGCCTATCTCTGCACATTTAATTGCAGCTTAGCCTATACTAGCCTATCTCTCCAAATTTAATTCCAGCTTAGCCTATACTAGCCTATCTCTCCACATTTAAATCCAGCTTAGCCTATACTAGCCTATCTCTCCACATTTAATTCCAGCTTAGCCTATACTAGCCTATCTCTCCACATTTAATTCCAGCTTAGCCTATACTAGCCTATCTCTGCGCACTTAATTCCAGCTTAGCCTGTACTAGCCTATCTCTCCACATTTAATTCCAGCTTAGCCTATACTAGCCTATCTCTGCACATTTAATTCCAGCTTAGCGTATACTAGCCAATCTCTCCACATTTAATTCCAGCTTAGCCTATACTAGGCTATCTCTCCACATTTAATTCCATCTTAGCCTATACTAGCCTATCTCTCCACATTTAATTCCAGCTTAGCCTATACTAGCCTATCTCTCCACATTTAATTCCAGCTTAGCCTATTCTAGCCTATCTCTGCATATTTAATTCCAGCTTAGTCTATACTGGCCTATCTCTCCACATTTAATTCCAGCTTAGCCTATTCTAGCCTATCTCTGCATATTTAATTCCAGCTTAGCCTATACTAGCCTATCTCACCACATTTAATTCCAGCTTAGCCTATTCTAGCCTATCTCTACATATTTATTTCTAGCTTAGCCTATACTAGCCTATCTCTACACATTTTATTTCTAGCTTACCCTATGCTGGCCTATCTCACCATATTTAATTCCATCTTGGACTATACTAGCCTATCCCTCCACATTTAATTCCAGCTTAGCCTATTCTAGCCTATCTCTGCATATTTAATTCCAGCTTAGTCTATACTGGCCTATCTCTCCACATTTAATTCCAGCTTAGCCTATTCTAGCCTATCTCTGCACATTTAATTGCAGCTTAGCCTATACTAGCCTATCTCTCCAAATTTAATTCCAGCTTAGCCTATACTAGCCTATCTCTCCACATTTAAATCCAGCTTAGCCTATACTAGCCTATCTCTCCACATTTAATTCCAGCTTAGCCTATACTAGCCTATCTCTCCACATTTAATTCCAGCTTAGCCTATACTAGCCTATCTCTGCGCACTTAATTCCAGCTTAGCCTATACTAGCCTATCTCTCCACATTTAATTCCAGCTTAGCCTGTACTAGCCTATCTCTCCACATTTAATTCCAGCTTAGCCTATACTAGCCTATCTCTGCACATTTAATTCCAGCTTAGCGTATACTAGCCAATCTCTCCACATTTAATTCCAGCTTAGCCTATACTAGCCTATCTCTCCACATTTAATTCCATCTTAGCCTATACTAGCCTATCTCTCCACATTTAATTCCAGCTTAGCCTATACTAGCCTATCTCTCCACATTTAATTCCAGCTTAGCCTATACTAGCCTATCTCTCCACATTTAATTCCAGCTTAGCCTATTCTAGCCTATCTCTGCATATTTAATTCCAGCTTAGTCTATACTGGCCTATCTCTCCATATTTAATTCCAGCTTAGCCTATTCTAGCCTATCTCTGCATATTTAATTCCAGCTTAGCCTATACTAGCCTATCTCTCCACATTTAATTCTAGCTTAGCCTATTCTAGCCTATCTCTACATATTTATTTCTAGCTTAGCCTATACTAGCCTATCTCTACACATTTTATTTCTAGCTTACCCTATGCTGGCCTATCTCACCATATTTAATTCCATCTTGGACTATACTAGCCTATCCCTCCACATTTAATTCCAGCTTAGCCTATACTAGCCTATCTCTGCATATTTTATTTCTAGCTTAGCCTATACTGGCCTATCTCACCATATTTAATTCCATTTTGGACTATACTAGCCTATCCCTCCACATTTAATTCCAGCTTCGCCTATAGTAGCCTATCTCTGCATATTTTATTTCTAGCTTAGCCTATACTAGCCTATCTCTGCATATTTTATTTCTAGCTTAGCCTATACTAGCCTATCTCACCATATTTAATTCCATTTTGGACTATACTAGCCTATCCCTCCACATTTAATTCCAGCTTCGCCTATAGTAGCCTATCTCTGCATATTTTATTTCTAGCTTAGCCTATACTAGCCTATCTCTGCATATTTTACTTCTAGCTTAGCCTATACTGGCCTATCTCACCATGTTTAATTCCATATTAGCCTATACTAGCCTATCTCTCCACATTTAATTCCAGCTTAGCCTATACTAGCCTATCTCTCCACATTTAATTCCAGCTTAGCCTATACTAGCCTATCTCTCCACATTTAATTCCAGCTTAGCCTATACTAGCCTATCTCTCCACATTTAATTCCAGCTTAGCCTGTACTAGCCTATCACTCCACATTTAATTCCAGCTTAGCCTATACTAGCCTATCTCTGCACATTTAATTCCAGCTTAGCGTATACTAGCCAATCTCTCCACATTTAATTCCAGCTTAGCCTATACTAGCCTATCTCTCCACATTTAATTCCAGCTTAGCCTATACTAGCCTATCTCTCCACATTTAATTCCAGCTTAGAATATACTAGCCTATCTCTCCACATTTAATTCCAGCTTAGCCTATACTAGCCTAACTCTCCACATTTAATTCCAGCTTAGCCTATACTGGCCTATCTTATTTACAGCTTAGCCTATACTAGCCTATCTCTCCACATTTAATTCCAGCTTAGCCTATACTAGCCTAACTCTACATATTTAATTCCAGCTTAGCCTATACTAGCCTATCTCTCCACATTTAATTCCAGCTTAGCCTATACTGGCCTATCTCTACATATTTAATTCCAGCTTAGCCTATACTAGCCTATCTCTACATATTTAATTCCAGCTTAGCCTATACTAGCCTATCTCTACATATTTAATTCCAGCTTAGCCTATACTAGGCTATCTCTACATATTTAATTCCAGCTTAGCCTATACTAGCCTATCTCTCCACATTTAATTCCAGCTTAGCCTATACTAGCCTATCTCTCCACATTTAATTCCAGCTTAGCCTATACTGGCCTATCTCTACATATTTAATTCAAGCTTAGCCTATACTAGCCTCTCTCTCCACATTTAATTCCAGCTCAGCCTATACAAGCCTATCTCTACATATTTAATTCCAGCTTAGCCTATACTAGCCTATCTCTCCACATTTAATTCCAGCTTAATTTATACTGGCCTATCTCTGCATATTTTAGTTCCAGCTTAGCCTATACTAGCCTATCTCTACATATTTAATTCCAGCTTAGCCTATACTAGCCTATCTCTACATATTTAATTCCAGCTTAGCCTATACTAGCCTATCTCTGAATATTTTAGTTCCAGCTTAGCCTATACTAGCCTATCTCTCCACATTTAATTCCAGCTTAGCCTATACTAGCCTATCTCTACATATTTAATTGCAACTTAGCCTATACAAGCCTATATCTGCATATTTAATTCCACCTTACCCTATGCTAGCTTATGCTAGCCTATCTCTGCATATTTAAATCCATCTTAGCCTATGCTAGCCTAGCTCTCCACATTTAATTCCAGCTTAGCCTATAATGGCCTATCTCTCCACATTTAATTCCAGCTTAGCCTATACTAGCCTAACTCTCCACATTTAATTCCAGCCTAGCCTATACTGGCCTATCTCTACATATTTAATTCCAGCTTAGCCTATACTAGCCTACCTCTGCATATTTAATTCCAGCTTTGTCTATACTAGCCTATCTCAGCACATTTTATTTCTAGCTTACCCTATAGTAGCCTATCTCTGCATATTTTATTTCTAGCTTAGCCTATACTGGCCTATCTCACCATATTTAATTCCATCTTCAACTATACTAGCCTTTCTCTCCACATTTAATTCCAGCTTAGCCTATACTAGCCTATCTCTGCACATTTTATTTCTAGCTTACCCTATAGTAGCCTATCTCTGCATATTTTATTTCTAGCTTAGCCTATACTGGCCTATCTCACCATATTTAATTCCATCTTGGACTATGCTAGCCTATCCCTCCACATTTAATTCCAGCTTAGCCTATACTAGCCTATCTCTGCATATTTAATTCCAGCTTAGCCTATACTGGCCTATCTCTGCACATTTAATTCCAGCTTAGCCTATACTAGCCTATCTCTCCACATTTAATTCCAGCCTAGCCTATACTAGCCTATCTCTGCACATTTAATTGCAGCTTAGCCTATACTAGCCTATCTCTCCACATTTAATTCCAGCTTAGCCTATACTAGCCTATCTCTCCACATTTAAATCCAGCTTAGCCTATACTAGCCTATCTCTCCACATTTAATTCCAGCTTAGCCTATACTAGCCTATCTCTCCACATTTAATTCCAGCTTAGCCTATACTAGCCTATCTCTGCACATGTAATTCCAGCTTAGCCTATACTAGCCTATCTCTCCACATTTAATTCCAGCTTAGCCTATACTAGCCTATCTCTCCACATTTAATTTCAGCTTAGCCTATACAAGCCTATCTCTGCATATTTAATTCCAGCTTAGCCTATACTGGCCTATCTCTGCACATTTAATTCCAGCTTAGCCTATACTGGCCTATCTCTTCATATTTAATTCCAGCTTAGCCTACACTAGCCTATCTCTGCACATTTTATTTCTAGCTTACCCTATAGTAGCCTATCTCTACATATTTTATTTCTAGCTTAGCCTATACTGGCCTATCTCACCATATTTTATTCCATCTTGGACTATACTAGCCTATCCCTCCACATTTAATTCCAGCTTAGCCTATACTAGCCTATCTCTGCATATTTAATTCCAGCTTAGCCTATACTGGTCTATCTCTGCACATTTAATTCCAGTTTACCCTATACTAATTTATACTAGCATATCTCTCCATACTTAATTCCAACTTAGCCTATGCTAGCCTATCTCTGCACGTTTAATTCCAGCTTAGCCTATAAAAGCCTATCTCTACATATTTAATTCCAGCTTAGCCTATACTAGCCTACCTCTGCATATTTAATTCCAGCTTAGTCTATACTAGCCTATCTCAGCACATTTTATTTCTAGCTTACCCTATAGTAGCCTATCTCTGCATATTTTATTTCTAGCTTAGCCTATACTGGCCTATCTCACCATATTTAATTCCATCTTCAACTATACTAGCCTATCTCTCCACATTTAATTCCAGCTTAGCCTATACTAGCCTATCTCTGCACATTTTATTTCTAGCTTACCCTATAGTAGCCTATCTCTGCATATTTTATTTCTAGCTTAGCCTATACTGGCCTATCTCACCATATTTAATTCCATCTTGGACTATGCTAGCCTATCCCTCCACATTTAATTCCAGCTTAGCCTATACTAGCCTATCTCTGCATATTTAATTCCAGCTTAGCCTATACTGGCCTATCTCTGCACATTTAATTCCAGCTTAGCCTATACTAGCCTATCTCTCCACATTTAATTCCAGCCTAGCCTATACTAGCCTATCTCTGCACATTTAATTGCAGCTTAGCCTATACTAGCCTATCTCTCCACATTTAATTCCAGCTTAGCCTACACTAGCCTATCTCTCCACATTTAAATCCAGCTTAGCCTATACTAGCCTATCTCTCCACATTTAATTCCAGCTTAGCCTATACTAGCCTATCTCTCCACATTTAATTCCAGCTTAGCCTATACTAGCCTATCTCTGCACATTTAATTCCAGCTTAGCCTATACTAGCCTATCTCTGAATATTTTAGTTCCAGCTTAGCCTATACTAGCCTATCTCTCCACATTTAATTCCAGCTTAGCCTATAGTAGCCTATCTCTACATATTTAATTGCAACTTAGCCTATACAAGCCTATATCTGCATATTTAATTCCACCTTACCCTATGCTAGCTTATGCTAGCCTATCTCTGCATATTTAATTCCATCTTAGCCTATGCTAGCCTAGCTCTCCACATTTAATTCCAGCTTAGCCTATAATGGCCTATCTCTCCACATTCAATTCCAGCTTAGCCTATACTAGCCTAACTCTCCACATTTAATTCCAGCCTAGCCTATACTGGCCTATCTCTACATATTTAATTCCAGCTTAGCCTATACTAGCCTACCTCTGCATATTTAATTCCAGCTTAGTCTATACTAGCCTATCTCAGCACATTTTATTTCTAGCTTACCCTATAGTAGCCTATCTCTGCATATTTTATTTCTAGCTTAGCCTATACTGGCCTATCTCACCATATTTAATTCCATCTTCAACTATACTAGCCTATCTCTCCACATTTAATTCCAGCTTAGCCTATACTAGCCTATCTCTGCACATTTTATTTCTAGCTTACCCTATAGTAGCCTATCTCTGCATATTTTATTTCTAGCTTAGCCTATACTGGCCTATCTCACCATATTTAATTCCATCTTGGACTATGCTAGCCTATCCCTCCACATTTACTTCCAGCTTAGCCTATACTAGCCTATCTCTGCATATTTAATTCCAGCTTAGCCTATACTGGCCTATCTCTGCACATTTAATTCCAGCTTAGCCTATACTAGCCTATCTCTCCACATTTAATTCCAGCCTAGCCTATACTAGCCGATCTCTGCACATTTAATTGCAGCTTAGCCTATACTAGCCTATCTCTCCACATTTAATTCCAGCTTAGCCTATACTAGCCTATCTCTCCACATTTAAATCCAGCTTAGCCTATACTAGCCTATCTCTCCACATTTAATTCCAGCTTAGCCTATACTAGCCTATCTCTCCACATTTAATTCCAGCTTAGCCTATACTAGCCTATCTCTGCACATTTAATTCCAGCTTAGCCTATACTAGCCTATCTCTCCACATTTAATTCCAGCTTAGCCTATACTAGCCTATCTCTCCACATTTAATTTCAGCTTAGCCTATACAAGCCTATCTCTGCATATTTAATTCCAGCTTAGCCTATACTGGCCTATCTCTGCACATTTAATTCCAGCTTAGCCTATACTGGCCTATCTCTTCATATTTAATTCCAGCTTAGCCTACACTAGCCTATCTCTGCACATTTTATTTCTAGCTTACCCTATAGTAGCCTATCTCACCATATTTTATTCCATCTTGGACTATACTAGCCTATCCCTCCACATTTAATTCCAGCTTAGCCTATACTAGCCTATCTCTGCATATTTAATTCCAGCTTAGCCTATACTGGTCTATCTCTGCACATTTAATTCTAGTTTACCCTATACTAATTTATACTAGCATATCTCTCCATACTTAATTCCAACTTAGCCTATGCTAGCCTATCTCTGCACGTTTAATTCCAGCTTAGCCTATAAAAGCCTATCTCTACATATTTAATTCCAGCTTAGCCTATACTAGCCTACCTCTGCATATTTAATTCCAGCTTAGTCTATACTAGCCTATCTCAGCACATTTTATTTCTAGCTTACCCTATAGTAGCCTATCTCTGCATATTTTATTTCTAGCTTAGCCTATACTGGCCTATCTCACCATATTTAATTCCATCTTCAACTATACTAGCCTATCTCTCCACATTTTATTTCTAGCTTACCCTATAGTAGCCTATCTCTGCATATTTTATTTCTAGCTTAGCCTATACTGGCCTATCTCACCATATTTAATTCCATCTTGGACTATGCTAGCCTATCCCTCCACATTTAATTCCAGCTTAGCCTATACTAGCCTATCTCTGCATATTTAATTCCAGCTTAGCCTATACTGGCCTATCTCTGCACATTTAATTCCAGCTTAGCCTATACTAGCCTATCTCTCCACATTTAATTCCAGCCTAGCCTATAGTAGCCTATCTCTGCACATTTAATTGCAGCTTAGCCTATACTAGCCTATCTCTCCACATTTAATTCCAGCTTAGCCTACACTAGCCTATCTCTCCACATTTAAATCCAGCTTAGTCTATACTAGCCTATCTCTCCACATTTAATTCCAGCTTAGCCTATACTAGCCTATCTCTGCACATTTAATTCCAGCTTAGCCTATACTAGCCTATCTCTCCACATTTAATTCCAGCTTAGCCTATACTAGCCTATCTCTCCACATTTAATTTCAGCTTAGCCTATACAAGCCTATCTCTGCATATTTAATTCCAGCTTAGCCTATACTGGCCTATCTCTGCACATTTAATTCCAGCTTAGCCTATACTGGCCTATCTCTGCATATTTAATTCCAGCTTAGCCTACACTAGCCTATCTCTGCACATTTTATTTCTAGCTTACCCTATAGTAGCCTATCTCTACATATTTTATTTCTAGCTTAGCCTATACTGGCCTATCTCACCATATTTTATTCCATCTTGGACTATACTAGCCTATCCCTCCACATTTAATTCCAGCTTAGCCTATACTAGCCTATCTCTGCATATTTAATTCCAGCTTAGCCTATACTGGTCTATCTCTGCACATTTAATTCCAGTTTACCCTATACTAATTTATACTAGCATATCTCTCCATACTTAATTCCAACTTAGCCTATGCTAGCCTAATCTCTGCACGTTTAATTCCATCTTAGCCTATGCTAGCCTAGCTCTCCACATTTAATTCCAGCTTAGCCTATAATGGCCTATCTCTCCACATTCAATTCCAGCTTAGCCTATACTAGCCTAACTCTTCACATTTAATTCCAGCCTAGCCTATACTGGCCTATCTCTACATATTTAATTCCAGCTTAGCCTATACTAGCCTACCTCTGCATATTTAATTCCAGCTTAGTCTATACTAGCCTATCTCAGCACATTTTATTTCTAGCTTACCCTATAGTAGCCTATCTCTGCATATTTTATTTCTAGCTTAGCCTATACTGGCCTATCTCACCATATTTAATTCCATCTTCAACTATACTAGCCTATCTCTCCACATTTAATTCCAGCTTAGCCTATACTAGCCTATCTCTGCACATTTTATTTCTAGCTTACCCTATAGTAGCCTATCTCTGCATATTTTATTTCTAGCTTAGCCTATACTGGCCTATCTCACCATATTTAATTCCATCTTGGACTATGCTAGCCTATCCCTCCACATTTACTTCCAGCTTAGCCTATACTAGCCTATCTCTGCATATTTAATTCCAGCTTAGCCTATACTGGCCTATCTCTGCACATTTAATTCCAGCTTAGCCTATACTAGCCTATCTCTCCACATTTAATTCCAGCCTAGCCTATACTAGCCGATCTCTGCACATTTAATTGCAGCTTAGCCTATACTAGCCTATCTCTCCACATTTAATTCCAGCTTAGCCTATACTAGCCTATCTCTCCACATTTAAATCCAGCTTAGCCTATACTAGCCTATCTCTCCACATTTAATTCCAGCTTAGCCTATACTAGCCTATCTCTCCACATTTAATTCCAGCTTAGCCTATACTAGCCTATCTCTGCACATTTAATTCCAGCTTAGCCTATACTAGCCTATCTCTCCACATTTAATTCCAGCTTAGCCTATACTAGCCTATCTCTCCACATTTAATTTCAGCTTAGCCTATACAAGCCTATCTCTGCATATTTAATTCCAGCTTAGCCTATACTGGCCTATCTCTGCACATTTAATTCCAGCTTAGCCTATACTGGCCTATCTCTTCATATTTAATTCCAGCTTAGCCTACACTAGCCTATCTCTGCACATTTTATTTCTAGCTTACCCTATAGTAGCCTATCTCTACATATTTTATTTCTAGCTTAGCCTATACTGGCCTATCTCACCATATTTTATTCCATCTTGGACTATACTAGCCTATCCCTCCACATTTAATTCCAGCTTAGCCTATACTAGCCTATCTCTGCATATTTAATTCCAGCTTAGCCTATACTGGTCTATCTCTGCACATTTAATTCTAGTTTACCCTATACTAATTTATACTAGCATATCTCTCCATACTTAATTCCAACTTAGCCTATGCTAGCCTATCTCTGCACGTTTAATTCCAGCTTAGCCTATAAAAGCCTATCTCTACATATTTAATTCCAGCTTAGCCTATACTAGCCTACCTCTGCATATTTAATTCCAGCTTAGTCTATACTAGCCTATCTCAGCACATTTTATTTCTAGCTTACCCTATAGTAGCCTATCTCTGCATATTTTATTTCTAGCTTAGCCTATACTGGCCTATCTCACCATATTTAATTCCATCTTCAACTATACTAGCCTATCTCTCCACATTTAATTCCAGCTTAGCCTATACTAGCCTATCTCTGCACATTTTATTTCTAGCTTACCCTATAGTAGCCTATCTCTGCATATTTTATTTCTAGCTTAGCCTATACTGGCCTATCTCACCATATTTAATTCCATCTTGGACTATGCTAGCCTATCCCTCCACATTTAATTCCAGCTTAGCCTATACTAGCCTATCTGTGCATATTTAATTCCAGCTTAGCCTATACTGGCCTATCTCTGCACATTTAATTCCAGCTTAGCCTATACTAGCCTATCTCTCCACATTTAATTCCAGCCTAGCCTATAGTAGCCTATCTCTGCACATTTAATTGCAGCTTAGCCTATACTAGCCTATCTCTCCACATTTAATTCCAGCTTAGCCTACACTAGCCTATCTCTCCACATTTAAATCCAGCTTAGTCTATACTAGCCTATCTCTCCACATTTAATTCCAGCTTAGCCTATACTAGCCTATCTCTGCACATTTAATTCCAGCTTAGCCTATACTAGCCTATCTCTCCACATTTAATTCCAGCTTAGCCTATACTAGCCTATCTCTCCACATTTAATTTCAGCTTAGCCTATACAAGCCTATCTCTGCATATTTAATTCCAGCTTAGCCTATACTGGCCTATCTCTGCACATTTAATTCCAGCTTAGCCTATACTGGCCTATCTCTGCATATTTAATTCCAGCTTAGCCTACACTAGCCTATCTCTGCACATTTTATTTCTAGCTTACCCTATAGTAGCCTATCTCTACATATTTTATTTCTAGCTTAGCCTATACTGGCCTATCTCACCATATTTTATTCCATCTTGGACTATACTAGCCTATCCCTCCACATTTAATTCCAGCTTAGCCTATACTAGCCTATCTCTGCATATTTAATTCCAGCTTAGCCTATACTGGTCTATCTCTGCACATTTAATTCCAGTTTACCCTATACTAATTTATACTAGCATATCACTCCATACTTAATTCCAACTTAGCCTATGCTAGCCTAATCTCTGCACGTTTAATTCCAGCTTAGCCTATAAAAGCCTATCTCTCCACATTTAATTCCAGCTTAGCCTATACTGGCCTATCTCTACATATTTAATTCAAGCTTAGCCTATACTAGCCTCTCTCTCCACATTTAATTCCAGCTTAATTTATACTGGCCTATCTCTGCATATTTTAGTTCCAGCTTAGCCTATACTAGCCTATCTCTCCACATTTAATTGCAGCTTAGCCTATACTAGCCTATCTCTACATATTTAATTGGAACTTAGCCTATACAAGCCTATCTCTGCATATTTAATTCCTCCTTACCCTATGCTAGCTTATGTTAGCCTATCTCTGCATATTTAATTCCATCTTAGCCTATGCTAGCCTAGCTCTCCACATTTAATTCCAGCTTAGCCTATAATGGCCTATCTCTCCACATTTAATTCCAGCTTAGCCTATACTAGCCTAACTCTCCACATTTAATTCCAGCCTAGCCTATACTGGCCTATCTCTAAATATTTAATTCCAGGTTAGCCTATACTAGCCTATCTCTCCACATTTAATTCCAGCTTAGCCTATACTGGCCAATCTCTGCATATTTTAGTTCCAGCTTAGCCTATACTAGCCTATCTCTACATATGTAATTCCAGCTTAGCCTATACTGGCCTATCTCTACATATTTAATTCCAGCTTAGCCTATACTGGCCTATCTTATTTACAGCTTAACCTATACTAGCCTATCTCTCCACATTTAATTCCAGCTTAGCCTATACCGGCCTATCTCTACATATTTAATTCCAGCTTAGCCTATACTAGCCTATCTCTCCACATCTAATTTCAGCTTAGCCTATACTGGCCTATCTCTGTATAGTTTAGTTCCAGCTTAGCCTATACTAGCCTATCTCTCCACATTTAATTCCAGCTTAGCCTATTCTAGCCTATGTCTGCATATTTAATTCCAGCTTAGTCTATACTAGCCTATCTCTGCACATTTAATTCCAGCTTAGTCTATACTAGCCTATCTCTGCATATTTAATTCCAGCTTAGCCTATTCTAGCCTATCTCTGCATATTTAATTCCAGCTTGGTCTATACTAGCCTATCTCTGCATATTCAATTCCAGCTTAGTCTATGCTAGCCTATCTCTGCACATTTAATTCCAGCTTAGTCTATACTAGCCTACCTCTGCATATTTAATTCCAGCTTAGTCTATACTAGCCTATCTCAGCACATTTTATTTCTAGCTTACCCTATAGTAGCCTATCTCTGCAGATTTTATTTCTAGCTTAGCCTATACTGGCCTATCTCACCATATTTAATTCCATCTTCAACTATACTAGCCTATCTCTCCACATTTAATTCCAGCTTAGCCTATACTAGCCTATCTCTGCACATTTTATTTCTAGCTTACCCTATAGTAGCCTATCTCTGCATATTTTATTTCTAGCTTAGCCTATACTGGCCTATCTCACCATATTTAATTCCATCTTGGACTATACTAGCCTATCCCTCCACATTTAATTCCATCTTAGCCTATACTGGCCTATCTCTGCACATTTAATTCCAGCTTAGCCTATACTAGCCTATCTCTCCACATTTAATTCCAGCCTAGCCTATACTAGCCTATCTCTGCACATTTAATTGCAGCTTAGCCTATACTAGCCTATCTCTCCACATTTAATTCCAGCTTAGCCTATACTAGCCTATCTCTCCACATTTAAATCCAGCTTAGCCTATACTAGCCTATCTCTCCACATTTAATTCCAGCTTAGCCTATACTAGCCTATCTCTCCACATTTAATTCCAGCTTAGCCTATACTAGCCTATCTCTGCACATTTAATTCCAGCTTAGCCTATACTAGCCTATCTCTCCACATTTAATTCCAGCTTAGCCTGTACTAGCCTATCTCTCAACATTTAATTTCAGCTTAGCCTATACTAGCCTATCTCTGCACATTTAATTCCAGCTTAGCGTATACTAGCCAATGTCTCCACATTTAATTCCAGCTTAGCCTATACTAGCCTATCTCTCCACATTTAATTCCATCTTAGCCTATACTAGCCTATCTCTCCACATTTAATTCCAGCTTAGCCTATACTAGCCTATCTCTCCACGTTTAATTCCAGCTTAGCCTATACTAGCCTATCTCTCCACATTTAATTCCAGCTTAGCCTATTCTAGCCTATCTCTGCATATTTAATTCCAGCTTAGTCTATACTGGCCTATCTCTCCACATTTAATTCCAGCTTAGCCTATTCTAGCCTATCTCTGCACATTTAATTGCAGCTTAGCCTATACTAGCCTATCTCTCCAAATTTAATTCCAGCTTAGCCTATACTAGCCTATCTCTCCACATTTAAATCCAGCTTAGCCTATACTAGCCTATCTCTCCACATTTAATTCCAGCTTAGCCTATACTAGCCTATCTCTCCACATTTAATTCCAGCTTAGCCTATACTAGCCTATCTCTGCGCACTTAATTCCAGCTTAGCCTATACTAGCCTATCTCTCCACATTTAATTCCAGCTTAGCCTGTACTAGCCTATCTCTCCACATTTAATTCCAGCTTAGCCTATACTAGCCTATCTCTGCACATTTAATTCCAGCTTAGCGTATACTAGCCAATCTCTCCACATTTAATTCCAGCTTAGCCTATACTAGGCTATCTCTCCACATTTAATTCCATCTTAGCCTATACTAGCCTATCTCTCCACATTTAATTCCAGCTTAGCCTATACTAGCCTATCTCTCCACATTTAATTCCAGCTTAGCCTATTCTAGCCTATCTCTGCATATTTAGTTCCAGCTTAGTCTATACTGGCCTATCTCTCCACATTTAATTCCAGCTTAGCCTATTCTAGCCTATCTCTGCATATTTAATTCCAGCTTAGCCTATACTAGCCTATCTCTCCACATTTAATTCCAGCTTAGCCTATTCTAGCCTATCTCTACATATTTATTTCTAGCTTAGCCTATACTAGCCTATCTCTACACATTTTATTTCTAGCTTACCCTATGCTGGCCTATCTCACCATATTTAATTCCATCTTGGACTATACTAGCCTATCCCTCCACATTTAATTCCAGCTTAGCCTATTCTAGCCTATCTCTGCATATTTAATTCCAGCTTAGTCTATACTGGCCTATCTCTCCACATTTAATTCCAGCTTAGCCTATTCTAGCCTATCTCTGCACATTTAATTGCAGCTTAGCCTATACTAGCCTATCTCTCCAAATTTAATTCCAGCTTAGCCTATACTAGCCTATCTCTCCACATTTAAATCCAGCTTAGCCTATACTAGCCTATCTCTCCACATTTAATTCCAGCTTAGCCTATACTAGCCTATCTCTCCACATTTAATTCCAGCTTAGCCTATACTAGCCTATCTCTGCGCACTTAATTCCAGCTTAGCCTATACTAGCCTATCTCTCCACATTTAATTCCAGCTTAGCCTGTACTAGCCTATCTCTCCACATTTAATTCCAGCTTAGCCTATACTAGCCTATCTCTGCACATTTAATTCCAGCTTAGCGTATACTAGCCAATCTCTCCACATTTAATTCCAGCTTAGCCTATACTAGCCTATCTCTCCACATTTAATTCCATCTTAGCCTATACTAGCCTATCTCTCCACATTTAATTCCAGCTTAGCCTATACTAGCCTATCTCTCCACATTTAATTCCAGCTTAGCCTATAAAAGCCTATCTCTCCACATTTAATTCCAGCTTAGCCTATACTGGCCTATCTCTACATATTTAATTCAAGCTTAGCCTATACTAGCCTCTCTCTCCACATTTAATTCCAGCTTAATTTATACTGGCCTATCTCTGCATATTTTAGTTCCAGCTTAGCCTATACTAGCCTATCTCTCCACATTTAATTGCAGCTTAGCCTATACTAGCCTATCTCTACATATTTAATTGGAACTTAGCCTATACAAGCCTATCTCTGCATATTTAATTCCTCCTTACCCTATGCTAGCTTATGTTAGCCTATCTCTGCATATTTAATTCCATCTTAGCCTATGCTAGCCTAGCTCTCCACATTTAATTCCAGCTTAGCCTATAATGGCCTATCTCTCCACATTTAATTCCAGCTTAGCCTATACTAGCCTAACTCTCCACATTTAATTCCAGCCTAGCCTATACTGGCCTATCTCTAAATATTTAATTCCAGGTTAGCCTATACTAGCCTATCTCTCCACATTTAATTCCAGCTTAGCCTATACTGGCCAATCTCTGCATATTTTAGTTCCAGCTTAGCCTATACTAGCCTATCTCTACATATGTAATTCCAGCTTAGCCTATACTGGCCTATCTCTACATATTTAATTCCAGCTTAGCCTATACTGGCCTATCTTATTTACAGCTTAACCTATACTAGCCTATCTCTCCACATTTAATTCCAGCTTAGCCTATACCGGCCTATCTCTACATATTTAATTCCAGCTTAGCCTATACTAGCCTATCTCTCCACATCTAATTCCAGCTTAGCCTATACTGGCCTATCTCTGTATATTTTAGTTCCAGCTTAGCCTATACTAGCCTATCTCTCCACATTTAATTCCAGCTTAGCCTATTCTAGCCTATGTCTGCATATTTAATTCCAGCTTAGTCTATACTAGCCTATCTCTGCACATTTAATTCCAGCTTAGTCTATACTAGCCTATCTCTGCATATTTAATTCCAGCTTAGCCTATTCTAGCCTATCTCTGCATATTTAATTCCAGCTTGGTCTATACTAGCCTATCTCTGCATATTCAATTCCAGCTTAGTCTATGCTAGCCTATCTCTGCACATTTAATTCCAGCTTAGTCTATACTAGCCTACCTCTGCATATTTAATTCCAGCTTAGTCTATACTAGCCTATCTCAGCACATTTTATTTCTAGCTTACCCTATAGTAGCCTATCTCTGCAGATTTTATTTCTAGCTTAGCCTATACTGGCCTATCTCACCATATTTAATTCCATCTTCAACTATACTAGCCTATCTCTCCACATTTAATTCCAGCTTAGCCTATACTAGCCTATCTCTGCACATTTTATTTCTAGCTTACCCTATAGTAGCCTATCTCTGCATATTTTATTTCTAGCTTAGCCTATACTGGCCTATCTCACCATATTTAATTCCATCTTGGACTATACTAGCCTATCCCTCCACATTTAATTCCATCTTAGCCTATACTGGCCTATCTCTGCACATTTAATTCCAGCTTAGCCTATACTAGCCTATCTCTCCACATTTAATTCCAGCCTAGCCTATACTAGCCTATCTCTGCACATTTAATTGCAGCTTAGCCTATACTAGCCTATCTCTCCACATTTAATTCCAGCTTAGCCTATACTAGCCTATCTCTCCACATTTAAATCCAGCTTAGCCTATACTAGCCTATCTCTCCACATTTAATTCCAGCTTAGCCTATACTAGCCTATCTCTCCACATTTAATTCCAGCTTAGCCTATACTAGCCTATCTCTGCACATTTAATTCCAGCTTAGCCTATACTAGCCTATCTCTCCACATTTAATTCCAGCTTAGCCTGTACTAGCCTATCTCTCAACATTTAATTTCAGCTTAGCCTATACTAGCCTATCTCTGCACATTTAATTCCAGCTTAGCGTATACTAGCCAATGTCTCCACATTTAATTCCAGCTTAGCCTATACTAGCCTATCTCTCCACATTTAATTCCATCTTAGCCTATACTAGCCTATCTCTCCACATTTAATTCCAGCTTAGCCTATACTAGCCTATCTCTCCACGTTTAATTCCAGCTTAGCCTATACTAGCCTATCTCTCCACATTTAATTCCAGCTTAGCCTATTCTAGCCTATCTCTGCATATTTAATTCCAGCTTAGTCTATACTGGCCTATCTCTCCACATTTAATTCCAGCTTAGCCTATTCTAGCCTATCTCTGCACATTTAATTGCAGCTTAGCCTATACTAGCCTATCTCTCCAAATTTAAATCCAGCTTAGCGTATACTAGCCTATCTCTCCACATTTAAATCCAGCTTAGCCTATACTAGCCTATCTCTCCACATTTAATTCCAGCTTAGCCTATACTAGCCTATCTCTCCACATTTAATTCCAGCTTAGCCTATACTAGCCTATCTCTGCGCACTTAATTCCAGCTTAGCCTATACTAGCCTATCTCTCCACATTTAATTCCAGCTTAGCCTGTACTAGCCTATCTCTCCACATTTAATTCCAGCTTAGCCTATACTAGCCTATCTCTGCACATTTAATTCCAGCTTAGCGTATACTAGCCAATCTCTCCACATTTAATTCCAGCTTAGCCTATACTAGGCTATCTCTCCACATTTAATTCCATCTTAGCCTATACTAGCCTATCTCTCCACATTTAATTCCAGCTTAGCCTATACTAGCCTATCTCTCCACATTTAATTCCAGCTTAGCCTATTCTAGCCTATCTCTGCATATTTAGTTCCAGCTTAGTCTATACTGGCCTATCTCTCCACATTTAATTCCAGCTTAGCCTATTCTAGCCTATCTCTGCATATTTAATTCCAGCTTAGCCTATACTAGCCTATCTCTCCACATTTAATTCCAGCTTAGCCTATTCTAGCCTATCTCTACATATTTATTTCTAGCTTAGCCTATACTAGCCTATCTCTACACATTTTATTTCTAGCTTACCCTATGCTGGCCTATCTCACCATATTTAATTCCATCTTGGACTATACTAGCCTATCCCTCCACATTTAATTCCAGCTTAGCCTATTCTAGCCTATCTCTGCATATTTAATTCCAGCTTAGTCTATACTGGCCTATCTCTCCACATTTAATTCCAGCTTAGCCTATTCTAGCCTATCTCTGCACATTTAATTGCAGCTTAGCCTATACTAGCCTATCTCTCCAAATTTAATTCCAGCTTAGCCTATACTAGCCTATCTCTCCACATTTAAATCCAGCTTAGCCTATACTAGCCTATCTCTCCACATTTAATTCCAGCTTAGCCTATACTAGCCTATCTCTCCACATTTAATTCCAGCTTAGCCTATACTAGCCTATCTCTGCGCACTTAATTCCAGCTTAGCCTATACTAGCCTATCTCTCCACATTTAATTCCAGCTTAGCCTGTACTAGCCTATCTCTCCACATTTAATTCCAGCTTAGCCTATACTAGCCTATCTCTGCACATTTAATTCCAGCTTAGCGTATACTAGCCAATCTCTCCACATTTAATTCCAGCTTAGCCTATACTAGCCTATCTCTCCACATTTAATTCCATCTTAGCCTATACTAGCCTATCTCTCCACATTTAATTCCAGCTTAGCCTATACTAGCCTATCTCTCCACATTTAATTCCAGCTTAGCCTATACTAGCCTATCTCTCCACATTTAATTCCAGCTTAGCCTATTCTAGCCTATCTCTGCATATTTAATTCCAGCTTAGTCTATACTGGCCTATCTCTCCACATTTAATTCCAGCTTAGCCTATTCTAGCCTATCTCTGCATATTTAATTCCAGCTTAGCCTATACTAGCCTATCTCTCCACATTTAATTCTAGCTTAGCCTATTCTAGCCTATCTCTACATATTTATTTCTAGCTTAGCCTATACTAGCCTATCTCTACACATTTTATTTCTAGCTTACCCTATGCTGGCCTATCTCACCATATTTAATTCCATCTTGGACTATACTAGCCTATCCCTCCACATTTAATTCCAGCTTAGCCTATACTAGCCTATCTCTGCATATTTTATTTCTAGCTTAGCCTATACTGGCCTATCTCACCATATTTAATTCCATTTTGGACTATACTAGCCTATCCCTCCACATTTAATTTCAGCTTCGCCTATAGTAGCCTATCTCTGCATATTTTATTTCTAGCTTAGCCTATACTAGCCTATCTCTGCATATTTTATTTCTAGCTTAGCCTATACTAGCCTATCTCACCATATTTAATTCCATCTTGGACTATACTAGCCTATCCCTCCACATTTAATTCCAGCTTAGCCTATACTAGCCTATCTCTGCATATTTAATTCCAGCTTAGCCTATACTGGCCTATCTCTGCACATTTAATTCCAGCTTAGCCTATACTGGGCTATCTCTCCACATTTAATTCCAGCTTAGCCTGTACTGGCCTATCTCTGCATATTTAGTTCCAGCTTAGCCTATACTGGCCTATCTCTGCACATTTAATTCCAGCTTAGCCTATACTGGCCTATCTCTGCATATTTAATTCCAGCTTAACCTATACTGGCCTATCTCTCCACATTTAATTCCAGCTTAGCCTATACTAGCCTATCACTGCACATTTTATTTCTAGCTTACCCTATAGTAGCCTATCTCTGCATATTTTATTTCTAGCTTACCCTATAGTAGCCTATCTCTGCATATTTTACTTCTAGCTTAGCCTATACTGGCCTATCTCACCATGTTTAATTCCATATTAGCCTATACTAGCCTATCTCTCCACATTTAATTCCAGCTTAGCCTATACTAGCCTATCTCTCCACATTTAATTCCAGCTTAGCCTATACTAGCCTATCTCTCCACATTTAATTCCAGCTTAGCCTATACTAGCCTATCTCTCCACATTTAATTCCAGCTTAGCCTGTACTAGCCTATCACTCCACATTTAATTCCAGCTTAGCCTATACTAGCCTATCTCTGCACATTTAATTCCAGCTTAGCGTATACTAGCCAATCTCTCCACATTTAATTCCAGCTTAGCCTATACTAGCCTATCTCTCCACATTTAATTCCAGCTTAGCCTATACTAGCCTATCTCTCCACATTTAATTCCAGCTTAGAATATACTAGCCTATCTCTCCACATTTAATTCCAGCTTAGCCTATACTAGCCTAACTCTCCACATTTAATTCCAGCTTAGCCTATACTGGCCTATCTTATTTACAGCTTAGCCTATACTAGCCTATCTCTCCCCATTTAATTCCAGCTTAGCCTATACTAGCCTAACTCTACATATTTAATTCCAGCTTAGCCTATACTGGCCTATCTTATTTCCAGCTTAGCCTATACTAGCCTATCTCTCCACATTTAATTCCAGCTTAGCCTATACTGGCCTATCTCTACATATTTAATTCCAGCTTAGCCTATACTAGCCTATCTCTACATATTTAATTCCAGCTTAGCCTATACTAGCCTATCTCTACATATTTAATTCCAGCTTAGCCTATACTAGGCTATCTCTACATATTTGATTCCAGCTTAGCCTATACTAGCCTATCTCTCCACATTTAATTCCAGCTTAGCCTATACTAGCCTATCTCTCCACATTTAATTCCAGCTTAGCCTATACTGGCCTATCTCTACATATTTAATTCAAGCTTAGCCTATACTAGCCTCTCTCTCCACATTTAATTCCAGCTCAGCCTATACAAGCCTATCTCTACATATTTAATTCCAGCTTAGCCTATACTAGCCTATCTCTCCACATTTAATTCCAGCTTAATTTATACTGGCCTATCTCTGCATATTTCAGTTCCAGCTTAGCCTATACTAGCCTATCTCTACATATTTAATTCCAGCTTAGCCTATACTAGCCTATCTCTACATATTTAATTCCAGCTTAGCCTATACTAGCCTATCTCTGAATATTTTAGTTCCAGCTTAGCCTATACTAGCCTATCTCTCCACATTTAATTCCAGCTTAGCCTATACTAGCCTATCTCTACATATTTAATTGCAACTTAGCCTATACAAGCCTAGCTCTCCACATTTAATTCCAGCTTAGCCTATAATGGCCTATCTCTCCACATTTAATTCCATCTTAGCCTATGCTAGCCTAGCTCTCCACATTTAATTCCAGCTTAGCCTATAATGGCCTATCTCTCCACATTTAATTCCAGCTTAGCCTATACTAGCCTAACTCTCCACATTTAATTCCAGCCTAGCCTATACTGGCCTATCTCTACATATTTAATTCCAGCTTAGCCTATACTAGCCTACCTCTGCATATTTAATTCCAGCTTCTTCTATACTAGCCTATCTCAGCACATTTTATTTCTAGCTTACCCTATAGTAGCCTATCTCTGCATATTTTATTTCTAGCTTAGCCTATACTGGCCTATCTCACCATATTTAATTCCATCTTCAACTATACTAGCCTATCTCTCCACATTTAATTCCAGCTTAGCCTATACTAGCCTATCTCTGCACATTTTATTTCTAGCTTACCCTATAGTAGCCTATCTCTGCATATTTTATTTCTAGCTTAGCCTATACTGGCCTATCTCACCATATTTAATTCCATCTTGGACTATGCTAGCCTATCCCTCCACATTTAATTCCAGCTTAGCCTATACTAGCCTATCTCTGCATATTTAATTCCAGCTTAGCCTATACTGGCCTATCTCTGCACATTTAATTCCAGCTTAGCCTATACTAGCCTATCTCTCCACATTTAATTCCAGCCTAGCCTATACTAGCCTATCTCTGCACATTTAATTGCAGCTTAGCCTATACTAGCCTATCTCTCCACATTTAATTCCAGCTTAGCCTATACTAGCCTATCTCTCCACATTTAAATCCAGCTTAGCCTATACTAGCCTATCTCTCCACAGTTAATTCCAGCTTAGCCTATACTAGCCTATCTCTCCACATTTAATTCCAGCTTAGCCTATACTAGCCTATCTCTGCACATTTAATTCCAGCTTAGCCTATACTAGCCTATCTCTCCACATTTAATTCCAGCTTAGCCTATACTAGCCTATCTCTCCACATTTAATTTCAGCTTAGCCTATACAAGCCTATCTCTGCATATTTAATTCCAGCTTAGCCTATACTGGCCTATCTCTGCACATTTAATTCCAGCTTAGCCTATACTGGCCTATCTCTTCATATTTAATTCCAGCTTCTTCTATACTAGCCTATCTCAGCACATTTTATTTCTAGCTTACCCTATAGTAGCCTATCTCTACATATTTTATTTCTAGCTTAGCCTATACTGGCCTATCTCACCATATTTTATTCCATCTTGGACTATACTAGCCTATCCCTCCACATTTAATTCCAGCTTAGCCTATACTAGCCTATCTCTGCATATTTAATTCCAGCTTAGCCTATACTGGTCTATCTCTGCACATTTAATTCCAGTTTACCCTATACTAATTTATACTAGCATATCTCTCCATACTTAATTCCAACTTAGCCTATGCTAGCCTATCTCTGCACGTTTAATTCCAGCTTAGCCTATAAAAGCCTATCTCTACATATTTAATTCCAGCTTAGCCTATACTAGCCTACCTCTGCATATTTAATTCCAGCTTAGTCTATACTAGCCTATCTCAGCACATTTTATTTCTAGCTTACCCTATAGTAGCCTATCTCTGCATATTTTATTTCTAGCTTAGCCTATACTGGCCTATCTCACCATATTTAATTCCATCTTCAACTATACTAGCCTATCTCTCCACATTTAATTCCAGCTTAGCCTATACTAGCCTATCTCTGCACATTTTATTTCTAGCTTACCCTATAGTAGCCTATCTCTGCATATTTTATTTCTAGCTTAGCCTATACTGGCCTATCTCACCATATTTAATTCCATCTTGGACTATGCTAGCCTATCCCTCCACATTTAATTCCAGCTTAGCCTATACTAGCCTATCTCTGCATATTTAATTCCAGCTTAGCCTATACTTGCCTATCTCTGCACATTTAATTCCAGCTTAGCCTATACTAGCCTATCTCTCCACATTTAATTCCAGCCTAGCCTATACTAGCCTATCTCTGCACATTTAATTGCAGCTTAGCCTATACTAGCCTATCTCTCCACATTTAATTCCAGCTTAGCCTACACTAGCCTATCTCTCCACATTTAAATCCAGCTTAGCCTATACTAGCCTATCTCTCCACATTTAATTCCAGCTTAGCCTATACTAGCCTATCTCTCCACATTTAATTCCAGCTTAGCCTATACTAGCCTATCTCTGCACATTTAATTCCAGCTTAGCCTATACTAGCCTATCTCTGAATATTTTAGTTCCAGCTTAGCCTATACTAGCCTATCTCTCCACATTTAATTCCAGCTTAGCCTATACTAGCCTATCTCTACATATTTAATTGCAACTTAGCCTATACAAGCCTATATCTGCATATTTAATTCCACCTTACCCTATGCTAGCTTATGCTAGCCTATCTCTGCATATTTAATTCCATCTTAGCCTATGCTAGCCTAGCTCTCCACATTTAATTCCAGCTTAGCCTATAATGGCCTATCTCTCCACATTCAATTCCAGCTTAGCCTATACTAGCCTAACTCTCCACATTTAATTCCAGCCTAGCCTATACTGGCCTATCTCTACATATTTAATTCCAGCTTAGCCTATACTAGCCTACCTCTGCATATTTAATTCCAGCTTAGTCTATACTAGCCTATCTCAGCACATTTTATTTCTAGCTTACCCTATAGTAGCCTATCTCTGCATATTTTATTTCTAGCTTAGCCTATACTGGCCTATCTCACCATATTTAATTCCATCTTCAACTATACTAGCCTATCTCTCCACATTTAATTCCAGCTTAGCCTATACTAGCCTATCTCTGCACATTTTATTTCTAGCTTACCCTATAGTAGCCTATCTCTGCATATTTTATTTCTAGCTTAGCCTATACTGGCCTATCTCACCATATTTAATTCCATCTTGGACTATGCTAGCCTATCCCTCCACATTTACTTCCAGCTTAGCCTATACTAGCCTATCTCTGCATATTTAATTCCAGCTTAGCCTATACTGGCCTATCTCTGCACATTTAATTCCAGCTTAGCCTATACTAGCCTATCTCTCCACATTTAATTCCAGCCTAGCCTATACTAGCCGATCTCTGCACATTTAATTGCAGCTTAGCCTATACTAGCCTATCTCTCCACATTTAATTCCAGCTTAGCCTATACTAGCCTATCTCTCCACATTTAAATCCAGCTTAGCCTATACTAGCCTATCTCTCCACATTTAATTCCAGCTTAGCCTATACTAGCCTATCTCTCCACATTTAATTCCAGCTTAGCCTATACTAGCCTATCTCTGCACATTTAATTCCAGCTTAGCCTATACTAGCCTATCTCTCCACATTTAATTCCAGCTTAGCCTATACTAGCCTATCTCTCCACATTTAATTTCAGCCTAGCCTATACAAGCCTATCTCTGCATATTTAATTCCAGCTTAGCCTATACTGGCCTATCTCTGCACATTTAATTCCAGCTTAGCCTATACTGGCCTATCTCTTCATATTTAATTCCAGCTTAGCCTACACTAGCCTATCTCTGCACATTTTATTTCTAGCTTACCCTATAGTAGCCTATCTCTACATATTTTATTTCTAGCTTAGCCTATACTGGCCTATCTCACCATATTTTATTCCATCTTGGACTATACTAGCCTATCCCTCCACATTTAATTCCAGCTTAGCCTATACTAGCCTATCTCTGCATATTTAATTCCAGCTTAGCCTATACTGGTCTATCTCTGCACATTTAATTCTAGTTTACCCTATACTAATTTATACTAGCATATCTCTCCATACTTAATTCCAACTTAGCCTATGCTAGCCTATCTCTGCACGTTTAATTCCAGCTTAGCCTATAAAAGCCTATCTCTACATATTTAATTCCAGCTTAGCCTATACTAGCCTACCTCTGCATATTTAATTCCAGCTTAGTCTATACTAGCCTATCTCAGCACATTTTATTTCTAGCTTAACCTATAGTAGCCTATCTCTGCATATTTTATTTCTAGCTTAGCCTATACTGGCCTATCTCACCATATTTAATTCCATCTTCAACTATACTAGCCTATCTCTCCACATTTAATTCCAGCTTAGCCTATACTAGCCTATCTCTGCACATTTTATTTCTAGCTTACCCTATAGTAGCCTATCTCTGCATATTTTATTTCTAGCTTAGCCTATACTGGCCTATCTCACCATATTTAATTCCATCTTGGACTATGCTAGCCTATCCCTCCACATTTAATTCCAGCTTAGCCTATACTAGCCTATCTCTGCATATTTAATTCCAGCTTAGCCTATACTGGCCTATCTCTGCACATTTAATTCCAGCTTAGCCTATACTAGCCTATCTCTCCACATTTAATTCCAGCCTAGCCTATAGTAGCCTATCTCTGCACATTTAATTGCAGCTTAGCCTATACTAGCCTATCTCTCCACATTTAATTCCAGCTTAGCCTACACTAGCCTATCTCTCCACATTTAAATCCAGCTTAGTCTATACTAGCCTATCTCTCCACATTTAATTCCAGCTTAGCCTATACTAGCCTATCTCTGCACATTTAATTCCAGCTTAGCCTATACTAGCCTATCTCTCCACATTTAATTCCAGCTTAGCCTATACTAGCCTATCTCTCCACATTTAATTTCAGCTTAGCCTATACAAGCCTATCTCTGCATATTTAATTCCAGCTTAGCCTATACTGGCCTATCTCTGCACATTTAATTCCAGCTTAGCCTATACTGGCCTATCTCTGCATATTTAATTCCAGCTTAGCCTACACTAGCCTATCTCTGCACATTTTATTTCTAGCTTACCCTATAGTAGCCTATCTCTACATATTTTATTTCTAGCTTAGCCTATACTGGCCTATCTCACCATATTTTATTCCATCTTGGACTATACTAGCCTATCCCTCCACATTTAATTCCAGCTTAGCCTATACTAGCCTATCTCTGCATATTTAATTCCAGCTTAGCCTATACTGGTCTATCTCTGCACATTTAATTCCAGTTTACCCTATACTAATTTATACTAGCATATCTCTCCATACTTAATTCCAACTTAGCCTATGCTAGCCTAATCTCTGCACGTTTAATTCCAGCTTAGCCTATAAAAGCCTATCTCTGCATATTTAATTGCAACTTAGCCTATGCTAGCCTATCTCTGCATATTTAATTCCAACTTAGCCAATGCTGGCCTATCTCTCCACATTTAATTCCAGCTTAGCCTATACAAGCCTATCTCTGCATATTTAATTCCACCTTACCCTATGCTAGCTTATGCTAGCCTATCTCTGCATATTTAATTCCATCTTAGCCTATACTAGCCTATCTCTGCACATTTAATTCCAGCTTAGCCTATACTAGACTATCTCTCCACATTTAATTCCAGCTTAGCCTATACTAGCCTATCTCTGCACATTTAATTCCAGCTTAGCCTATACTAGCCTATCTCTGCACATTTAATTCCAGCTTAGCCTATACTAGACTATCTCTCCACATTTAATTCCAGCCTAGCCTATACTAGCCTATCTCTGCACATTTAATTCCAGCTTAGCCTATACTAGGCTATCTCTCCACATTTAATTCCAGCTTAGCCTATACTAGTCTATCTCTCCACATTTAATTCCAGCTTAGCCTATACTAGCCTATCTCTCCACATTTAATTCCAGCTTAGCCTATACTAGCCTGTCTCTCCACATTTAATTCCAGCTTAGCCTATACTAGCCTATCTCTGCACATTTAATTTCAGCTTAGCCTATACTAGCCTATCTCTCCACATTTAATTCCAGCTTAGCCTATACTAGCCTATCTCTCCACATTTAATTTCAGCTTAGCCTATACAGGCCTATCTCTGCATATTTAATTCCAGCTTAGCCTATACTGGCCTATCTCTGCACATTTAATTCCCGCTTAGCCTATACTGGCCTATCTCTGCATATTTAATTCCAGCTTAGCCTATACTAGCCTATCTCTGCACATTTTATTTCTAGCTTACCGTATATTAGCCTATCTCTGCATATTTTATTTCTAGCTTAGCCTATACTGGCCTATCTCACCATATTTAATTCCATCTTGGACTATACTAACCTATTCCTCCACATTTAATTCCAGCTTAGCCTATACTAGCATATCTCTCCATACTTAATTCCAACTTAGCCTATGCTAGCCTATCTCTGAACGTTTAATTCCAGCTTAGCCTATACAAGCCTATCTCTGCATATTTAATTGCAACTTAGCCTATGCTAGCCTATCTCTGCATATTTAATTCCAACTTAGCCTATGCTGGCCTATCTCTCCACATTTAATTCCAGCTTAGCCTATACAAGCCTATCTCTGCATATTTAATTCCACCTTACCCTATGCTAGCTTATGCTAGCCTATCTCTGCATATATAATTCCATCTTAGCCTATGCTAGCCTAGCTCTCCACATTTAATTCCAGCTTAGCCTATAATGGCCTATCTCTCCACATTTAATTCCAGCTTAGCCTATACTAGCCTAACTCTCCACATTTAATTCCAGCCTAGCCTATACTGGCCTATCTCTACATATTTAATTCCAGCTTAGCCTATACTAGCCTATCTCTCCACATTTAATTCCAGCTTAGCCTTTACTGGCCAATCTCTGCATATTTTAGATCCAGCTTAGCCTATACTGGCCTATCTTATTTACAGCTTAACCTATACTAGCCTATCTCTCCACATTTAATTCCAGCTTAGCCTATACTGGCCTATCTCTACATATTTAATTCCAGCTTAGCCTGTACTAGCCTATCTCTCCACATTTAATTCCAGCTTAGCCTATACTGGCCAATCTCTGCATATTTTAGTTCCAGCTTAGCCTATACTAGCCTAACTCTCCACATTTAATTCCAGCTTAGCCTATACTGGCCTATCTTATTTCCAGCTTAGCCTATACTAGCCTATCTCTCCACATTTAATTCCAGCTTAGCCTATACTAGCCTATCTCTCCACATTTAATTCCAGCTTAGCCTATACTGGCCTATCTCTACATATTTAATTCCAGCTTAGCCTATACTAGCCTATCTCTACACATTTAATTCCAGCTTAGCCTATACTGGCCTATCTCTACATATTTAATTCCAGCTTAGCCTATACTAGCCTATCTCTCCACATTTAATTCCAGCTTAACCTATATTGGCCTATCTCTACATATTTAATTCCAGCTTAGCCTATACTAGCCTATCTCTCCACATTTAATTCCAGCTTAGCCTATACTGGCCTATCTCTACATATTTAATTCAAGCTTAGCCTATACTAGCCTCTCTCTCCACATTTAATTCCAGCTCAGCCTATACAAGCCTATCTCTACATATTTAATTCCAGCTTAGCCTATACTAGCCTATCTCTCCACATTTAATTCCAGCTTAATTTATACTGGCCTATCTCTGCATATTTTAGTTCCAGCTTAGCCTATACTAGCCTATCTCTACATATTTAATTCCAGCTTAGCCTATACTAGCCTATCTCTACATATTTAATTCCAGCTTAGCCTATACTAGCCTATCTCTGAATATTTTAGTTCCAGCTTAGCCTATACTAGCCTATCTCTCCACATTTAATTCCAGCTTAGCCTGTACTAGCCTATCTCTACATATTTAATTGCAACTTAGCCTATACAAGCCTATCTCTGCATATTTAATTCCACCTTAGCCTATGCTAGCTTATGCTAGCCTATCTCTGCATATTTAATTCCATCTTAGCCTATGCTAGCCTAGCTCTCCACATTTAATTCCAGCTTAGCCTATAATGGCCTATCTCTCCACATTTAATTCCAGCTTAGCCTATACTAGCCTAACTCTCCACATTTAATTCCAGCCTAGCCTATACTGGCCTATCTCTACATATTTAATTCCAGCTTAGCCTATACTAGCCTACCTCTGCATATTTAATTCCAGCTTAGTCTATACTAGCCTATCTCAGCACATTTTATTTCTAGCTTACCCTATAGTAGCCTATCTCTGCATATTTTATTTCTAGCTTAGCCTATACTGGCCTATCTCACCATATTTAATTCCATCTTCAACTATACTAGCCTATCTCTCCACATTTAATTCCAGTTTAGCCTATACTAGCCTATCTCTGCACATTTTATTTCTAGCTTACCCTATAGTAGCCTATCTCTGCATATTTTATTTCTAGCTTAGCCTATACTGGCCTATCTCACCATATTTAATTCCATCTTGGACTATGCTAGCCTATCCCTCCACATTTAATTCCAGCTTAGCCTATACTAGCCTATCTCTGCATATTTAATTCCAGCTTAGCCTATACTGGCCTATCTCTGCACATTTAATTCCAGCTTAGCCTATACTAGCCTATCTCTCCACATTTAATTCCAGCCTAGCCTATAGTAGCCTATCTCTGCACATTTAATTGCAGCTTAGCCTATACTAGCCTATCTCTCAACATTTAATTCCAGCTTAGCCTATACTAGCCTATCTCTCCACATTTAAATCCAGCTTAGCCTATACTAGCCTATCTCTCCACATTTAATTCCAGCTTAGCCTATACTAGCCTATCTCTCCACATTTAATTCCACCTTAGCCTATACTAGCCTATCTCTGCACATTTAATTGCAGCTTAGCCTATACTAGCCTATCTCTCCACATTTAATTCCAGCTTAGCCTATACTAGCCTATCTCTCCACATTTAATTTCAGCTTAGCCTATACAAGCCTATCTCTGCATATTTAATTCCAGCTTAGCCTATACTGGCCTATCTCTGCACATTTAATTCCAGCTTAGCCTATACTGGCCTATCTCTGCATATTTAATTCCAGCTTAGCCTACACTAGCCTATCTCTGCACATTTTATTTCTAGCTTACCCTATAGTAGCCTATCTCTACATATTTTATTTCTAGCTTAGCCTATACTGGCCTATCTCACCATATTTTATTCCATCTTGGACTATACTAGCCTATCCCTCCACATTTAATTCCAGCTTAGCCTATACTAGCCTATCTCTGCATATTTAATTCCAGCTTAGCCTATACTGGTCTATGTCTGCACATTTAATTCCAGTTTACCCTATACTAATTTATACTAGCATATCTCTCCATACTTAATTCCAACTTAGCCTATGCTAGCCTATCTCTGCACGTTTAATTCCAGCTTAGCCTATAAAAGCCTATCTCTACATATTTAATTCCAGCTTAGCCTATACTAGCCTACCTCTGCATATTTAATTCCGGCTTAGTCTATACTAGCCTATCTCAGCACATTTTATTTCTAGCTTACCCTATAGTAGCCTATCTCTGCATATTTTATTTCTAGCTTAGCCTATACTGGCCTATCTCACCATATTTAATTCCATCTTCAACTATACTAGCCTATCTCTCCACATTTAATTCCAGCTTAGCCTATACTAGCCTATCTCTGCACATTTTATTTCTAGCTTACCCTATAGTAGCCTATCTCTGCATATTTTATTTCTAGCTTAGCCTATACTGGCCTATCTCACCATATTTAATTCCATCTTGGACTATGCTAGCCTATCCCTCCACATTTAATTCCAGCTTAGCCTATACTAGCCTATCTCTGCATATTTAATTCCAGCTTAGCCTATACTGGCCTATCTCTGCACATTTAATTCCAGCTTAGCCTATCTCTCCACATTTAATTCCAGCCTAGCCTATACTAGCCTATCTCTGCACATTTAATTGCAGCTTAGGCTATACTAGCCAATCTCTCCACATTTAATTCCAGCTTAGCCTACACTAGCCTATCTCTCCACATTTAAATCCAGCTTAGCCTATACTAGCCTATCTCTCCACATTTAATTCCAGCTTAGCCTATACTAGCCTATCTCTCCACATTTAATTCCAGCTTAGCCTATACTAGCCTATCTCTGCACATTTAATTCCAGCTTAGCCTATACTAGCCTATCTCTCCACATTTAATTCCAGCTTAGCCTATACTAGCCTATCTCTCCACATTTAATTTCAGCTTAGCCTATACAAGCCTATCTCTGCATATTTAATTCCAGCTTAGCCTATACTGGCCTATCTCTGCATATTTAATTCCAGCTTAGCCTACACTAGCCTATCTCTGCACATTTTATTTCTAGCTTACCCTATAGTAGCCTATCTCTACATATTTTATTTCTAGCTTAGCCTATACTGGCCTATCTCACCATATTTTATTCCATCTTGGACTATGCTAGCCTATCCCTCCACATTTAATTCCAGCTTAGCCTATACTAGCCTATCTCTGCATATTTAATTCCAGCTTAGCCTATACTGGTCTATCTCTGCACATTTAATTCCAGTTTACCCTATACTAATTTATACTAGCATATCTCTCCATACTTAATTCCAACTTAGCCTATGCTAGCCTAATCTCTGCACGTTTAATTCCAGCTTAGCCTATAAAAGCCTATCTCTGCATATTTAATTGCAACTTAGCCTATGCTAGCCTATCTCTGCATATTTAATTCCAACTTAGCCTATGCTGGCCTATCTCTCCACATTTAATTCCAGCTTAGCCTATACAAGCCTATCTCTGCATATTTAATTCCACCTTACCCTATGCTAGCTTATGCTAGCCTATCTCTGCATATTTAATTTCATCTTAGCCTATACTAGCCTATCTCTGCACATTTAATTCCAGCTTAGCCTATACTAGACTATCTCTCCACATTTAATTCCAGCTTAGCCTATACTAGCCTATCTCTGCACATTTAATTCCAGCTTAGCCTATACTAGCCTATCTCTGCACATTTAATTCCAGCTTAGCCTATACTAGACTATCTCTATATATTTATTTCCAGCTTAGCCTATACTGGCGTATCTCTGCACATTTAATTCCAGCTTAGCCTATACTGGCCTATCTCTGCATATTTAGTTCCAGCTTACCCTATAGTAGCCTATCTCTCCACATTTAATTCCAGCTTAGCCTATACTAGCCTATCTCTGTATATTTAATTCCAGCTTAGCCTATACTAGACTATCTCTATATATTTAATTCCAGCTTAGCCTATACTAGCCTATCTCAGCACATTTTATTTCTAGCTTACCCTATAGTAGCCTATCTCTGCATATTTTATTTCTAGCTTAGCCTATACTGGCCTATCTCACCATATTTAATTCCATCTTCAACTATACTAGCCTATCTCTCCACATTTAATTCCAGCTTAGGCTATACTAGCCTATCTCTGCACATTTTATTTCTAGCTTACCCTATAGTAGCCTATCTCTGCATATTTTATTTCTAGCTTAGCCTATACTGGCCTATCTCACCATGTTTAATTCCATCTTGGCTATACTACCCTATCCCTCCACATTTAATTCCAGCTTAGCCTATACTAGCCTATCTCTGCATATTTAATTCCAGCTTAGCCTACACTGGCCTACCTCTGCACATTTAATTCCAGCTTAGCCTATACTAGCCTATCTCTCCACATTTAATTCCAGCCTAGCCTATACTAGCCTATCTCTGCACATTTAATTCCAGCTTAGCCTATACTAGCCTATCTCTCCACATTTAATTCCAGCTTAGCGTATACTAGCCTATCTCTGCACATTTAATTCCAGCTTAGCCTATACTAGCCTATCTCTGCACATTTAATTCCAGCCTAGCCTATACTAGCCTATCTCTCCACATTTAATTCCAGCCTAGCCTATACTAGCCTATCTCTGCACATTTAATTCCAGCTTAGCCTGTACTAGCCTATCTCTGCACATTTAATTCCAGCCTAGCCTATACTAGCCTATCTCTGCACATTTAATTCCAGCTTAGCCTATACTAGCCTATCTCTGCACATTTAATTCCAGCTTAGCCTTTACTAGCCTATCTCTGCACATTTAATTCCAGCCTAGCCTATACTAACCTATCTCTGCACATTTAATTCCAGCTTAGCGTATACTAGCCTATCTCTGCACATTTAATTCCAGCTTAGCCTATACTAGCCTATCTCTGCACATTTAATTCCAGCCTAGCCTATACTAGCCTATCTCTCCACATTTAATTCCAGCCTAGCCTATACTAGCCTATCTCTGCACATTTAATTCCAGCTTAGCCTGTACTAGCCTATCTCTGCACATTTAATTCCAGCCTAGCCTATACTAGCCTATCTCTGCACATTTAATTCCAGCTTAGCCTGTACTAGCCTATCTCTGCACATTTAATTCCAGCCTAGCCTATACTAGCCTATCTCTGCACATTTAATTCCAGCTTAGCCTGTACTAGCCTATATCTGCACATTTAATTCCAGCTTAGCCTATACTAGCCTATCTCTGCACATTTAATTCCAGCTTAGCCTATACTAGCCTATCTCTGCACATTTAATTCCAGCCTAGCCTATACTAGCCTATCTCTCCACATTTAATTCCAGCTTAGCCTGTACTAGCCTATCTCTCCACATTTAATTCCAGCTTAGCGTATACTAGCCTATCTCTCCACATTTAATTCCAGCTTAGCCTATAATAGCCTATCTCTGCACATTTAATTCCAGCCTAGCCTATACTAGCCTATCTCTCCACATTTAATTCCAGCCTAGCCTATACTAGCCTATCTCTGCACATTTAATTCCAAGTTAGCCTGTACTAGCCTATCTCTCCACATTTAATTCCAGCTTAGCGTATACTAGCCTATCTCTCCACATTTAATTCCAGCTTAGCCTATACTAGCCTATCTCTCCACATTTAATTTCAGCTTAGCCTATACTAGCCTATCTCTGCACATTTAATTCCAGCTTAGCCTATACAAGCCTATCTCTATATATTTAATTCCAGCTTAGCCTATACTGGCGTATCTCTGCACATTTAATTCCAGCTTAGCCTATACTGGCCTATCTCTGCATATTTAGTTCCAGCTTAGCCTATACTAGCCTATCTCTGCACATTTTATTTCTAGCTTACCCTATAGTAGCCTATCTCTGCATATTTTATTTCTAGCTTAGCCTATACTGGCCTATCTCACCATATTTAATTCCATCTTGGACTATACTAGCCTATCTGTCCACATTTAATTCCAGCTTAGCCTATACTAGCCTATCTCTGCATATTTAATTCCAGCTTAGTCTATACAAGCCTATCTCTATATATTTAATTCCAGCTTAGCCTATACTGGCGTATCTCTGCACATTTAATTCCAGCTTAGCCTATACTGGCCTATCTCTGCATATTTAGTTCCAGCTTAGCCTATACTAGCCTATCTCTGCACATTTTATTTCTAGCTTACCCTATAGTAGCCTATCTCAGCATATTTTATTTCTAGCTTAGCCTATACTGGCCTATCTCACCATATTTAATTCCATCTTGGACTACACTAGCCTATCTCTCCACATTTAATTCCAGCTTAGCCTATACTGGTCTATCTCTTCACATTTAATTCCAGCTTAGCCTATACTGGCCTATCTCTGCATATTTAATTCCAGCTTAGCCTATACTGGCCTATCTCTGCACATTTAATTCCAGCTTAGCCTATACTGGCCTATCTCTGCATATTTAATTCCAGCTTAGCCTATACTGGCCTATTTCTGAATATTTAATTCCAGCTTAACCTATACTGGCCTATCTCTCCACATTTAATTCCATCTTGGACTATACTAGCCTATCTCTCCACATTTAATTCCAGCTTAGCCTATACTAGCCTATCTCTCCACATTTAATTCCAGCTTAGCCTATACAAGCCTATCTCTGCATATTTAATTCCTGCTTAGCCCATACTAGCCTATCTCTCCACATTTAATTCCAGCTTAGCCTATACTGGCCTATCTCTGTATATTTTAGTTCCAGCTTAGCCTATACTAGCCTATCTCTCCACATTTAATTCCAGCTTAGCCTATACTACCCTAACTCTCCACATTTAATTCCAGGTTAGCCTATACTAGCCTATTTCTCCACATTTAATTCCAGCTTAGTCTATACTAGCCTATCTCTGCACGTTTTATTTCTACCTTACCCTATAGTAGCCTATCTCTGCATATTTTATTTCTAGCTTAGCCTATACTGGCTAATTCCATATTTAATTCCATCTTAGCCTATACTAGCCTATCTCTGCACATTTTATTTCCATCTTAGCCTATACTAGCCTATCTCACCATATTTAATTCCATCTTGGACTATACTAGCCTATCTCTCCACATTTAATTCCAGCTTAGCCTATACTAGCCTATCTCTGCACTTTTTATTTTTAGCTTAGCCTATACTGGCCTATCTCTGCAGATTTTATTTCCAGCTTAGTCCATAGTAGCCTATCTCTCCACTTTTTATTTCTAGGTTAGCATATACTAGCCTATCTCTGCAGATTTTATTTCTAGCTCAGGCTATACTAGCCTATCTCTACACTTATTATTTCTAGCTTAGCCTATACTAGCCCAACTCTGCAGATTTTATTTCTAGCTTAGCCTATACTAGCCTATCTCTGCATATTTTATTTCTAGCTTAGCCTATTCTGGCCTACCTCACCATATTTAATTCCATCTTGGACTATACTAGCCTATCCCTCCACATTTAATTCCAGCTTAGCCTGTACTAGCCTATCTCTCCACATTTAATTCCAGCTTAGCCTATACTAGCTTATCTCTGCAGATTTAATTCCAGCTTAGCCTACACTAGCCTATCTCTGCACATTTTATTTCTAGCTTACCTATAGTAGCCTATCTCTGCATATTTTATTTCTTGATTAGCCTATACTAGCCTATCTCTCCACATTTAATTCCAGCATAGCCTATACTGGGCTATCTCTCCACATTTAATTCCAGCTTAGCCTATACTAGCCTATCTCTGCATATTTAATTCCAGCTTAGCCTATACTAGCCTAACTCTCCACATTTAATTCCAGCTTAGCCTATACTGGCTTATCTTATTCTCAGCTTAGCCTATACTAGCCTATCTCTCCACATTTAATTCCAGCTTAGCCTATACTAGCCTATCTCTGCACATTTTATTTCTGGCTTACCCTATAGTAGCATATCTCTGCATATTTTATTTCTAGCTTAGCCTATACTGCCCTATCTCACCATATTTAATTCCAGCTTAGCCTATACTGGCCTATCTCTGCACATTTTAGTTCCAGCTTGCCCTATACTAGCCTATCTCTGCACATTTTATTTCTGGCTTAACCTATAGTAGAACATCTCTGCATATTTTATTTCTAGCTTAGCCTATACTGGCCTATCTAAACTTGTATAGGCTACAGATGTATAGGCTACTGATGTATAGGCTACAGATGTATAGGCTACATGATGTATAGGCTACTGATGTATAGGCTACTGAAGTATAGGCTACAGATGTATAGGCTACTGATGTATAGGCTACTGAAGTATAGGCTACAGATGTATAGGCTACAGATGTATAGGCTACTGATGTATAGGCTACAGATGTATAGGCTACTGATGTATAGGCTACTGAAGTATAGGCTACAGATGTATAGGCTACTGAAGTATAGGCTACTGAAGTATAGGCTACATGATGCATAGGCTACATGATGTATAGGCTACACTTGTATAGGCTACATGATGTATAGGCTACATGATGTATAGGCTACTGAAATATAGGCTACTGATGTATAGGCTAAAGATGTATAGGCTACACTTGTATAGGCTACAGATATATAGGCTACTGATGTATAGGCTACTGATGTATAGGCTACACTTGTATAGGCTACAGATATATAGGCTACTGATGTATAGGCTACAGATGTATAGGCTACATGATGTATGGGCTACTGAAGTAGAGGCTACAGATGTATAGGCTACAGATGTATAGGCTACAGATGTGTAGGCTACTGAAGTATAGGCTACACTTATATAGGCTACTGAAGTATAGGCTACTGATGTATAGGCTACAGATGTATAGGCTACAGATGTATAGGCTACACTTGTATAGGCTACTGATGTATAGGCTACTGATGTATAGGCTACAGATGTATAGGCTACAGATGTATAGGCTACACTTGTATAGGCTACTGAAGTATAGCCTACAGATGTATAGTCTACAGATGTATAGGCTACTGATGTATAGGCTACACTTGTATAGGCTACTGATGTATAGGCTACTGATGTATAGGCTACACTTGTATAGGCTACTGAAGTATAGCCTACAGATGTATAGTCTACAGATGTATAGGCTACTGATGTATAGGCTACACTTGTATAGCCTACAGATGTATAGTCTACAGATGTATAGGCTACTGATGTATAGGCTACACTTGTATAGGCTACTGATGTATAGGCTACTGATGTATAGGCTACAGATGTATAGGCTACACTTGTATAGGCTACTGATGTATAGGCTACAGATGTATAGGCTACACTTGTATAGGCTACTGATGTATAGGCTACAGATGTATAGGTTACAGCTGTATAGGCTACACTTGTATAGGCTACAGATGTATAGGCTACACTTGTATAGGCTACTGAAGTATAGGCTACAGATGTATAGGCTACAGATGTATAGGCTACACTTGTATAGGCTACTGAAGTATAGGCTACTGAAGTATAGGCTACTGAAGTGTAGGCTACTGAAGTATAGGCTACTGATGTATAGGCTACAGATGTATAGGCTACACTTGTATAGGCTACTGATGTATAGGCTACACTTGTATAGGCTACTGATGTATAGGCTACACATGTATAGGCTACATGATGTATAGGCTACACTTGTATAGGCTACTGATGTATAGGCTACTGATGTATAGGCTACTGATGTATAGGCTACATGATGTATAGGCTACACTTGTATAGGCTACTGAAGTATAGGCTACTGAAGTATAGGCTACTGATGTATAGGCTACATGATGTATAGGCTACACTTGTATAGGCTACTGAAGTATAGGCTACTGAAGTATAGGCTACATGATGTATAGGCTACACTTGTATAGGCTACTGAAGTATAGGCTACTGAAGTATAGGCTACTGATGTATAGGCTACATGATGTATAGGCTACACTTGTATAGGCTACTGAAGTATAGGCTACTGAAGTATAGGCTACTGAAGTATAGGCTACATGATGTATAGGCTACACTTGTATAGGCTACTGAAGTATAGGCTACTGAAGTATAGGCTACTGAAGTATAGGCTACTGAAGTATAGGCTACTGAAGTATAGGCTACTGAAGTATAGGCTACTGATGTATAGGCTACATGATGTATAGGCTACACTTGTATAGGCTACTGAAGTATAGGCTACTGAAGTATAGGCTACTGATGTATAGGCTACTGAAGTATAGGCTACTGATGTATAGGCTACTGAAGTATAGGCCACACTTGTATAGGCTACTGAAGTATAGGCTACTGAAGTATAGGCTACTGATGTATAGGCTACACTTGTATAGGCTACTGAAGTATAGGCTACTGAAGTATAGGCTACTGATGTATAGGCTACTGAAGTATAGGCTACACTTGTATAGGCTACTGAAGTATAGGCTACTGAAGTATAGGCTACTGATGTATAGGCTACATGATGTATAGGCTACTGAAGTATAGGCTACACTTGTATAGGCTACTGAAGTATAGGCTACTGAAGTATAGGCTACTGATGTATAGGCTACAGATGTATAGGCTACTGATGTATAGGCTACACATGTATAGGCTACACTTGTATAGGCTACACTTGTATAGGCTACTGAAGTATAGGCTACTGAAGTATAGGCTACTGAAGTATAGGCTACTGATGTATAGGCTACTGATGTATAGGCTACTGATGTATAGGCTACAGATGTATAGGCTACTGATGTATAGGCTACACATGTATAGGCTACACTTGTATAGGCTACACTTGTATAGGCTACTGAAGTATAGGCTACTGAAGTATAGGCTACTGAAGTATAGGCTACTGATGTATAGGCTACTGATGTATAGGCTACTGATGTATAGGCTACTGATGTATAGGCTACTGAAGTATAGGCTACTGATGTATAGGCTACTGATGTATAGGCTACAGATGTATAGGCTACTGATGTATAGGCTACACATGTATAGGCTACACTTGTATAGGCTACACTTGTATAGGCTACTGAAGTATAGGCTACTGAAGTATAGGCTACTGAAGTATAGGCTACTGATGTATAGGCTACTGATGTATAGGCTACTGATGTATAGGCTACACATGTATAGGCTACACTTGTATAGGCTACACTTGTATAGGCTACTGAAGTATAGGCTACTGATGTATAGGCTACATGATGTATAGGCTACACTTGTATAGGCTACTGAAGTATAGGCTACTGATGTATAGGCTACTGATGTATAGGCTACAGATGTATAGGCTACAGATGTATAGGCTACTGAAGTATAGGCTACTGAAGTATAGGCTACTGATGTATAGGCTACAGATGTATAGGCTACTGATGTATAGGCTACTGATGTATAGGCTACAGATGTATAGGCTACTGATGTATAGGCTACTGAAGTATAGGCTACAGATGTATAGGCTACAGATGTATAGGCTACTGAAGTATAGGCTACTGATGTATAGGCTACAGATGTATAGGCTACTGAAGTATAGGCTACAGATGTATAGGCTACTGATGTATAGGCTACTGAAGTATAGGCTACAGATGTATAGGCTACAGATGTATAGGCTACTGAAGTATAGGCTACAGATGTATAGGCTACAGATGTATAGGCTACAGAAGTATAGGCTACAGATGTATAGGCTACTGATGTATAGGCTACTGAAGTATAGGCTACAGATGTATAGGCTACAGATGTATAGGCTACTGAAGTATAGGCTACAGATGTATAGGCTACAGATGTATAGGCTACTGAAGTATAGGCTACTGATGTATAGGCTACAGATGTATAGGCTACTGATGTATAGGCTACAGATGTATAGGCTACTGATGTATAGGCTACTGAAGTATAGGCTACAGATGTATAGGCTACAGATGTATAGGCTACTGAAGTATAGGCTACTGATGTATAGGCTACAGATGTATAGGCTACTGAAGTATAGGCTACAGATGTATAGGCTACAGATGTATAGGCTACTGATGTATAGGCTACTGATGTATAGGCTACACATGTATAGGCTACACTTGTATAGGCTACACTTGTATAGGCTACTGAAGTATAGGCTACTGAAGTATAGGCTACTGATGTATAGGCTACACTTGTATAGGCTACTGAAGTATAGGCTACTGATGTATAGGCTACTGATGTATAGGCTACAGATGTATAGGCTACTGATGTATAGGCTACACATGTATAGGCTACACTTGTATAGGCTACACTTGTATAGGCTACTGAAGTATAGGCTACTGAAGTATAGGCTACTGAAGTATAGGCTACTGATGTATAGGCTACTGATGTATAGGCTACTGATGTATAGGCTACACATGTATAGGCTACACTTGTATAGGCTACACTTGTATAGGCTACTGAAGTATAGGCTACTGAAGTATAGGCTACTGATGTATAGGCTACACTTGTATAGGCTACTGATGTATAGGCTACACTTGTATAGGCTACTGAAGTATAGGCTAATGATGTATAGGCTACTGATGTATAGGCTACTGATGTATAGGCTACTGATGTATAGGCTACACTTGTATAGGCTACACTTGTATAGGCTACTGAAGTATAGGCTACTGATGTATAGGCTACATGATGTATAGGCTACTGAAGTATAGGCTACTGAAGTATAGGCTACTGATGTATAGGCTACACTTGTATAGGCTACACTTGTATAGGCTACTGAAGTATAGGCTACTGATGTATAGGCTACATGATGTATAGGCTACACTTGTATAGGCTACTGAAGTATAGGCTACTGATGTATAGGCTACATGATGTATAGGCTACACTTGTATAGGCTACTGAAGTATAGGCTACTGATGTATAGGCTACATGATGTATAGGCTACACTTGTATAGGCTACACTTGTATAGGCTACTGATGTATAGGCTACTGATGTATAGGCTACAATTGTATAGGCTACACTTATATAGGCTACTGATGTATAGGCTACACTTATATAGGCTACACTTATATAGGCTACTGAAGTATAGGCTACTGATGTATAGGATACACTTGTATAGGCTACTGATGTATAGGCTACTGATGTATAGGCTACAGATGTATAGCCTACATGATGTCTAGGCTACAGATGTATAGGCTACAGATGTATAGGCTACAGATGTATAGGCTACACTTGTATAGGCTACTGAAGTATAGGCTACTGAAGTATAGGCTACTGAAGTATAGGCTACTGAAGTATAGGCTACTGAAGTATAGGCTACTGATGTATAGGCTACAGATGTATAGGTTACAGATGTATAGGCTACTGAAGTATAGGCTACTGAAGTATAGGCTACATGATGTATAGGCTACACTTGTATAGGCTACTGAAGTATAGGCTACAGATGTATAGGCTACAGATGTATAGGCTACAGATGTATAGGCTACACTGATGTATAGGCTACTGATGTATAGTTTACTGAAGTATAGGCTACATGATGTATAGGCTACAGATGTATAGGCTACACTTGTATAGGCTACTGATGTATAGGCTACTGAAGTATAGGCTACACTTGTATAGGCTACTGATGTATAGGCTACAGATGTATAGGCTACTGATGTATAGGTTACAGATGTATAGGCTACATGATGTATAGGCTACAGATGTATAGGCTACACTGATGTATAGGCTACTGATGTATAGGCTACTGAAGTATAGGCTACATGATGTATAGGCTACAGATGTATAGGCTACACTTGTATAGGCTACTGATGTATAGGCTACTGAAGTATAGGCTACACTTGTATAGGCTACTGATGTATAGGCTACAGATGTATAGGCTACTGATGTATAGGCTACTGATGTATAGGCTACAGATGTATAGGCTACATGATGTATAGGCTACATGATGTATAGGCTACACTTGTATAGGCTACTGATGTATAGGCTACACTTGTATAGGCTACTGATGTATAGGCTACAGATGTATAGGCTACTGATGTATAGGCTACTGATGTATAGGCTACAGATGTATAGGCTACATGATGTATAGGCTACACTTGTATAGGCTACTGAAGTATAGGCTACAGATGTATAGGCTACAGATGTATAGGCTACACTGATGTATAGGCTACTGATGTATAGGCTACTGAAGTATAGGCTACATGATGTATAGGCTACAGATGTATAGGCTACACTTGTATAGGCTACTGATGTATAGGCTACTGAAGTATAGGCTACACTTGTATAGGCTACTGATGTATAGGCTACAGATGTATAGGCTATTGATGTATAGGCTACAGATGTATAGGCTACATGATGTATAGGCTACATGATGTATAGGCTACACTTGTATAGGCTACTGATGTATAGGCTACACTTGTATAGGCTACTGATGTATAGGCTACAGATGTATAGGCTACTGATGTATAGGCTACTGATGTTAAGGCTACAGATGTATAGGCTACATGATGTATAGGCTACACTTGTATAGGCTACTGAAGTATAGGCTACTGATGTATAGGCTACAGATGTATAGGCTACATGATGTATAGGCTACATGATGTATAGGCTACACTTGTATAGGCTACAGATGTATAGGCTACAGATGTATAGGCTACATGATGTATAGGCTACTGATGTATAAGCTACATGATGTATAGGCTACAGATGTATAGGCTACATGATGTATAGGCTACTGAAGTATAGGCTACATGATGTATAAGCTACATGATGTATAGGCTACACTTGTATAGGCTACAGATGTATAGGCTACAGATGTATAGGCTACATGATGTATAGGCTACTGATGTATAAGCTACATGATGTATAGGCTACATGATGTATAGGCTACACTTGTATAGGCTACTGATGTATAGGCTACAGATGTATAGGCTACATGATGTATAGGCTACACTTGTATAGGCTACTGAAGTATAGGCTACAGATGTATAGGCTACTGATGTATAGGCTACAGATGTATAGGCTACATGATGTATAGGCTACATGATGTATAGGCTACACTTGTATAGGCTACAGATGTATAGGCTACATGATGTATAGGCTACATGATGTATAGGCTACATGATGTATAGGCTACATGATGTATAGGCTACACTTGTATAGGCTACACTTGTATAGGCTACTGATGTATAGGCTACAGATGTATAGGCTACTGATGTATAGGCTACTGAAGTATAGGCTACATATGTATAGGCTACAGATGTATAGGCTACATGATGTATAGGCTACATGATGTACAGGCTACACTTGTATAGGCTACAGATGTATAGGCTACAGATGTATAGGCTACAGATGTATAGGCTACATGATGTATAGGGTACACTTGTATAGGCTACTGATGTATAGGCTACATGATGTATAGGCTACAGATGTATAGGCTACATGATGTATAGGCTACTGATGTATAGGCTACATGATGTATAGGCTACAGATGTATAGGCTACATGATGTATAGGCTACACTTGTATAGGCTACTGATGTATAGGTTACAGATGTATAGGCTACATGATGTATAGGCTACACTTGTATAGGCTACTGATGTATAGGCTACAGATGTATAGGCTACTGATGTATAGGCTACTGATGTATAGGCTACTGATGTATAGGCTACAGATGTATAGGCTACATGATGTATAGGCTACACTTGTATAGGCCACTGAGGTATAGGCTACAGATGTATAGGCTACTGATGTATAGGCTACAGATGTATAGGCTACATGATGTATAGGCTACATGATGTATAGGCTACACTTGTATAGGCTACAGATGTATAGGCTACAGATGTATAGGCTACATGATGTATAGGCTACATGATGTATAGGCTACACTTGTATAGGCTACTGATGTATAGGCTACAGATGTATAGGCTACTGATGTATAGGCTACTGATGTATAGGCTACAGATGTATAGGCTACTGATGTATAGGCTACTGATGTATAGGCTACTGATGTATAGGCTACATGATGTATAGGCTACTGAAGTATAGGCTACTGAAGTATAGGCTACATGATGTATAGGCTACTGAAGTATAGGCTACAGATGTATAGGCTACAGATGTATAGGCTACACTGATGTATAGGCTACACTGATGTATAGGCTACTGATGTATAGGCTACTGAAGTATAGGCTACATGATGTATAGGCTACAGATGTATAGGCTACACTTGTATAGGCTACTGAAGTATAGGCTACATGATGTATAGGCTACTGATGTATAGGCTACACATGTATAGGCTACACTTGTATAGGCTACTGATGTATAGGCTACACTTGTATAGGCTACTGAAGTATAGGCTACTGATGTATAGGCTACTGATGTATAGGCTACTGATGTATAGGCTACTGATGTATAGGCTACTGATGTATAGGCTACTGATGTATAGGCTACACTTGTATAGGCTACACTTGTATAGGCTACTGATGTATAGGCTACACTTGTATAGGCTACTGAAGTATAGGCTACTGATGTATAGGCTACATGATGTATAGGCTACACTTGTATAGGCTACTGAAGTATAGGCTACTGATGTATAGGCTACTGATGTATAGGCTACTGAAGTATAGGCTACTGATGTATAGGCTACATGATGTATAGGCTACACTTGTATAGGCTACTGAAGTATAGGCTACTGAAGTATAGGCTACTGATGTATAGGCTACATGATGTATAGGCTACACTTGTATAGGCTACACTTGTATAGGCTACTGATGTATAGGCTACAGATGTATAGGCTACAGATGTATAGGCTACTGATGTATAGGCTACTGATGTATAGGCTACAGATGTATAGCCTACATGATGTATAGGCTACAGTTGTATACGCTACACTTGTATAGGCTACACTTGTATAGGCTACACTTATATAGGCTACTGATGTATAGGCTACACATGTATAGGTTACAGATGTATAGGCTACATGATGTGTAGGCTACTGATGTATAGGCTACTGATGTATAGGCTACTGAAGTATAGGCTACTGAAGTATAGGCTACAGCTGTATAGGCTACAGATGTATAGGCTACAGATGTATAGGCTACATGATGTATAGGCTACACTTGTATAGGCTACTGAAGTATAGGTTACAGATGTATAGGCTACATGATGTGTAGGCTACTGATGTATAGGCTACTGATGTATAGGCTACTGAAGTATAGGCTACTGAAGTATAGGCTACAGCTGTATAGGCTACAGATGTATAGGCTACAGATGTATAGGCTACATGATGTATAGGCTACACTTGTATAGGCTACTGAAGTATAGGCTACAGATGTATAGGCTACAGATGTATAGGCTACTGATGTATAGGCTACAGATGTATAGGCTACATGATGTCTAGGCTACAGATGTATAGGCTACAGATGTATAGGCTACATATGTATAGGCTACAGATGTATAGGCTACAGATGTATAGGCTACTGAAGTATAGGCTACTGAAGTATAGGCTACTGAAGTATAGGCTACTGAAGTATAGGCTACTGATGTATAGGCTACAGATGTATAGGCTACAGATGTATAGGCTACTGAAGTATAGGCTACTGAAGTATAGGCTACATGATGTATAGGCTACACTTGTATAGGCTACTGAAGTATAGGCTACAGATGTATAGGCTACAGATGTATAGGCTACAGATGTATAGGCTACACTGATGTATAGGCTACTGATGTATAGGCTACTGAAGTATAGGCTACATGATGTATAGGCTACAGATGTATAGGCTACACTTGTATAGGCTACTGATGTATAGGCTACTGAAGTATAGGCTACAGATGTATAGGCTACAGATGTATAGGCTACACTTGTATAGGCTACTGATGTATAGGTTACAGATGTATAGGCTACATGATGTATAGGCTACACTTGTATAGGCTACTGATGTATAGGCTACAGATGTATAGGCTACATGATGTATAGGCTACACTTGTATAGGCTACTGATGTATAGGTTACAGATGTATAGGCTACATGATGTATAGGCTACACTTGTATAGGCTACTGATGTATAGGCTACAGATGTATAGGCTACTGATGTATAGGCTACTGATGTATAGGCTACAGATGTATAGGCTACATGATGTATAAGCTACACTTGTATAGGCTACTGAAGTATAGGCTACAGATGTATAGGCTACTGATGTATAGGCTACAGATGTATAGGCTACATGATGTATAGGCTACATGATGTATAGGCTACACTTGTATAGGCTACAGATGTATAGGCTACAGATGTATAGGCTACATGATGTATAGGCTACTGATGTATAAGCTACATGATGTATAGGCTACAGATGTATAGGCTACATGATGTATAGGCTACTGAAGTATAGGCTACATGATGTATAAGCTACATGATGTATAGGCTACACTTGTATAGGCTACAGATGTATAGGCTACATGATGTATAGGCTACACTTGTATAGGCTACACTTGTATAGGCTACTGATGTATAGGCTACTGATGTATAGGCTACTGATGTATAGGCTACAGATGTATAGGCTACTGATGTATAGGCTACTGATGTATAGGCTACTGATGTATAGGCTACAGATGTATAGGCTACATGATGTATAGGCTACATGATGTATAGGCTACATGATGTATAGGCTACACTTGTATAGGCTACTGATGTATAGGCTACAGATGTATAGGCTACATGATGTATAGGCTACAGATGTATAGGCTACATGATGTATAGGCTACACTTGTATAGGCTACTGAAGTATAGGCTACAGATGTATAGGCTACTGATGTATAGGCTACAGATGTATAGGCTACATGATGTATAGGCTACATGATGTATAGGCTACATGATGTATAGGCTACAGATGTATAGGCTACATGATGTATAGGCTACACTTGTATAGGCTACACTTGTATAGGCTACTGATGTATAGGCTACAGATGTATAGGCTACTTAAGTATAGGCTACTGATGTATAGGCTACAGATGTATAGGCTACATGATGTATAGGCTACATGATGTATAGGCTACACTTGTATAGGCTACAGATGTATAGGCTACAGATGTATAGGGTACACTTGTATAGGCTACTGATGTATAGGCTACATGATGTATAGGCTACAGATGTATAGGCTACTGAAGTATAGGCTACTGAAGTATAGGCTACATGATGTATAGGCTACACTTGTATAGGCTACACTTGTATAGGCTACAGATGTATAGGCTACAGATGTATAGGCTACAGATGTATAGGCTACACTGATGTATAGGCTACTGAAGTATAGGCTACATGATGTATAGGCTACAGATGTATAGGCTACACTTGTATAGGCTACTGAAGTATAGGCTACAGATGTATAGGCTACATGATGTATAGGCTACACTTGTATAGGCTACTGATGTATAGGTTACAGATGTATAGGCTACATGATGTATAGGCTACACTTGTATAGGCTACTGATGTATAGGCTACAGATGTATAGGCTACTGAAGTATAGGCTACAGATGTATAGGCTACTGATGTATAGGCTACAGATGTATAGGCTACAGATGTATAGGCTGCATGATGTATAGGCTACTGATGTATAGGCTACTGATGTATAAGCTACATGATGTATAGGCTACAGATGTATAGGCTACATGATGTATAGGCTACACTTGTATAGGCTACACTTGTATAGGCTACTGATGTATAGGCTACAGATGTATAGGCTACTGATGTATAGGCTACAGATGTATAGGCTACAGATGTATAGGGTACACTTGTATAGGCTACTGATGTATAGGCTACATGATGTATAGGCTACAGATGTATAGGCTACTGAAGTATAGGCTACATGATGTATAGGCTACACTTGTATAGGCTACAGATGTATAGGCTACAGATGTATAGGCTACATGATGTATAGGCTACACTTGTATAGGCTACTGAAGTATAGGCTACAGATGTATAGGCTACTGATGTATAGGCTACAGATGTATAGGCTACACTTGTATAGGCTACTGATGTATAGGCTACTGAAGTATAGGCTACAGATGTATAGGCTACAGATGTATAGGCTGCATGATGTATAGGCTACTGATGTATAAGCTACATGATGTATAGGCTACAGATGTATAGGCTACATGATGTATAGGCTACACTTGTATAGGCTACTGATGTATAGGCTACAGATGTATAGGCTACTGATGTATAGGCTACAGATGTATAGGCTACAGATGTATAGGCTACACTTGTATAGGCTACTGAAGTATAGGCTACAGATGTATAGGCTACTGATGTATAGGCTACAGATGTATAGGCTACACTTGTATAGGCTACTGATGTATAGGCTACTGATGTATAGGCTACAGATGTATAGGCTACATGATGTATAGGCTACACTTGTATAGGCTACTGAAGTATAGGCTACATGATGTATAGGCTACATGATGTATAGGCTACACTTGTATAGGCTACTGATGTATAGGCTACTGATGTATAGGCTACATGATGTATAGGCTACACTTGTATAGGCTACACTTGTATAGGCTACTGATGTATAGGCTACAGATGTATAGGCTACACTTGTATAGGCTACAGATGTATAGGCTACATGATGTATAGGCTACACTTGTATAGGCTACTGATGTATAGGCTACATGATGTATAGGCTACACTTGTATAGGCTACTGATGTATAGGCTACTGAAGTATAGGCTACATGATGTATAGGCTACACTTGTATAGGCTACTGAAGTATAGGCTACTGATGTATAGGCTACATGATGTATAGGCTACATGATGTATAGGCTACATGATGTATAGGCTACACTTGTATAGGCTACAGATGTATAGGCTACAGATGTATAGGCTGCATGATGTATAGGCTACTGATGTATAAGCTACATGATGTATAGGCTACAGATGTATAGGCTACATGATGTATAGGCTACACTTGTATAGGCTACACTTGTATAGGCTACTGATGTATAGGCTACAGATGTATAGGCTACTGATGTATAGGCTACAGATGTATAGGCTACAGATGTATAGGGTACACTTGTATAGGCTACTGATGTATAGGCTACATGATGTATAGGCTACAGATGTATAGGCTACTGAAGTATAGGCTACTGAAGTATAGGCTACATGATGTATAGGCTACACTTGTATAGGCTACACTTGTATAGGCTACAGATGTATAGGCTACAGATGTATAGGCTACAGATGTATAGGCTACACTGATGTATAGGCTACTGATGTATAGGCTACTGAAGTATAGGCTACATGATGTATAGGCTACAGATGTATAGGCTACACTTGTATAGGCTACTGAAGTATAGGCTACAGATGTATAGGCTACAGATGTATAGGCTACATGATGTATAGGCTACACTTGTATAGGCTACTGATGTATAGGTTACAGATGTATAGGCTACATGATGTATAGGCTACACTTGTATAGGCTACTGATGTATAGGCTACAGATGTATAGGCTACTGAAGTATAGGCTACAGATGTATAGGCTACTGATGTATAGGCTACAGATGTATAGGCTACATGATGTATAGGCTACATGATGTATAGGCTACATGATGTATAGGCTACACTTGTATAGGCTACAGATGTATAGGCTACAGATGTATAGGCTGCATGATGTATAGGCTACTGATGTATAAGCTACATGATGTATAGGCTACAGATGTATAGGCTACATGATGTATAGGCTACACTTGTATAGGCTACACTTGTATAGGCTACTGATGTATAGGCTACAGATGTATAGGCTACTGATGTATAGGCTACAGATGTATAGGCTACTGATGTATAGGCTACTGATGTATAGGCTACTGATGTATAGGCTACAGATGTATAGGCTACATGATGTATAGGCTACACTTGTATAGGCTACATGATGTATAGGCTACAGATGTATAGGCTACATGATGTATAGGCTACATGATGTATAGGCTACATGATGTATAGGCTACTGAAGTATAGGCTACAGATGTATAGGCTACAGATGTATAGGCTACACTGATGTATAGGCTACACTGATGTATAGGCTACTGATGTATAGGCTACTGAAGTATAGGCTACATGATGTATAGGCTACAGATGTATAGGCTACACTTGTATAGGCTACTGATGTATAGGCTACTGAAGTATAGGCTACAGATGTATAGGCTACAGATGTATAGGCTACATGATGTATAGGCTACACTTGTATAGGCTACTGATGTATAGGTTACAGATGTATAGGCTACATGATGTATAGGCTACACTTGTATAGGCTACTGATGTATAGGCTACTGATGTATAGGCTACTGATGTATAGGCTACAGATGTATAGGCTACATGATGTATAGGCTACTGAAGTATAGGCTACAGATGTATAGGCTACTGATGTATAGGCTACATGATGTATAGGCTACATGATGTATAGGCTACATGATGTATAGGCTACAGATGTATAGGCTACATGATGTATAGGCTACAGATGTATAGGCTACATGATGTATAGGCTACACTTGTATAGGCTACACTTGTATAGGCTACAGATGTATAGGCTACTGATGTATAGGCTACTGATGTATAGGCTACAGATGTATAGGCTACTGATGTATAGGCTACTGATGTATAGGCTACTGATGTATAGGCTACATGATGTATAGGCTACACTTGTATAGGCTACTGAAGTATAGGCTACAGATCTATAGGCTACTGATGTATAGGCTACACTTGTATAGGCTACTGATGTATAGGCTACAGATGTATAGGCTACAGATGTATAGGCTACTGATGTATAGGCTACAGATGTATAGGCTACAGATGTATAGGCTACACTTGTATAGGCTACAGATGTATAGGCTACATGATGTATAGGCTACATGATGTATTCGCTACAGATGTATAGACTACACTTGTATAGGCTACTGAAGTATAGGCTACATGATGTATAGGCTACATGATGTATAGGCTACACTTGTATAGGCTACATGATGTATAGGCTACATGATGTATAGGCTACATGATGTATAGGCTACATGATGTATAGGCTACACTTGTATAGGCTACAGGTGTATAGGCTACACTTGTATAGGCTACTGAAGTATAGGCTACAGATGTATAGGCTACAGATGTATAGGCTACATGATGTATAGGCTACACTTGTATAGGCTACTGAAGTATAGGCTACAGATGTATAGGCTACAGATGTATAGGTTACAGATGTATAGGCTACAGATGTATAGGCTACAGATGTATAGGCTACTGATGTATAGGCTACAGATGTATAGGCTACATGATGTATAGGCTACACTTGTATAGGCTACTGAAGTATAGGCTACATGATGTATAGGCTACATGATGTATAGGCTACACTTGTATAGGCTACTGATGTATAGGCTACTGATGTATAGGCTACAGATGTATAGGCTACACTTGTATAGGCTACAGATGTATAGGCTACATGATGTATAGGCTACACTTGTATAGGCTACTGATGTATAGGCTACATGATGTATAGGCTACACTTGTATAGGCTACTGATGTATAGGCTACTGAAGTATAGGCTACATGATGTATAGGCTACACTTGTATAGGCTACTGAAGTATAGGCTACTGATGTATAGGCTACAGATGTATAGGCTACATGATGTATAGGCTACATGATGTATAGGCTACATGATGTATAGGCTACACTTGTATAGGCTACAGATGTATAGGCTACACTTGTATAGGCTACATGATGTATAGGCTACAGATGTATAGGCTACATGATGTATAGGCTACATGATGTATAGGCTACTGAAGTATAGGCTACATGATGTATAGGCTACTGAAGTATAGGCTACAGATGTATAGGCTACAGATGTATAGGCTACACTGATGTATAGGCTACACTGATGTATAGGCTACTGATGTATAGGCTACAGATGTATAGGCTACATGATGTATAGGCTACATGATGTATAGGCTACATGATGTATAGGCTACACTTGTATAGGCTACAGATGTATAGGCTACACTTGTATAGGCTACATGATGTATAGGCTACAGATGTATAGGCTACATGATGTATAGGCTACATGATGTATAGGCTACTGAAGTATAGGCTACATGATGTATAGGCTACTGAAGTATAGGCTACAGATGTATAGGCTACTGATGTATAGGCTACTGATGTATAGGCTACTGATGTATAGGCTACAGATGTATAGGCTACTGATGTATAGGCTACTGATGTATAGGCTACTGATGTATAGGCTACATGATGTATAGGCTACACTTGTATAGGCTACTGAAGTATAGGCTACAGATCTATAGGCTACTGATGTATAGGCTACACTTGTATAGGCTACTGATGTATAGGCTACAGATGTATAGGCTACAGATGTATAGGCTACTGATGTATAGGCTACAGATGTATAGGCTACAGATGTATAGGCTACACTTGTATAGGCTACAGATGTATAGGCTACATGATGTATAGGCTACATGATGTATAGGCTACAGATGTATAGACTACACTTGTATAGGCTACTGAAGTATAGGCTACATGATGTATAGGCTACATGATGTATAGGCTACACTTGTATAGGCTACATGATGTATAGGCTACATGATGTATAGGCTACACTTGTATAGGCTACAGGTGTATAGGCTACATGATGTATAGGCTACACTTGTATAGGCTACACTTGTATAGGCTACTGATGTATAGGCTACAGATGTATAGGCTACTGATGTATAGGCTACAGATGTATAGGCTACAGATGTATAGGGCACACTTGTATAGGCTACTGATGTATAGGCTACATGATGTATAGGCTACAGATGTATAGGCTACTGAAGTATAGGCTACTGAAGTATAGGCTACATGATGTATAGGCTACACTTGTATAGGCTACACTTGTATAGGCTACAGATGTATAGGCTACAGATGTATAGGCTACAGATGTATAGGCTACACTGATGTATAGGCTACTGATGTATAGGCTACTGAAGTATAGGCTACATGATGTATAGGCTACAGATGTATAGGCTACACTTGTATAGGCTACAGATGTATAGGCTACATGATGTATAGGCTACACTTGTATAGGCTACACTTGTATAGGCTACTGATGTATAGGCTACAGATGTATAGGCTACTGATGTATAGGCTACAGATGTATAGGCTACAGATGTATAGGGTACACTTGTATAGGCTACTGATGTATAGGCTACATGATGTATAGGCTACAGATGTATAGGCTACTGAAGTATAGGCTACTGAAGTATAGGCTACATGATGTATAGGCTACACTTGTATAGGCTACACTTGTATAGGCTACAGATGTATAGGCTACAGATGTATAGGCTACAGATGTATAGGCTACACTGATGTATAGGCTACTGATGTATAGGCTACTGAAGTATAGGCTACATGATGTATAGGCTACAGATGTATAGGCTACACTTGTATAGGCTACTGAAGTATAGGCTACAGATGTATAGGCTACAGATGTATATGCTACATGATGTATAGGCTACACTTGTATAGGCTACTGATGTATAGGTTACAGATGTATAGGCTACATGATGTATAGGCTACACTTGTATAGGCTACTGATGTATAGGCTACAGATGTATAGGCTACTGAAGTATAGGCTACAGATGTATAGGCTACTGATGTATAGGCTACAGATGTATAGGCTACATGATGTATAGGCTACATGATGTATAGGCTACATGATGTATAGGCTACACTTGTATAGGCTACAGATGTATAGGCTACAGATGTATAGGCTGCATGATGTATAGGCTACTGATGTATAAGCTACATGATGTATAGGCTACAGATGTATAGGCTACATGATGTATAGGCTACACTTGTATAGGCTACACTTGTATAGGCTACTGATGTATAGGCTACAGATGTATAGGCTACTGATGTATAGGCTACAGATGTATAGGCTACTGATGTATAGGCTACTGATGTATAGGCTACTGATGTATAGGCTACAGATGTATAGGCTACATGATGTATAGGCTACACTTGTATAGGCTACATGATGTATAGGCTACAGATGTATAGGCTACATGATGTATAGGCTACATGATGTATAGGCTACTGAAGTATAGGCTACATGATGTATAGGCTACTGAAGTATAGGCTACAGATGTATAGGCTACAGATGTATAGGCTACACTGATGTATAGGCTACACTGATGTATAGGCTACTGATGTATAGGCTACTGAAGTATAGGCTACATGATGTATAGGCTACAGATGTATAGGCTACACTTGTATAGGCTACTGAAGTATAGGCTACAGATGTATAGGCTACAGATGTATAGGCTACATGATGTATAGGCTACACTTGTATAGGCTACTGATGTATAGGTTACAGATGTATAGGCTACATGATGTATAGGCTACACTTGTATAGGCTACAGATGTATAGGCTACTGATGTATAGGCTACTGATGTATAGGCTACTGATGTATAGGCTACAGATGTATAGGCTACTGATGTATAGGCTACTGATGTATAGGCTACTGATGTATAGGCTACATGATGTATAGGCTACACTTGTATAGGCTACTGAAGTATAGGCTACAGATCTATAGGCTACTGATGTATAGGCTACACTTGTATAGGCTACTGATGTATAGGCTACAGATGTATAGGCTACAGATGTATAGGCTACTGATGTATAGGCTACAGATGTATAGGCTACAGATGTATAGGCTACACTTGTATAGGCTACAGATGTATAGGCTACATGATGTATAGGCTACATGATGTATAGGCTACAGATGTATAGACTACACTTGTATAGGCTACTGAAGTATAGGCTACATGATGTATAGGCTACATGATGTATAGGCTACACTTGTATAGGCTACATGATGTATAGGCTACACTTGTATAGGCTACAGGTGTATAGGCTACACTTGTATAGGCTACTGAAGTATAGGCTACAGATGTATAGGCTACAGATGTATAGGCTACATGATGTATAGGCTACACTTGTATAGGCTACTGAAGTATAGGCTACAGATGTATAGGCTACAGATGTATAGGTTACAGATGTATAGGCTACAGATGTATAGGCTACAGATGTATAGGCTACTGATGTATAGGCTACAGATGTATAGGCTACATGATGTATAGGCTACACTTGTATAGGCTACTGAAGTATAGGCTACATGATGTATAGGCTACATGATGTATAGGCTACACTTGTATAGGCTACTGATGTATAGGCTACTGATGTATAGGCTACATGATGTATAGGCTACACTTGTATAGGCTACACTTGTATAGGCTACTGATGTATAGGCTACAGATGTATAGGCTACACTTGTATAGGCTACAGATGTATAGGCTACATGATGTATAGGCTACACTTGTATAGGCTACTGATGTATAGGCTACACTTGTATAGGCTACTGATGTATAGGCTACTGAAGTATAGGCTACATGATGTATAGGCTACACTTGTATAGGCTACTGAAGTATAGGCTACTGATGTATAGGCTACAGATGTATAGGCTACATGATGTATAGGCTACATGATGTATAGGCTACATGATGTATAGGCTACACTTGTATAGGCTACAGATGTATAGGCTACAGATGTATAGGCTGCATGATGTATAGGCTACTGATGTATAAGCTACATGATGTATAGGCTACAGATGTATAGGCTACATGATGTATAGGCTACACTTGTATAGGCTACACTTGTATAGGCTACTGATGTATAGGCTACAGATGTATAGGCTACTGATGTATAGGCTACAGATGTATAGGCTACTGATGTATAGGCTACTGATGTATAGGCTACTGATGTATAGGCTACAGATGTATAGGCTACATGATGTATAGGCTACACTTGTATAGGCTACATGATGTATAGGCTACAGATGTATAGGCTACATGATGTATAGGCTACATGATGTATAGGCTACTGAAGTATAGGCTACATGATGTATAGGCTACTGAAGTATAGGCTACAGATGTATAGGCTACAGATGTATAGGCTACACTGATGTATAGGCTACACTGATGTATAGGCTACTGATGTATAGGCTACTGAAGTATAGGCTACATGATGTATAGGCTACAGATGTATAGGCTACACTTGTATAGGCTACTGATGTATAGGCTACTGAAGTATAGGCTACAGATGTATAGGCTACATGATGTATAGGCTACACTTGTATAGGCTACTGATGTATAGGTTACAGATGTATAGGCTACATGATGTATAGGCTACACTTGTATAGGCTACTGATGTATAGGCTACTGATGTATAGGCTACTGATGTATAGGCTACAGATGTATAGGCTACATGATGTATAGGCTACTGAAGTATAGGCTACAGATGTATAGGCTACTGATGTATAGGCTACATGATGTATAGGCTACATGATGTATAGGCTACATGATGTATAGGCTACAGATGTATAGGCTACATGATGTATAGGCTACAGATGTATAGGCTACAGATGTATAGGCTACATGATGTATAGGCTACACTTGTATAGGCTACACTTGTATAGGCTACAGATGTATAGGCTACTGATGTATAGGCTACTGATGTATAGGCTACTGATGTATAGGCTACAGATGTATAGGCTACTGATGTATAGGCTACTGATGTATAGGCTACATGATGTATAGGCTACACTTGTATAGGCTACTGAAGTATAGGCTACAGATCTATAGGCTACTGATGTATAGGCTACACTTGTATAGGCTACTGATGTATAGGCTACAGATGTATAGGCTACAGATGTATAGGCTACAGATGTATAGGCTACAGATGTATAGGCTACACTTGTATAGGCTACAGATGTATAGGCTACATGATGTATAGGCTACATGATGTATAGGCTACAGATGTATAGACTACACTTGTATAGGCTACTGAAGTATAGGCTACATGATGTATAGGCTACATGATGTATAGGCTACACTTGTATAGGCTACATGATGTATAGGCTACATGATGTATAGGCTACATGATGTATAGGCTACATGATGTATAGGCTACACTTGTATAGGCTACAGGTGTATAGGCTACACTTGTATAGGCTACTGAAGTATAGGCTACAGATGTATAGGCTACAGATGTATAGGCTACATGATGTATAGGCTACACTTGTATAGGCTACTGAAGTATAGGCTACAGATGTATAGGCTACAGATGTATAGGTTACAGATGTATAGGCTACAGATGTATAGGCTACAGATGTATAGGCTACTGATGTATAGGCTACAGATGTATAGGCTACATGATGTATAGGCTACACTTGTATAGGCTACTGAAGTATAGGCTACATGATGTATAGGCTACATGATGTATAGGCTACACTTGTATAGGCTACTGATGTATAGGCTACTGATGTATAGGCTACATGATGTATAGGCTACACTTGTATAGGCTACACTTGTATAGGCTACTGATGTATAGGCTACAGATGTATAGGCTACACTTGTATAGGCTACAGATGTATAGGCTACATGATGTATAGGCTACACTTGTATAGGCTACTGATGTATAGGCTACATGATGTATAGGCTACACTTGTATAGGCTACTGATGTATAGGCTACTGAAGTATAGGCTACATGATGTATAGGCTACACTTGTATAGGCTACTGAAGTATAGGCTACAGATGTATAGGCTACTGATGTATAGGCTACAGATGTATAGGCTACATGATGTATAGGCTACATGATGTATAGGCTACACTTGTATAGGCTACAGATGTATAGGCTACAGACGTATAGGCTACATGATGTATAGGCTACACTTGTATAGGCTACTGAAGTATAGGCTACAGATGTATAGGCTACTGATGTATAGGCTACAGATGTATAGGCTACACTTGTATAGGCTACTGATGTATAGGCTACTGAAGTATAGGCTACAGATGTATAGGCTACAGATGTATAGGCTACACATGTATAGGCTACATGATGTATAGGCTACTGAAGTATAGGCTACATGATGTATAAGCTACATGATGTATAGGCTACACTTGTATAGGCTACACTTGTATAGGCTACAGATGTATAGGCTACATGATGTATAGGCTACATGATGTATAGGCTACTGATGTATAAGCTACATGATGTATAGGCTACACTTGTATAGGCTACACTTGTATAGGCTACTGATTAATAGGCTACAGATGTATAGGCTACTCATGTATAGGCTACTGATGTATAGGCTACAGATGTATAGGCTGCTGATGTATAGGCTACTGATGTATAGGCTACTGATGTATAGGCTACAGATGTATAGGCTACATGATGTATAGGCTACACTTGTATAGGCTACTGAAGTATAGGCTACAGATGTATAGGCTACTGATGTATAGGCTACATGATGTATAGGCTACATGATGTATAGGCTACATGATGTATAGGCTACACTTGTATAGGCTACTGATGTATAGGCTACAGATGTATAGGCTACATGATGTATAGGCTACATGATGTATAGGCTACAGATGTATAAGCTACATGATGTATAGGCTACACTTGTATAGGCTACTGATGTATAGGCTACAGATGTATAGGCTACTGATGTATAGGCTACTGTAGTATAGGCTACATATGTATAGGCTACTGATGTATAGGCTACAGATGTATAGGCTACATGATGTATAGGCTACACTTGTATAGGCTACAGATGTATAGGCTACATGATGTATAGGCTACAGATGTATAGGCTACACTGATGTATAGGCTACTGATGTATAGGCTACTGAAGTATAGGCTACATGATGTATAGGCTACAGATGTATAGGCTACACTTGTATAGGCTACTGATGTATAGGCTACTGAAGTATAGGCTACAGATGTATAGGCTACAGATGTATAGGCTACATGATGTATAGGCTACACTTGTATAGGCTACTGATGTATAGGTTACAGATGTATAGGCTACTGATGTATAGGCTACAGATGTATAGGCTACTGATGTATAGGCTACTGATGTATAGGCTACTGAAGTATAGGCTACAGATGTATAGGCTACTGATGTATAGGCTACAGATGTATAGGCTACATGATGTATAGGCTACATGATGTATAGGCTACACTTGTATAGGCTACAGATGTATAGGCTACAGATGTATAGGCTACATGATGTATAGGCTACACTTGTATAGGCTACTGATGTATAGGCTACAGATGTATAGGCTACTGATGTATAGGCTACTGATGTATAGGCTACAGATGTACAGGCTACTGATGTATAGGCTACAGATGTATAGGCTACATGATGTATAGGCTACACTTGTATAGGCTACATGATGTATAGGCTACATGATGTATAGGCTACTGAAGTATAGGCTACATGATGTATAGGCTACTGAAGTATAGGCTACAGATGTATAGGCTACAGATGTATAGGCTACACTGATGTATAGGCTACACTGATGTATAGGCTACTGATGTATAGGCTACTGAAGTATAGGCTACATGATGTATAGGCTACAGATGTATAGGGTACACTTGTATAGGCTACTGATGTATAGGCTACATGATGTATAGGCTACAGATGTATAGGCTACTGAAGTATAGGCTACTGAAGTATAGGCTACATGATGTATAGGCTACACTTGTATAGGCTACACTTGTATAGGCTACAGATGTATAGGCTACAGATGTATAGGCTACAGATGTATAGGCTACACTGATGTATAGGCTACTGATGTATAGGCTACTGAAGTATAGGCTACATGATGTATAGGCTACAGATGTATAGGCTACACTTGTATAGGCTACTGAAGTATAGGCTACAGATGTATAGGCTACAGATGTAAAGGCTACATGATGTATAGGCTACACTTGTATAGGCTACTGATGTATAGGTTACAGATGTATAGGCTACATGATGTATAGGCTACACTTGTATAGGCTACTGATGTATAGGCTACAGATGTATAGGCTACTGAAGTATAGGCTACAGATGTATAGGCTACTGATGTATAGGCTACAGATGTATAGGCTACATGATGTATAGGCTACATGATGTATAGGCTACATGATGTATAGGCTACACTTGTATAGGCTACAGATGTATAGGCTACAGATGTATAGGCTGCATGATGTATAGGCTACTGATGTATAAGCTACATGATGTATAGGCTACAGATGTATAGGCTACATGATGTATAGGCTACACTTGTATAGGCTACTGATGTATAGGCTACAGATGTATAGGCTACTGATGTATAGGCTACAGATGTATAGGCTACTGATGTATAGGCTACTGATGTATAGGCTACTGATGTATAGGCTACAGATGTATAGGCTACATGATGTATAGGCTACACTTGTATAGGCTACATGATGTATAGGCTACATGATGTATAGGCTACAGATGTATAGGCTACATGATGTATAGGCTACATGATGTATAGGCTACTGAAGTATAGGCTACATGATGTATAGGCTACTGAAGTATAGGCTACAGATGTATAGGCTACACTGATGTATAGGCTACACTGATGTATAGGCTACACTGATGTATAGGCTACTGATGTATAGGCTACTGAAGTATAGGCTACATGATGTATAGGCTACAGATGTATAGGCTACACTTGTATAGGCTACTGATGTATAGGCTACTGAAGTATAGGCTACAGATGTATAGGCTACAGATGTATAGGCTACATGATGTATAGGCTACACTTGTATAGGCTACTGATGTATAGGTTACAGATGTATAGGCTACATGATGTATAGGCTACACTTGTATAGGCTACTGATGTATAGGCTACTGATGTATAGGCTACTGATGTATAGGCTACAGATGTATAGGCTACATGATGTATAGGCTACTGAAGTATAGGCTACTGATGTATAGGCTACATGATGTATAGGCTACATGATGTATAGGCTACATGATGTATAGGCTACATGATGTATAGGCTACAGATGTATAGGCTACATGATGTATAGGCTACAGATGTATAGGCTACATGATGTATAGGCTACACTTGTATAGGCTACACTTGTATAGGCTACAGATGTATAGGCTACTGATGTATAGGCTACTGATGTATAGGCTACAGATGTATAGGCTACTGATGTATAGGCTACTGATGTATAGGCTACTGATGTATAGGCTACATGATGTATAGGCTACACTTGTATAGGCTACTGAAGTATAGGCTACAGATCTATAGGCTACTGATGTATAGGCTACACTTGTATAGGCTACTGATGTATAGGCTACAGATGTATAGGCTACAGATGTATAGGCTACTGATGTATAGGCTACAGATGTATAGGCTACAGATGTATAGGCTACACTTGTATAGGCTACAGATGTATAGGCTACATGATGTATAGGCTACATGATGTATAGGCTACAGATGTATAGACTACACTTGTATAGGCTACTGAAGTATAGGCTACATGATGTATAGGCTACATGATGTATAGGCTACACTTGTATAGGCTACATGATGTATAGGCTACATGATGTATAGGCTACATGATGTATAGGCTACATGATGTATAGGCTACACTTGTATAGGCTACAGGTGTATAGGCTACACTTGTATAGGCTACTGAAGTATAGGCTACAGATGTATAGGCTACAGATGTATAGGCTACATGATGTATAGGCTACACTTGTATAGGCTACTGAAGTATAGGCTACAGATGTATAGGCTACAGATGTATAGGTTACAGATGTATAGGCTACAGATGTATAGGCTACAGATGTATAGGCTACTGATGTATAGGCTACATGATGTATAGGCTACACTTGTATAGGCTACTGAAGTATAGGCTACATGATGTATAGGCTACATGATGTATAGGCTACACTTGTATAGGCTACTGATGTATAGGCTACTGATGTATAGGCTACATGATGTATAGGCTACACTTGTATAGGCTACACTTGTATAGGCTACTGATGTATAGGCTACAGATGTATAGGCTACACTTGTATAGGCTACAGATGTATAGGCTACATGATGTATAGGCTACACTTGTATAGGCTACTGATGTATAGGCTACATGATGTATAGGCTACACTTGTATAGGCTACTGATGTATAGGCTACTGAAGTATAGGCTACATGATGTATAGGCTACACTTGTATAGGCTACTGAAGTATAGGCTACAGATGTATAGGCTACTGATGTATAGGCTACAGATGTATAGGCTACATGATGTATAGGCTACATGATGTATAGGCTACACTTGTATAGGCTACAGATGTATAGGCTACAGATGTATAGGCTACATGATGTATAGGCTACACTTGTATAGGCTACTGAAGTATAGGCTACAGATGTATAGGCTACTGATGTATAGGCTACAGATGTATAGGCTACACTTGTATAGGCTACTGATGTATAGGCTACTGAAGTATAGGCTACAGATGTATAGGCTACAGATGTATAGGCTACTGATGTATAGGCTACACATGTATAGGCTACATGATGTATAGGCTACTGAAGTATAGGCTACATGATGTATAAGCTACATGATGTATAGGCTACACTTGTATAGGCTACACTTGTATAGGCTACAGATGTATAGGCTACATGATGTATAGGCTACATGATGTATAGGCTACTGATGTATAAGCTACATGATGTATAGGCTACACTTGTATAGGCTACACTTGTATAGGCTACTGATTAATAGGCTACAGATGTATAGGCTACTCATGTATAGGCTACTGATGTATAGGCTACAGATGTATAGGCTACTGATGTATAGGCTACTGATGTATAGGCTACTGATGTATAGGCTACAGATGTATAGGCTACATGATGTATAGGCTACACTTGTATAGGCTACTGAAGTATAGGCTACAGATGTATAGGCTACTGATGTATAGGCTACAGATGTATAGGCTACATGATGTATAGGCTACATGATGTATAGGCTACATGATGTATAGGCTACACTTGTATAGGCTACTGATGTATAGGCTACAGATGTATAGGCTACATGATGTATAGGCTACATGATGTATAGGCTACAGATGTATAGGCTACATGATGTATAGGCTACACTTGTATAGGCTACTGATGTATAGGCTACAGATGTATAGGCTACTGATGTATAGGCTACTGTAGTATAGGCTACATATGTATAGGCTACTGATGTATAGGCTACAGATGTATAGGCTACATGATGTATAGGCTACACTTGTATAGGCTACAGATGTATAGGCTACATGATGTATAGGCTACAGATGTATAGGCTACACTGATGTATAGGCTACTGATGTATAGGCTACTGAAGTATAGGCTACATGATGTATAGGCTACACTTGTATAGGCTACTGATGTATAGGCTACTGAAGTATAGGCTACAGATGTATAGGCTACATGATGTATAGGCTACACTTGTATAGGCTACTGATGTATAGGTTACAGATGTATAGGCTACTGATGTATAGGCTACAGATGTATAGGCTACTGATGTATAGGCTACTGATGTATAGGCTACTGAAGTATAGGCTACAGATGTATAGGCTACTGATGTATAGGCTACAGATGTATAGGCTACATGATGTATAGGCTACATGATGTATAGGCTACACTTGTATAGGCTACAGATGTATAGGCTACAGATGTATAGGCTACATGATGTATAGGCTACATGATGTATAGGCTACACTTGTATAGGCTACTGATGTATAGGCTACAGATGTATAGGCTACTGATGTATAGGCTACTGATGTATAGGCTACAGATGTACAGGCTACTGATGTATAGGCTACTGATGTATAGGCTACTGATGTATAGGCTACTGATGTATAGGCTACAGATGTATAGGCTACATGATGTATAGGCTACACTTGTATAGGCTACATGATGTATAGGCTACATGATGTATAGGCTACATGATGTATAGGCTACTGAAGTATAGGCTACATGATGTATAGGCTACTGAAGTATAGGCTACAGATGTATAGGCTACAGATGTATAGGCTACACTGATGTATAGGCTACACTGATGTATAGGCTACTGATGTATAGGCTACTGAAGTATAGGCTACATGATGTATAGGCTACAGATGTATAGGCTACACTTGTATAGGCTACTGATGTATAGGCTACTGAAGTATAGGCTACAGATGTATAGGCTACAGATGTATAGGCTACATGATGTATAGGCTACACTTGTATAGGCTACTGATGTATAGGTTACAGATGTATAGGCTACATGATGTATACGCTACACTTGTATAGGCTACTGATGTATAGGCTACTGATGTATAGGCTACAGATGTATAGGCTACATGATGTATAGGCTACTGAAGTATAGGCTACAGATGTATAGGCTACTGATGTATAGGCTACATGATGTATAGGCTACATGATGTATAGGCTACACTTGTATAGGCTACAGATGTATAGGCTACATGATGTATAGGCTACAGATGTATAGGCTACATGATGTATAGGCTACACTTGTATAGGCTACACTTGTATAGGCTACTGATGTATAGGCTACAGATGTATAGGCTACTGATGTATAGGCTACTGATGTATAGGCTACTGATGTATAGGCTACTGATGTATAGGCTACATGATGTATAGGCTACAGATGTATAGGCTACATGATGTATAGGCTACTGAAGTATAGGCTACTGAAGTATAGGCTACATGATGTATAGGCTACTGATGTATAGGCTACTGATGTATAGGCTACAGATGTATAGGCTACATGATGTATAGGCTACTGAAGTATAGGCTACTGATGTATAGGCTACAGATGTATAGGCTACAGATGTATAGGCTACAGATGTATAGGCTACACTGATGTATAGGCTACTGATGTATAGGCTACTGAAGTATAGGCTACATGATGTATAGGCTACACTTGTATAGGCTACTGATGTATAGGCTACTGAAGTATAGGCTACAGATGTATAGGCTACAGATGTATAGGCTACATGATGTATAGGCTACACTTGTATAGGCTACTGATGTATAGGTTACAGATGTATAGGCTACTGATGTATAGGCTACAGATGTATAGGCTACTGATGTATAGGCTACTGATGTATAGGCTACTGAAGTATAGGCTACAGATGTATAGGCTACTGATGTATAGGCTACAGATGTATAGGCTACATGATGTATAGGCTACATGATGTATAGGCTACACTTGTATAGGCTACAGATGTATAGGCTACAGATGTATAGGCTACATGATGTATAAGCTACATGATGTATAGGCTACAGATGTATAGGCTACATGATGTATAGGCTACACTTGTATAGGCTACTGATGTATAGGCTACAGATGTATAGGCTACTGATGTATAGGCTACTGATGTATAGGCTACAGATGTACAGGCTACTGATGTATAGGCTACTGATGTATAGGCTACTGATGTATAGGCTACAGATGTATAGGCTACATGATGTATAGGCTACACTTGTATAGGCTACATGATGTATAGGCTACATGATGTATAGGCTACATGATGTATAGGCTACTGAAGTATAGGCTACTGAAGTATAGGCTACATGATGTATAGGCTACTGAAGTATAGGCTACAGATGTATAGGCTACAGATGTATAGGCTACACTGATGTATAGGCTACACTGATGTATAGGCTACTGATGTATAGGCTACTGAAGTATAGGCTACATGATGTATAGGCTACAGATGTATAGGCTACACTTGTATAGGCTACTGATGTATAGGCTACTGAAGTATAGGCTACAGATGTATAGGCTACAGATGTATAGGCTACATGATGTATAGGCTACACTTGTATAGGCTACTGATGTATAGGTTACAGATGTATAGGCTACATGATGTATAGGCTACACTTGTATAGGCTACTGATGTATAGGCTACTGATGTATAGGCTACTGATGTATAGGCTACAGATGTATAGGCTACATGATGTATAGGCTACTGAAGTATAGGCTACTGATGTATAGGCTACATGATGTATAGGCTACATGATGTATAGGCTACACTTGTATAGGCTACAGATGTATAGGCTACAGATGTATAGGCTACATGATGTATAGGCTACAGATGTATAGGCTACATGATGTATAGGCTACACTTGTATAGGCTACACTTGTATAGGCTACTGATGTATAGGCTACAGATGTATAGGCTACTGATGTATAGGCTACAGATGTATAGGCTACAGATATATAGGCTACATGATGTATAGGCTACACTTGTATAGGCTACTGAAGTATAGGCTACAGATGTATAGGCTACTGATGTATAGGCTACACTTGTATAGGCTACTGATGTATAGGCTACTGAAGTATAGGCTACAGATGTATAGGCTACAGATGTATAGGCTACTGATGTATAGGCTACACTTGTATAGGCTACTGATGTATAGGCTACAGATGTATAGGCTACAGATGTATAGGCTACACTTGTATAGGCTACAGATGTATAGGCTACATGATGTATAGGCTACATGATGTATAGGCTACAGATGTATAGACTACACTTGTATAGGCTACTGAAGTATAGGCTACATGATGTATAGGCTACACTTGTATAGGCTACATGATGTATAGGCTACATGATGTATAGGCTACACTTGTATAGGCTACTGATGTATAGGCTACATGATGTATAGGCTACACTTGTATAGGCTACTGATGTATAGGCTACTGAAGTATAGGCTACATGATGTATAGGCTACACTTGTATAGGCTACTGAAGTATAGGCTACAGATGTATAGGCTACTGATGTATAGGCTACAGATGTATAGGCTACATGATGTATAGGCTACATGATGTATAGGCTACACTTGTATAGGCTACAGATGTATAGGCTACAGATGTATAGGCTACAGATGTATAGGCTACATGATGTATAGGCTACACTTGTATAGGCTACTGAAGTATAGGCTACAGATGTATAGGCTACTGATGTATAGGCTACAGATGTATAGGCTACACTTGTATAGGCTACTGATGTATAGGCTACTGAAGTATAGGCTACTGAAGTATAGGCTACAGATGTATAGGCTACAGATGTATAGGCTACTGATGTATAGGCTACACATGTATAGGCTACATGATGTATAGGCTACTGAAGTATAGGCTACATGATGTATAAGCTACATGATGTATAGGCTACACTTGTATAGGCTACAGATGTATAGGCTACAGATGTATAGGCTACATGATGTATAGGCTACTGATGTATAAGCTACATGATGTATAAGCTACATGATGTATAGGCTACACTTGTATAGGCTACAGATGTATAGGCTACAGATGTATAGGCTACTGATGTATAGGCTACTGATGTATAGGCTACAGATGTACAGGCTACTGATGTATAGGCTACTGATGTATAGGCTACAGATGTATAGGCTACATGATGTATAGGCTACACTTGTATAGGCTACATGATGTATAGGCTACATGATGTATAGGCTACATGATGTATAGGCTACATGATGTATAGGCTACATGATGTATAGGCTACTGAAGTATAGGCTACAGATGTATAGGCTACAGATGTATAGGCTACACTGATGTATAGGCTACACTGATGTATAGGCTACTGATGTATAGGCTACTGAAGTATAGGCTACATGATGTATAGGCTACAGATGTATAGGCTACACTTGTATAGGCTACTGATGTATAGGCTACTGAAGTATAGGCTACAGATGTATAGGCTACAGATGTATAGGCTACATGATGTATAGGCTACACTTGTATAGGCTACTGATGTATAGGTTACAGATGTATAGGCTACATGATGTATAGGCTACACTTGTATAGGCTACTGATGTATAGGCTACTGATGTATAGGCTACTGATGTATAGGCTACAGATGTATAGGCTACATGATGTATAGGCTACTGAAGTATAGGCTACAGATGTATAGGCTACTGATGTATAGGCTACATGATGTATAGGCTACATGATGTATAGGCTACACTTGTATAGGCTACAGATGTATAGGCTACAGATGTATAGGCTACATGATGTATAGGCTACAGATGTATAGGCTACATGATGTATAGGCTACACTTGTATAGGCTACACTTGTATAGGCTACTGATGTATAGGCTACAGATGTATAGGCTACTGATGTATAGGCTACTGATGTATAGGCTACTGATGTATAGGCTACTGATGTATAGGCTACATGATGTATAGGCTACAGATGTATAGGCTACATGATGTATAGGCTACTGAAGTATAGGCTACTGAAGTATAGGCTACATGATGTATAGGCTACTGATGTATAGGCTACTGATGTATAGGCTACAGATGTATAGGCTACATGATGTATAGGCTACTGAAGTATAGGCTACTGATGTATAGGCTACAGATGTATAGGCTACAGATGTATAGGCTACAGATGTATAGGCTACACTGATGTATAGGCTACTGAAGTATAGGCTACATGATGTATAGGCTACACTTGTATAGGCTACTGATGTATAGGCTACTGAAGTATAGGCTACAGATGTATAGGCTACAGATGTATAGGCTACATGATGTATAGGCTACACTTGTATAGGCTACTGATGTATAGGTTACAGATGTATAGGCTACTGATGTATAGGCTACTGATGTATAGGCTACTGAAGTATAGGCTACAGATGTATAGGCTACTGATGTATAGGCTACAGATGTATAGGCTACATGATGTATAGGCTACATGATGTATAGGCTACACTTGTATAGGCTACAGATGTATAGGCTACAGATGTATAGGCTACATGATGTATAAGCTACATGATGTATAGGCTACAGATGTATAGGCTACATGATGTATAGGCTACACTTGTATAGGCTACTGATGTATAGGCTACAGATGTATAGGCTACTGATGTATAGGCTACTGATGTATAGGCTACAGATGTACAGGCTACTGATGTATAGGCTACTGATGTATAGGCTACTGATGTATAGGCTACAGATGTATAGGCTACATGATGTATAGGCTACACTTGTATAGGCTACATGATGTATAGGCTACATGATGTATAGGCTACATGATGTATAGGCTACTGAAGTATAGGCTACTGAAGTATAGGCTACAGATGTATAGGCTACAGATGTATAGGCTACACTGATGTATAGGCTACACTGATGTATAGGCTACTGATGTATAGGCTACTGAAGTATAGGCTACATGATGTATAGGCTACAGATGTATAGGCTACACTTGTATAGGCTACTGATGTATAGGCTACTGAAGTATAGGCTACAGATGTATAGGCTACATGATGTATAGGCTACATGATGTATAGGCTACACTTGTATAGGCTACTGATGTATAGGTTACAGATGTATAGGCTACATGATGTATAGGCTACACTTGTATAGGCTACTGATGTATAGGCTACTGATGTATAGGCTACTGATGTATAGGCTACAGATGTATAGGCTACATGATGTATAGGCTACTGAAGTATAGGCTACAGATGTATAGGCTACTGATGTATAGGCTACATGATGTATAGGCTACATGATGTATAGGCTACACTTGTATAGGCTACAGATGTATAGGCTACAGATGTATAGGCTACATGATGTATAGGCTACAGATGTATAGGCTACATGATGTATAGGCTACACTTGTATAGGCTACACTTGTATAGGCTACTGATGTATAGGCTACAGATGTATAGGCTACTGATGTATAGGCTACAGATGTATAGGCTACAGATATATAGGCTACATGATGTATAGGCTACACTTGTATAGGCTACTGAAGTATAGGCTACAGATGTATAGGCTACTGATGTATAGGCTACACTTGTATAGGCTACTGAAGTATAGGCTACAGATGTATAGGCTACAGATGTATAGGCTACACTTGTATAGGCTACTGATGTATAGGCTACAGATGTATAGGCTACATGATGTATAGGCTACATGATGTATAGGCTACAGATGTATAGACTACACTTGTATAGGCTACTGAAGTATAGGCTACATGATGTATAGGCTACACTTGTATAGGCTACTGATGTATAGGCTACATGATGTATAGGCTACACTTGTATAGGCTACTGATGTATAGGCTACTGAAGTATAGGCTACATGATGTATAGGCTACACTTGTATAGGCTACTGAAGTATAGGCTACAGATGTATAGGCTACTGATGTATAGGCTACAGATGTATAGGCTACATGATGTATAGGCTACATGATGTATAGGCTACACTTGTATAGGCTACAGATGTATAGGCTACAGATGTATAGGCTACAGATGTATAGGCTACATGATGTATAGGCTACACTTGTATAGGCTACTGAAGTATAGGCTACAGATGTATAGGCTACTGATGTATAGGCTACAGATGTATAGGCTACACTTGTATAGGCTACTGATGTATAGGCTACTGAAGTATAGGCTACTGATGTATAGGCTACACATGTATAGGCTACATGATGTATAGGCTACATGATGTATAAGCTACATGATGTATAGGCTACAGATGTATAGGCTACAGATGTATAGGCTACAGATGTATAGGCTACTGATGTATAGGCTACTTAAGTATAGGCTACTGATGTATAGGCTACAGATGTATAGGCTACTGATGTATAGGCTACTTAAGTATAGGCTACTTAAGTATAGGCTACAGATGTATAGGCTACTGATGTATAGGCTACTGATGTATAGGCTACAGATGTATAGGCTACATGATGTATAGGCTACACTTGTATAGGCTACAGATGTATAGGCTACTGATGTATAGGCTACATGATGTATAGGCTACATGATGTATAGGCTACATGATGTATAGGCTACACTTGTATAGGCTACTGATGTATAGGCTACAGATGTATAGGCTACATGATGTATAGGCTACATGATGTATAGGCTACATGATGTATAGGCTACAGATGTATAGGCTACATGATGTATAGGCTACACTTGTATAGGCTACTGATGTATAGGCTACAGATGTATAGGCTACTGATGTATAGGCTACTGAAGTATAGGCTACATATGTATAGGCTACTGATGTATAGGCTACAGATGTATAGGCTACATGATGTATAGGCTACATGATGTATAGGCTACACTTGTATAGGCTACAGATGTATAGGCTACATGATGTATAGGGTACACTTGTATAGGCTACTGATGTATAGGCTACATGATGTATAGGCTACAGATGTATAGGCTACATGATGTATAGGCTACTGAAGTATAGGCTACTGAAGTATAGGCTACATGATGTATAGGCTACACTTGTATAGGCTACACTTGTATAGGCTACAGATGTATAGGCTACACTGATGTATAGGCTACTGATGTATAGGCTACTGAAGTATAGGCTACATGATGTATAGGCTACAGATGTATAGGCTACACTTGTATAGGCTACTGATGTATAGGCTACTGAAGTATAGGCTACAGATGTATAGGCTACAGATGTATAGGCTACAGATGTATAGGCTACATGATGTATAGGCTACACTTGTATAGGCTACTGATGTATAGGCTACTGAAGTATAGGCTACATGATGTATAGGCTACACTTGTATAGGCTACAGATGTATAGGCTACTGATGTATAGGCTACAGATGTATAGGCTACTGATGTATAGGCTACTGATGTATAGGCTACACTTGTATAGGCTACTGATGTATAGGCTACAGATGTATAGGCTACATGATGTATAGGCTACATGATGTATAGGCTACATGATGTATAGGCTACACTTGTATAGGCTACAGATGTATAGGCTACAGATGTATAGGCTACATGATGTATAAGCTACATGATGTATAGGCTACAGATGTATAGGCTACTGAAGTATAGGCTACTGAAGTATAGGCTACATGATGTATAGGCTACACTTGTATAGGCTACTGATGTATAGGCTACAGATATATAGGCTACTGATGTATAGGCTACTGATGTATAGGCTACTGATGTATAGGCTACAGATGTATAGGCTACACTTGTATAGGCTACTGATGTATAGGCTACTGAAGTATAGGCTACAGATGTATAGGCTACAGATGTATAGGCTACATGATGTATAGGCTACACTTGTATAGGCTACTGATGTATAGGTTACAGATGTATAGGCTACTGATGTATAGGCTACAGATGTATAGGCTACTGATGTATAGGCTACTGATGTATAGGCTACACTTGTATAGGCTACTGATGTATAGGCTACTGAAGTATAGGCTACTGAAGTATAGGCTACAGATGTATAGGCTACAGATGTATAGGCTACATGATGTATAGGCTACACTTGTATAGGCTACTGATGTATAGGTTACATGATGTATAGGCTACACTTGTATAGGCTACTGATGTATAGGCTACAGATGTATAGGCTACTGATGTATAGGCTACTGATGTATAGGCTACAGATGTATAGGCTACATGATGTATAGGCTACTGATGTATAGGCTACATGATGTATAGGCTACATGATGTATAGGCTACATGATGTATAGGCTACATGATGTATAGGCTACACTTGTATAGGCTACAGATGTATAGGCTACATGATGTATAGGCTACAGATGTATAGGCTACTGATGTATAGGCTACACTTGTATAGGCTACACTTGTATAGGCTACTGATGTATAGGCTACAGATGTATAGGCTACTGATGTATAGGCTACTGATGTATAGGCTACAGATGTATAGGCTACTGATGTATAGGCTACTGATGTATAGGCTACAGATGTATAGACTACACTTGTATAGGCTACTGAAGTATAGGCTACATGATGTATAGGCTACATGATGTATAGGCTACACTTGTATAGGCTACATGATGTATAGGCTACATGATGTATAGGCTACATGATGTATAGGCTACATGATGTATAGGCTACATGATGTATAGGCTACACTTGTATAGGCTACAGGTGTATAGGCTACTGATGTATAGGCTACACTTGTATAGGCTACTGAAGTATAGGCTACAGATGTATAGGCTACAGATGTATAGGCTACATGATGTATAGGCTACACTTGTATAGGCTACTGAAGTATAGGCTACAGATGTATAGGCTACAGATGTATAGGTTACAGATGTATAGGCTACAGATGTATAGGCTACAGATGTATAGGCTACTGATGTATAGGCTACTGATGTATAGGCTACATGATGTATAGGCTACACTTGTATAGGCTACACTTGTATAGGCTACAGATGTATAGGCTACATGATGTATAGGCTACACTTGTATAGGCTACTGATGTATAGGCTACAGATGTATAGGCTACATGATGTATAGGCTACTGATGTATAGGCTACTGATGTATAGGCTACTGATGTATAGGCTACACTTGTATAGGCTACTGATGTATAGGCTACTGAAGTATAGGCTACTGAAGTATAGGCTACAGATGTATAGGCTACAGATGTATAGGCTACATGATGTATAGGTTACATGATGTATAGGCTACTGATGTATAGGCTACAGATGTATAGGCTACTGATGTATAGGCTACTGATGTATAGGCTACAGATGTATAGGCTACATGATGTATAGGCTACTGATGTATAGGCTACTGTTGTATAGGCTACATGATGTATAGGCTACATGATGTATAGGCTACATGATGTATAGGCTACATGATGTATAGGCTACACTTGTATAGGCTACAGATGTATAGGCTACATGATGTATAGGCTACAGATGTATAGGCTACATGATGTATAGGCTACACTTGTATAGGCTACACTTGTATAGGCTACTGATGTATAGGCTACAGATGTATAGGCTACTGATGTATAGGCTACTGATGTATAGGCTACAGATGTATAGGCTACTGATGTATAGGCTACTGATGTATAGGCTACAGATGTATAGACTACACTTGTATAGGCTACTGAAGTATAGGCTACATGATGTATAGGCTACATGATGTATAGGCTACACTTGTATAGGCTACATGATGTATAGGCTACATGATGTATAGGCTACATGATGTATAGGCTACATGATGTATAGGCTACACTTGTATAGGCTACAGGTGTATAGGCTACTGATGTATAGGCTACACTTGTATAGGCTACTGAAGTATAGGCTACAGATGTATAGGCTACATGATGTATAGGCTACACTTGTATAGGCTACTGAAGTATAGGCTACAGATGTATAGGCTACAGATGTATAGGTTACAGATGTATAGGCTACAGATGTATAGGCTACAGATGTATAGGCTACTGATGTATAGGCTACTGATGTATAGGCTACATGATGTATAGGCTACACTTGTATAGGCTACACTTGTATAGGCTACAGATGTATAGGCTACATGATGTATAGGCTACACTTGTATAGGCTACTGATGTATAGGCTACAGATGTATAGGCTACACTTGTATAGGCTACACTTGTATAGGCTACTGATGTATAGGCTACAGATGTATAGGCTACATGATGTATAGGCTACACTTGTATAGGCTACAGATGTATAGGCTACATAAGTATAGGCTACAGATGTATAGGCTACTGATGTATAGGCTACATGATGTATAGGCTACTGATGTATAGGCTACACTTGTATAGGCTACTGATGTATAGGCTACATGATGTATAGGCTACACTTGTATAGGCTACTGATGTATAGGCTACTGAAGTATAGGCTACATGATGTATAGGCTACACTTGTATAGGCTACTGAAGTATAGGCTACAGATGTATAGGCTACAGATGTATAGGCTACATGATGTATAGGCTACACTTGTATAGGCTACTGAAGTATAGGCTACTGAAGTATAGGCTACAGATGTATAGGCTACACTTGTATAGGCTACAGATGTATAGGCTACACTTGTATAGGCTACAGATGTATAGGCTACTGATGTATAGGCTACAGATGTATAGGCTACACTTGTATAGGCTACTGATGTATAGGCTACAGATGTATAGGCTACTGATGTATAGGCTACAGATGTATAGGCTACTGAAGTATAGGCTACAGATGTATAGGCTACACTTGTATAGGCTACAGATGTATAGGCTACTGATGTATAGGCTACAGATGTATAGGCTACACTTGTATAGGCTACTGATGTATAGGCTACTGAAGTATAGGCTACAGATGTATAGGCTACAGATGTATAGGCTACTGATGTATAGGCTACACATGTATAGGCTACATGATGTATAGGCTACTGAAGTATAGGCTACATGATGTATAAGCTACATGATGTATAGGCTACACTTGTATAGGCTACAGATGTATAGGCTACAGATGTATAGGCTACATGATGTATAGGCTACTGATGTATAAGCTACATGATGTATAGGCTACACTTGTATAGGCTACACTTGTATAGGCTACTGATTAATAGGCTACAGATGTATAGGCTACTCATGTATAGGCTACTGATGTATAGGCTACAGATGTATAGGCTACTGATGTATAGGCTACTGATGTATAGGCTACAGATGTATAGGCTACATGATGTATAGGCTACACTTGTATAGGCTACTGAAGTATAGGCTACAGATGTATAGGCTACTGATGTATAGGCTACAGATGTATAGGCTACAGATGTATAGGCTACTGAAGTATAGGCTACTGAAGTATAGGCTACTGAAGTATAGGCTACAGATGTATAGGCTACTGAAGTAATGGCTACAGATGTATAGGCTACAGATGTATAGGCTACTGAAGTATAGGCTACAGATGTATAGGCTACTGAAGTATAGGCTACTTAAGTATAGGCTACAGATGTATAGGCTACAGATGTATAGGCTACTTAAGTATAGGCTACTGAAGTATAGGCTACTGAAGTATAGGCTACAGATGTATAGGCTACAGATGTATAGGCTACTTAAGTATAGGCTACTGAAGTATAGGCTACTTAAGTATAGGCTACAGATGTATAGGCTACTGAAGTATAGGCTACTTAAGTATAGGCTACTGATGTATAGGCTACAGATGTATAGGCTACAGATGTATAGGCTACTGATGTATAGGCTACTTAAGTATAGGCTACTTAAGTATAGGCTACAGATGTATAGGCTACTGATGTATAGGCTACAGATGTATAGGCTACAGATGTATAGGCTACTTAAGTATAGGCTACTGAAGTATAGGCTACTGAAGTATAGGCTACAGATGTATAGGCTACTGATGTATAGGCTACTGAAGTATAGGCTACAGATGTATAGGCTACTGAAGTATAGGCTACTGAAGTATAGGCTACTTAAGTATAGGCTACAGATGTATAGGCTACAGATGTATAGGCTACTTAAGTATAGGCTACAGATGTATAGGCTACTTAAGTATAGGCTACTGAAGTATAGGCTACTGAAGTATAGGCTACTGAAGTATAGGCTACTGAAGTATAGGCTACAGATGTATAGGCTACAGATGTATAGGCTACAGATGTATAGGCTACTGATGTATAGGCTACTGATGTATAGGCTACAGATGTATAGACTACACTTGTATAGGCTACTGAAGTATAGGCTACATGATGTATAGGCTACATGATGTATAGGCTACACTTGTATAGGCTACATGATGTATAGGCTACATGATGTATAGGCTACATGATGTATAGGCTACATGATGTATAGGCTACATGATGTATAGGCTACACTTGTATAGGCTACAGGTGTATAGGCTACTGATGTATAGGCTACACTTGTATAGGCTACTGAAGTATAGGCTACAGATGTATAGGCTACAGATGTATAGGCTACATGATGTATAGGCTACACTTGTATAGGCTACTGAAGTATAGGCTACAGATGTATAGGCTACAGATGTATAGGTTACAGATGTATAGGCTACAGATGTATAGGCTACAGATGTATAGGCTACTGATGTATAGGCTACTGATGTATAGGCTACATGATGTATAGGCTACACTTGTATAGGCTACACTTGTATAGGCTACAGATGTATAGGCTACATGATGTATAGGCTACACTTGTATAGGCTACTGATGTATAGGCTACAGATGTATAGGCTACATGATGTATAGGCTACTGATGTATAGGCTACTGATGTATAGGCTACTGATGTATAGGCTACACTTGTATAGGCTACTGATGTATAGGCTACTGAAGTATAGGCTACTGAAGTATAGGCTACAGATGTATAGGCTACATGATGTATAGGTTACATGATGTATAGGCTACTGATGTATAGGCTACAGATGTATAGGCTACTGATGTATAGGCTACTGATGTATAGGCTACAGATGTATAGGCTACATGATGTATAGGCTACTGATGTATAGGCTACTGTTGTATAGGCTACATGATGTATAGGCTACATGATGTATAGGCTACATGATGTATAGGCTACATGATGTATAGGCTACACTTGTATAGGCTACAGATGTATAGGCTACATGATGTATAGGCTACATGATGTATAGGCTACACTTGTATAGGCTACAGATGTATAGGCTACAGATGTATAGGCTACTGATGTATAGGCTACTGATGTATAGGCTACAGATGTATAGGCTACTGATGTATAGGCTACAGATGTATAGGCTACATGATGTATAGGCTACACTTGTATAGGCTACTGATGTATAGGCTACTGATGTATAGGCTACAGATGTATAGGCTACATGATGTATAGGCTACACTTGTATAGGCTACAGATGTATAGGCTACTGATGTATAGGCTACAGATGTATAGGCTACTGATGTATAGGCTACAGATGTATAGGCTACATGATGTATAGGCTACACTTGTATAGGCTACAGATGTATAGGCTACTGATGTATAGGCTACAGATGTATAGGCTACTGATGTATAGGCTACAGATGTATAGGCTACATGATGTATAGGCTACACTTGTATAGGCTACAGATGTATAGGCTACTGATGTATAGGCTACAGATGTATAGGCTACTGATGTATAGGCTACAGATGTATAGGCTACATGATGTATAGGCTACAGATGTATAGGCTACATGATGTATAGGCTACACTTGTATAGGCTACTGATGTATAGGCTACAGATGTATAGGCTACTGATGTATAGGCTACTGATGTATAGGCTACAGATGTATAGGCTACTGATGTATAGGCTACTGATGTATAGGCTACAGATGTATAGACTACACTTGTATAGGCTACTGAAGTATAGGCTACATGATGTATAGGCTACATGATGTATAGGCTACACTTGTATAGGCTACATGATGTATAGGCTACATGATGTATAGGCTACATGATGTATAGGCTACATGATGTATAGGCTACACTTGTATAGGCTACAGGTGTATAGGCTACTGATGTATAGGCTACACTTGTATAGGCTACTGAAGTATAGGCTACAGATGTATAGGCTACATGATGTATAGGCTACACTTGTATAGGCTACTGAAGTATAGGCTACAGATGTATAGGTTACAGATGTATAGGTTACAGATGTATAGGCTACAGATGTATAGGCTACTGATGTATAGGCTACTGATGTATAGGCTACATGATGTATAGGCTACACTTGTATAGGCTACACTTGTATAGGCTACAGATGTATAGGTTACAGATGTATAGGCTACAGATGTATAGGCTACAGATGTATAGGCTACTGATGTATAGGCTACTGATGTATAGGCTACATGATGTATAGGCTACACTTGTATAGGCTACACTTGTATAGGCTACAGATGTATAGGCTACATGATGTATAGGCTACACTTGTATAGGCTACTGATGTATAGGCTACAGATGTATAGGCTACACTTGTATAGGCTACACTTGTATAGGCTACTGATGTATAGGCTACAGATGTATAGGCTACATGATGTATAGGCTACACTTGTATAGGCTACTGATGTATAGGCTACAGATGTATAGGCTACATAAGTATAGGCTACAGATGTATAGGCTACTGATGTATAGGCTACATGATGTATAGGCTACTGATGTATAGGCTACACTTGTATAGGCTACTGATGTATAGGCTACATGATGTATAGGCTACACTTGTATAGGCTACTGATGTATAGGCTACTGAAGTATAGGCTACATGATGTATAGGCTACACTTGTATAGGCTACTGATGTATAGGCTACTGATGTATAGGCTACATGATGTATAGGCTACACTTGTATAGGCTACTGAAGTATAGGCTACAGATGTATAGGCTACTGATGTATAGGCTACAGATGTATAGGCTACACTTGTATAGGCTACTGATGTATAGGCTACTGAAGTATAGGCTACAGATGTATAGGCTACAGATGTATAGGCTACTGATGTATAGGCTACACATGTATAGGCTACATGATGTATAAGCTACATGATGTATAGGCTACACTTGTATAGGCTACAGATGTATAGGCTACAGATGTATAGGCTACATGATGTATAGGCTACACTTGTATAGGCTACACTTGTATAGGCTACTGATTAATAGGCTACAGATGTATAGGCTACTCATGTATAGGCTACTGATGTATAGGCTACAGATGTATAGGCTACTGATGTATAGGCTACTGATGTATAGGCTACAGATGTATAGGCTACATGATGTATAGGCTACACTTGTATAGGCTACTGAAGTATAGGCTACAGATGTATAGGCTACTGATGTATAGGCTACAGATGTATAGGCTACAGATGTATAGGCTACTGAAGTATAGGCTACTGAAGTATAGGCTACTGAAGTATAGGCTACAGATGTATAGGCTACTGAAGTAATGGCTACAGATGTATAGGCTACAGATGTATAGGCTACTGAAGTATAGGCTACAGATGTATAGGCTACTGAAGTATAGGCTACTTAAGTATAGGCTACAGATGTATAGGCTACAGATGTATAGGCTACTTAAGTATAGGCTACTGAAGTATAGGCTACTGAAGTATAGGCTACAGATGTATAGGCTACAGATGTATAGGCTACTGAAGTATAGGCTACTGAAGTATAGGCTACAGATGTATAGGCTACAGATGTATAGGCTACAGATGTATAGGCTACTGATGTATAGGCTACTTAAGTATAGGCTACTTAAGTATAGGCTACAGATGTATAGGCTACTGATGTATAGGCTACAGATGTATAGGCTACTTAAGTATAGGCTACTTAAGTATAGGCTACTGAAGTATAGGCTACTGAAGTATAGGCTACAGATGTATAGGCTACTGATGTATAGGCTACTGAAGTATAGGCTACAGATGTATAGGCTACTGAAGTATAGGCTACTGAAGTATAGGCTACTTAAGTATAGGCTACAGATGTATAGGCTACAGATGTATAGGCTACTTAAGTATAGGCTACAGATGTATAGGCTACTTAAGTATAGGCTACTGAAGTATAGGCTACTGAAGTATAGGCTACTGAAGTATAGGCTACTGAAGTATAGGCTACAGATGTATAGGCTACAGATGTATAGGCTACTGAAGTATGGGCTACAGATGTATTGGCTACTGAAGTATAGGCTACAGAAGTATAGGCTACAGATGTATAGGCTACAGATGTATAGGCTACAGATGTATAGGCTACAGATGTATAGGCTACTTAAGTATAGGCTACAGATGTATAGGCTACTGATGTATAGGCTACTTAAGTATAGGCTACAGATGTATAGGCTACTTAAGTATAGGCTACAGATGTATAGGGTACAGATGTATAGGCTACTGAAGTATAGGCTACTGAAGTATAGGCTACAGATGTATAGGCTACAGATGTATAGGCTACTGAAGTATAGGCTACTGAAGTATAGGCTACAGATGTATAGGCTAGTGAAGTATAGGCTACAGATGTATAGGCTACTTAAGTATAGGCTACTGAAGTATAGGCTACAGATGTATAGGCTACAGATGTATAGGCTACAGATGTATAGGCTACTGATGTATAGGCTACAGATGTATAGGCTACTGAAGTATAGGCTACTGAAGTATAGGCTACTGAAGTATAGGCTACTGAAGTATAGGCTACAGATGTATAGGCTACAGATGTATAGGCTACAGATGTATAGGCTACTGATGTATAGGCTACTTAAGTATAGGCTACTGATGTATAGGCTACAGATGTATAGGCTACTGATGTATAGGCTACTTAAGTATAGGCTACTTAAGTATAGGCTACAGATGTATAGGCTACTGATGTATAGGCTACTGATGTATAGGCTACTTAAGTATAGGCTACAGATGTATAGGCTACAGATGTATAGGCTACAGATGTATAGGCTACTTAAGTATAGGCTACAGATGTATAGGCTACTGATGTATAGGCTACAGATGTATAGGCTACAGATGTATAGGCTACAGATGTATAGGCTACTGAAGTATAGGCTACTTAAGTATAGGCTACTGATGTATAGGCTACAGATGTATAGGCTACAGATGTATAGGCTACTGATGTATAGGCTACTTAAGTATAGGCTACTTAAGTATAGGCTACTTAAGTATAGGCTACAGATGTATAGGCTACTTAAGTATAGGCTACAGATGTATAGGCTACTGAAGTATAGGCTACAGATGTATAGGCTACTTAAGTATAGGATACAGATGTATAGGCTACAGATGTATAGGCTACAGATGTATAGGCTACAGATGTATAGGCTACTGAAGTATAGGCTACAGATGTATAGGCTACAGATGTATACGCTACACGATGTATAGGCTACTGAAGTATAGGCTACAGGATGTATAGGCTACACTTATATATAGGCTACTGAAGTATAGGCTACTGATGTATAGGCTACAGATGTATAGGCTACACGATGTATAGGCTACTGAAGTATAGGCTACTGAAGTATAGGCTACACTTGTATAGGGTATCTACATGACGTATAGGCTATCTACATAATGTATAGGTAGAATTAAATATGCAGAGATTGGCTAATAAAGGCTAAAGTTTATACAGAGAGTAGTAATTGCGTACTCATCTGTATGTTACAGAAATTTGATCAGCAAGACCAGGATGATTCCCTCAGGAACCTGATGCAGGTGGTGTGCCGTAAACTGAATGGCACGTTACCAGAAGCGTGCACTAACTCGTGATGTCCGACAACTGTACCAGGTCTAGGAGATGATGGGCAGCTTTACTTCATCTTGTGTGATATGGTACTTGAAGTATGACCAACTGTAATTAAGTTTATGTATTTACTACTAAATAAAACATCAGTAACAAACAAATATTCTTTCTTTTACCAAGAAACAATCTCCTCTTCATTGCATTATCCCTTTAAGTCAAGGCCTGGGGATTCCAACATGTCAGCTGAGGGCTTATTGTAGGATGATATGAAAGTACCGTAGAGGCAGCCAGAACTCATAAGTGGAACTACAGTTATGGTGGGTCTCTAATAGGTGCAGGCAGTTTTTCAGCCTGACAGAGCCTGCCACCAACCAGTTCGAGTGAGCGATGAGTCCTCCTGGCATGGGGGCTGCTGACTGCAGTGCCTTCCCTCAGCCATGCACCTAATTCCAGAGCACAAGCACCACAATAGTGCAGCCTGATGATAAATCCACTGGTCTTACAGCCTAAAAAGACTGGATGCAGAGATCAAAATGAAAAAGGGTGAAACGGAGCAGCAAGGTAAGTATTCTCCCCAATATTCGCCTGAGTGACCTCGCAAAATCCTCGAAAAACCCAAGGTCAGGGAGGTCAACCACAGGAATCAAACCCATAGACTTCCCATCGTGGGCCACAGATGTTACTGCGTGAGCCATTCTGCTCACTTTTAAGGCAAGATGAAAGGCCATTAGGGATGTACAAGCTATAAGAAGAAGAGGAAGAAAAACAAGAAGAAGAACTGCCAACTGTTTAACCCTGCTGTTCTCGTTAAAAACAACACACACTCGTGGTGCTTCAGGTTATAATGACCTGATGAAGAAAATTCAAAGAATTAGTGTTAAGGAAGTATTTTATGCTATTAAGTTTATTTACTTCTTGTTTAATGCAGAGAAATTAGTATTATGTAATGTAACTGTGGTATTGATCAAAACACAGGTATGAAAACCTCCATATATATATTTTTTTATTCTTCTGGATTTAAAAACATTTTCACAGATAACGTTACGAAAGTGTATAGTGTAGAGGTTAGCTAACTAAATTTTGTAAACAATGCAAAGGCAAAACTAGAGTTTTCATATTACAAAACAACCAAGCAAACTTTAAATTCTCAAAAACTGCTACTGAGGCCAAGAAGAAAACAACAGAGAGTCCTAAATATGGAAGTTTAAGTTGAAGGGATTTTGTTAAAGTATAAAATTATATTGTTAAACTTTAAAATTAATTTTTCTCAATTCTTTTGTTCAGCATTTTTTACTACTCAAAATGCTCCTTGGACCTAGTTTATAACGTATCAGCTTGAAATTTTCAGGAGACCTTCAGGGTTTAAGGTATTATAATTTCTGATGCACTGGTTAAAAAATATTAAACAATTGAATTGAAATTAAATATTTTTTATGGCCCATACTGAAAAAATTAAAAACGTCAGTAAACTGTATACAAAACATTCTTTTCTGTTAAACTTATAAAATCTAAGCAAGGACTGCATGAAACTAGGGTCCAAGGGTCATTTCATATTAGTGTCCTATCTCAAACCATGTTTAAATTATTCATATATTTATTAATAATCGTTTTTTGACATCCTAACATTTTATGTATACTATATATTTTAGGTTTTGAGCAAGTGGAAAAAAATTCAAAGCAATCAGAGGAAAACTGAAAACCATTTTTATAAAATTATGCTTTACTATTGTTTCTTAATAATATCCATACAATGTGTTGTGTTTCATTATACATACAAGCAAATTGTTCAACTCCTGCACTCTCATTCATTTCTCCTATGAGATCAGTAACATTAAGAAATAATATAAACATCTTTAGTCTCTTAATGATGGTAAATATAATACATATTTTAGCTCTAACATTACAAATATATCACTAGAGCAGCATTTTGATTTTTATAAAAGGATAAAAGTATTTTTACAAAGTCTCTGTACTATATTTTATATAACGACATTTGTCAACACTCTCCAAAATAGATATAGGTACAAGTATTACAAATTCATAAAAATATAAATCACCTTCTCCTTTTTCATCAGTCAAAAATAATTAGCGAGATGATGATAATGATAATGATAATACCTATTTGTCTGAGGCAACAGGCAATAGTAGAAATCTATAGTTCCCACGTTAACAAGAGATAAGAGATTTTAGAATTTATTTCCGCCAACAAGCTCACTGCAACACACAAGCCGTGCTGAAGAGGTGGAATTGGGACTGAAAAATTCAACGCCATAGCTGGGGTTTGAACCACAGATCTCCCACTTAGCTACCATGGCCAACTTGCCAGTATGACATTAAAGTCCCCAGCCGATTCATACTTTCCCGGGTAGAGCAGTAGGGAATCTTACATCAGAGCTAAATACAAAGGGCAACTTGGGGCCTTAAAACATGTACATCTGCTGAAACTTTGGTGGAATACAACACTTCCTCTAATTACTGTAAATATGTATCAGTTTATGTACTTGCACAATAAGATATCACCTTATTTATCTTAAGGCAACTTCAATAAGTAATAATCAGCCTTCTTATATTTAATGTACAAAATACAAACTTCTGTTTCTGCCCAACGAGGTGCTGAATGTTTCAGCTCTGGACGAAGGCACACGAAGTGCTTGTGCAGTCTCATGACGGAGAGTCGTGGAACATGGTGGAAAGATGACTTGGAGAACAGCGTTCCAAATTGCTCAGCTCCAGGAACTGCTGTTCAATGTGAGATTCCAGTTCCAGCTGCTCCTGGAGTGCAGAGTCTATGTATTCTGAAACATATGATCAATTATACAAGTTATAAAATCAATTTATTCCAAAACAATGAATAGAATATCAATACATGGAAAATTATCAAAAGAACTTATAATCAATAAGGATGTAGTCTCTCACTGTCTTTTTAGTTTCTCTACTACGTATAGTACGTAGGGGAAGTATTGTATTCAACCCAAAAATTTGATGTCGAGATTTCACTGGAAATATATGCTTTGAGGCCCCCTGAATCCAAAAACAGTATTTTTAGAAAAAGGTCCACACACATGTCTGTCTGTGAGTGCTCCCTTAACTACCCTCTGGAGCGAAAAGTTTCAAAAAATTTTGATTTTCTCAAAAATGGTTCTAATAATTATCATAAAATACCATATGCTTGAGATATTTTTATGGCAAACGAAATGAAATGTACATTTTGAACTTTCTGACTGTAGCCTATGTAGTCCTGTTTACCCTTGCTGACTTTTGCAGAACTGGCAAACCGTAAGAAATAGGCCAAATCTTACTGTACAGAAAATGTAGGTCTGGTTAAAATGGCCAATTTATCTCCAAATTAATTTTTTGTGGAGTGAACCATTCAGAGCCATTCCTTGCTATTTGCTATTTCTCAAACAAAAGGTTGTTATCCAGTTTGTATATCTTAGTTATGCAGCGAGAAGGGAATTTCAAAGCCATCATATAGTGACCAACTCTAGAAGACTTGACTATCGCTCAAAGCCTACTGTATTCCCATATTCCCTTGCATCTATAAGAAAATCAGCAGTTAGATAATTACTGTAAATGTTTATCTCTACTAACATGAAGAAGATAAAGAAATAAGAATTTGTGAGAATAGTACAAGGGTAGAGAAACTCATGTGAGTGCTACACATCAGATTTTTAATATATATACTGCAACAGGAGTTGGGATTGGTCCAAACTAGAATAAATGTTCCTGTAAACATGTGTCAGGAAACAAATACATGTTGAGATATGAGCCATTTTAGAAAAATGTCCAATATATACATATTTTCGATGGGTTTGGCATACACAATGTCTCCATAGTCAGAAACCTAATGGGTTGAGGTCTGGGGAACGGGAACGGGAACCTCCTCTGGAGGACGGGAATGGGAACCTCCTCGCCCAATCCATCGTCCATTAAATGTTTGGTTAACAACCAATATTGCAATTCATTTCAATTTGACATGTGTTTTTAAGAATTCTTCTTTTAATAGTTAATGTATTTTTGCAGAAGAAAGGTTATTTATTAATGTTTATTCAAGTGAGATTTATTCGACATTATAAACTGGTTTTCTGTTATAACAAGAGAAGATCGAAATGCGTGTAATTCTTAGGTTTCGTTTTCCTCAGTTGGCAGTACTGAATAAGTCGAACCACACAATCGAACTACAATCGAAATGAATATAACAAGAGAAGATCGAAATGCATGTAATTCTTGGGTTTCGTTTTCCTCAGTTGGCAGTACTGAATAAGTCGAACCACACAATCGAACTACATCGAAATGAATACATTTTAGGTTATTTTTATAGATTTAACATTTGCTGGTCAAAATATTGCGATATAGCACTTGAATTCATATTTTATGTGCCAAATTGTCCATATAAATATTATTCGATAGTCTGACTCTCACTCCGCTCATGAATTTATCGATTAGATCAGACATTTTCTGACGTGATAAATCGTCAAACACGGGCAATGTTGGATATGTCAGCTATAATAATTAATATGTATTTGAAGAAATGGCGTATGACGTGTTTTCCAAGAAGACACGCTATAATTATTTTATCAGGCCAGCGTCAAGATGCCAAGAATGTCTTAAATGCCAGCTAATCGCACCAAAAGAGAAGACAAATGAAAGTGACGCTTGGATTAAATGGATTTCTCTTCCGAAGCACCTGCCTATTTTTAGTGCCCTAACCTAACATGTGCAAGCATTTCTCAGAAGGGGTGGTCTCCTACATTGAAGAACAAGGCAAGGCTGCTGCTGCTGCTATATTCTAAGGCTATTTTCGTTTCATTCTTCTTTCCTGAGCTTCGTATTACGTAATCAGAACATTCGAAATGTCAACAGCCGCAGCTTGCAACACTTCTTGATGACTTTTGGAACCAAATGTAAATATTATTGTAGGCCAATACTGTTTGTTACTTTTTATACCTCATTTCCGTCGGACAACAACACGTCAAAAAATTAGAGCTATCATCAAACTGATGCTTTTTAGGTTTGTGCATATAAATAAATGTTCCTTAGACCTCCAGTCATCGGCTGGCATTGACAATTTTTAGATTCCGCCATTTTTAAAGGTCTAGTACTGGCTTTAAATGCCCGGTGGGATACACGCCCCCCCTTTTTTTTTCCTTTTTATGAACAAAATATGAACAAAAAGGGCTCAAAAACAAGCAAATTGAGCGGAAAGAAGTGGTTAAGCTATGAATTTGAGAGACTACTAAACAAAAGACAAACAGATATGTTGCATGTGCGTAAAATCATGGGTTTTTCTCGACTTTACATTTTTAACACACAATCTGCTCCATGTGCATTAAACTCAGTGCTACGCCCCTAGAATTGTTCCAGCATATGCTCCATTTATGTGACTTCAACTTCAGTCTTTCGTTTCAAAATCTGAAAATTGTTTACCTTTAAATAATTAAATACACTACAAGTTAAAAATATATTCTCAATGTCCATCAAAACAAAGAAATTAATTACTTCAAAAAAAGTAACTTCTTCTTCCTGCCAGAGGTTCATGTTGTTCGTTGGGCAATTAGTTTATAAAACAATAAAACTGTAGCAATATTTTCGTTTTCGATGCACATGCAATATTTTGAATATTAAGGTATTTTCACGTTGTGAATAAATTAAATAATTAATGCCCTCAAAACTATAAAAAAAAAACTGAGCTGGAACTTTGTGAGGAAGTTTATTACAACACCCTGAAAGTATTCATTTCGTGCATATAAAAATCTGATATGTTGTACTCACATGACTTTCTCTACTCTTGTACTAACCATTCTTACAAACTCTTATTCCTATATCTTCTTCATGTTAGTTGAGATAAACATTTGTACACATTACAATACCTCCTCTACCTACTATACGTAGTAGAGAAAGCCAACATGTACGCAACTTACCAACGTGCTCGCCCAAGAGACGTCTCACCGACTCATATGGCACATACTCCAGGACGTCGTCTGCATCCTCCAGCAGGGTGGGTGTGTCGGCGGTACTCGTCGTGGAGATACCCAGCTGGTCTGAAAACACCACACATTACTTCACTTCCTCTTGTCTGCTGATATGTGTGTGTCTGTGTGTGTGTGCCTGTGTGTGTGCATGTGTGTGCCTGTGTGTGTCTGTGTGTGTGTCTGTGCGTGTGCCTGTGCGTGTGTATGTGTGTGCCTGTGCGTGTGTGTGTGTGTGCCTGTGTGTGTCTGTGTGTGTGCCTGTGTGTGTGTCTGTGTGTGTGCATGTGTGTGTCCATGTGTGTGTGCCTGTGCGTGTGTCTGTGTGTGTCTGTTTGTGCCTGTGCGTGTGTCTGTGTGTGTGCCTGTGCGTGTGTCTGTTCGCGTGCCTTTGTGTGTGTCTGTGTGCCTGTGTGTGTGTATGCCTGTGTGAGTGATTGTGTGTGCCTGTGCGTGTGTCTGTGTGTGTGCATGTGTGTGTCTGTGTGTGTCTGTGTGTGTCTGTGTGTGTGCCTGTGTGTGTCTGTGCGTGTGCCTGTGTGTGCCTGTGTGTGTGCCTGTGTGTGTGCCTGTGTGTGTGTCTGTATGTGTGTCTGTGTGTGTGCCTGTGTATGTGTGTGTGCCTGTGCGTGTGTCTGTGTGTGTGCCTGTGAGTGTGTCTGTGTGCGTGTCTGTGTGTGCCTGTGCGTGTGTCTGTGTGTGTCTGTGTGTGTGCCTGTGCGTGTGTCTGTGTGTGTGCCTGTGTGTGTGCATGTGTGTGCCTGTGTGTGTCTGTGTGTGTGCCTGTGTGTGTGTCTGTGCGTGTGCCTGTGCGTGTGCCTGTGCGTGTGTCTGTGTGTGCCTGTGCGTGTGTCTGTGTGTTCCTGTGTGTGTCTGTGTGTGTGCATGTGTGTGTGCCTGTGCGTGTGTCTGTGTGTGCCTGTGCGAGTGTCTGTTCGCGTGCCTGTGCGTGTGCCTGTGTGTGTGCCTGTGCGTGTGTCTGTGTGTGTGCCTGTGTGTGCCTGTGTGTGTGCCTGTCTGTGTGTGTGCCTGTCTGTGTGTGTGCTTGTGTGTATGTCTGTGTGTGCCTGTGTGTGCCTGTCTGTGTGTATGCCTGTGTGTGTCTGTGTGTGTGATTGTGTGTGCCTGTGCCTGTGTGTGCCTGTGCGTGTGCCTGTGCGTGTGCCTGTGTGTGTGCCTGTGCGTGTGTCTGTGTGTGTGCCTGTGTGTGCCTGTGTGTGTGCCTGTCTGTGTGTGTGCTTGTGTGTATGTCTGTGTGTGCCTGTGTGTGCCTGTCTGTGTGTATGCCTGTGTGTGTCTGTGTGTGTGATTGTGTGTGCCTGTGCCTGTGTGTGCCTGTGCGTGTGTCTGTGCGTGTGCATGTGCGTGTGTCTATGTGTGTCTGTGTGTCCCTGTGTGTGTCTGTGTGTGCCTGTGCGTGTGTCTGTGTGTGTCTGTGTGTGCCTGTGTGTGCCTGTGTGTGTCTGCGTGTGTGCATGTGTGTGTGCCTGTGTGTGTCTGTTTGTGCCTGTGCGTGTGTCTGTGTAAGTGCCTGTGCGTGTGTCTGTTCGCGTGCCTGTGCGTGTGCCTTTGTGTGTGCCTGTGTGTGTGCCTGTGTGTGTGCCTGTGTGTGTCTGTGTGTGTGCCTGTGCGTGTGTCTGTGTGTGTGCCTGTGCGTGTGCCTGTCTGTGTGTGTGCCTGTGTGTATGTCTGTGTGTGTGCCTGTGTGTATGCCTGTGTGTGTGCCTGTGTGTATGCCTGTGTGTGTGCCTGTCTGTGTGTCTGTGTGTGTGATTGTGTGTGCCTGTGCATGTGCCTGTGCGTGTGCCTGTGTGTGTCTGTGTGTGTGCCTGTGTGTGTGTCTGTGCGTGTGCCTGTGTGTGCGCCTGTGCGTGTGTCTGTGTGTGCCTGTGCGTGTGTCTGTGTGTGCCTGTGTGTGCCTGTGTGTGTGCATGTGTGTGTGCCTGTGCGTGTGGCTGTGTGTCCCTGTGTGTGTGTCTGTTTGTGCCTGTGCGTGTGTCTGTGTGTGTGCCTGTGCGTGTGTCTGTTCGCGTGCCTCTGCGTGTGCCTTTGTGTGTGTCTGTGTGTGCCTGTGTGTGTCTGTGTGTGTCTGTGTGTGCCTGTGCGTGTGTCTGTGGGTGTGTCTGTCTGTGTGTGTGCCTGTGTGTATGTCTGTGTGTGTGCCTGTGTGTATGCCTGTCTGTGTGTATGCCTGTGTGTGTCTGTGTGTGATTGTGTGTGCCTGTGTGTGCCTGTGCATGTGCCTGTGCGTGTGCCTGTGTGTGCCTGTGCGTCTGCCTGTGCGTGTGCCTGTGCGTGTGTGTGCCTGTGTGTGTCTGTGTGTGCCTGTGCGTGTGTCTGTGTGTGCCTGTGTGTATGCCTGTGTGTGTGTCCTGTCTGTGTGTGTCCTGTCTGTGCCTGTCTGTGTATGCCTGTGTATGTGTATGTCTGTGTGTGTGCCTGTTCGCGTGCCTGTGCGTGTGCCTTTGTGTGTGCCTGTCTGTGTGTGTGCCTGTGTGTATGCCTGTGTGTATGCCTGTGTGTGTGCCTGCCTGTGTGTATGCCTGTGTGTGCCTGTCTGTGTGTATGCCTGTGTGTGTCTGTGTGTGCCTGTGTGCGCCTGTGCCTGTGTGTGCCTGTGCGTGTCTGTGCGTGTGCATGTGCGTGTGTCTATGTGTGCCTGTGTGTGTCTGTGTGTCCCTGTGTGTGTCTGTGTGTGCCTGTGCGTGTGTCTGTGTGTGTCTGTGTGTGCCTGTGTGTGCATGTGTGTGTGCCTGTGTGTGCCTGTGTGTGTCTGTTTGTGCCTGTGCGTGTGTCTGTGTAAGTGCCTGTGCGTGTGTCTGTTCGCGTGCCTGTGCGTGTGCCTTTGTGTGTGCCTGTGTGTGTGCCTGTGTGTGTCTGTGTGTGTGCCTGTGCGTGTGTCTGTGTGTGTGCCTGTGCGTGTGCCTGTCTGTGTGTGTGCCTGTGTGTATGCCTGTGTGTGTGCCTGTCTGTGTGTATACCTGTGTGTGTCTGTGTGTGTGATTGTGTGTGCCTGTGCATGTGCCTGTGCGTCTGCGTCTGCCTGTGTGTGTGCCTGTGCGTATGTCTGTGTGTGTGCCTGTGTGTGTGTCTGTGTGTGTGCCTGTGTGTGTGTCTGTGCGTGTGCCTGTGTGTGTGCCTGTGCGTGTGTCTGTGTGTGCCTGTGCGTGTGTCTGTGTGTGCCTGTGTGTGCCTGTGTGTGTGCATGTGTGTGTGCCTGTGCGTGTGTCTGTGTGTGCCTGTGTGTGTGTCTGTTTGTGCCTGTGCGTGTGTCTGTGTGTGTGCCTGTGCGTGTGTCTGTTCGCGTGCCTGTGTGTGTCTGTGTGTGTGCCTGTGTGTGCCTGTGCGTGTGTCTGTGTGTGCCTGTGCGTGTGTCTGTGTGTCTGTGTGTGTGTCTGTCTGTGTGTGTGCCTGTGTGTATGCCTGTGTGTGTGCCTGTCTGTGTGTATGCCTGTGTGTGTGCCTGTCTGTGAGTATGCTTGTGTGTGCCTGTGTGTGCCTGTGCATGTGCCTGTGCGTGTGCCTGTGTGTGCCTGTGCGTCTGCCTGTGCGTGTGTGTGTGCCTGTGTGTGTCTGTGTGTGCCTGTGCGTGTGTCTGTGTGTGCCTGTGTGTATGCCTGTGTGTGTCCTGTCTGTGTGTGTCCTGTCTGTGCCTGTCTGTGTATGTCTGTGTGTGTGCCTGTGTGTGTGCCTGTCTGTGTGTATGCCTGTGTGTGTCTGTGTGTGTGCCTGTGCGTGTGCCTGTGTGTGGCTGTGAGTGTCTGGGTGTCTGTCTGTATGTGTGCCTGTGTGTGTGCCTGTGCCTGTGCGTGTGCCTGTGTGTGTCTGTGTGTGTCTTGTGTGCTTGTATGTGTGCCTGTGCGTGTGCCTATGTGTGTGTCTGTGTGTGCCTGTGTGTGTCTGTGTGTGTGCCTGTGTGTGTGCCTGTGTGTGTGTGCCTGTGTGTGTCTGGCTGTGTGTGTGTCTGGCTGTGTGTTCGTGCCTGTGTGTCTGTCTGTGTGTTCGTGCCTGCGTCTGTGTGCATGCCTGTGTGTCTGTGTGCGTGCCTGTGTGTCTGTCGTGTGCGTGCTTGTGTGTCTGTCTGTGTGTTCGTGCGTGTGTGTCTGTGTGCATGCCTGTGTTGTCGTGTGCGTGCTTGTGTGTCTGTGTGCATGCCTGTCTGTCTTTGTGCGTGCCTGTATGTCTGTGTGCGTGCTTGTGTGTCTGTGTGCGTGCCTGTGTGTCTGTGTGCGTGCGTGCCTGTATGTCTGTGTGCGTACCTGTGCGTCAATCTGTGCGTGCCTGTGTGTCTGTCTATGCGTGCCTGTGTGTCTGTCTATGCGTGCCTGTGTGTCTGTGTGCCTGCCTGTGTGTTCGTGCCTGTGTCTGAATGTCTGTGTCTGTGTGCGTGCCTGTGTGTGCCTGTGTGTCTGTGTGCCTGCCTGTCTGTCTGTGTGTTCGTGCCTGTGTGTGCATGTCTGTGTCTGTGTGCGTGCCTGTGTGTGTACGTGCCTGTGTGTCTGTGTGCGTACCTGTGCGTCTGTCTATGCGTACCTGTGTGTCTGTGTGCCTGCCTCTGTGCCTGCCTGTCTGTGCGTGAGTCCGTGTCTGTGCGTGCCTGTGTGTCTCTCTGTGCGTGTTTCTGTGTCTGTGTGCGCGTGTCTCTGTGTCTGTGTGTGCGTGCCTATGTGTGTCTGTCGGTGTATCTGTCTGTGTGTGTCTGTGTGCGTGCCTGTCTGTGTGTCTGTCGTGTGTGCCTGCCTGTCTCTCTGTGTGCGCCTGCGTGTTTGTCTGTGTGTGCGTGCTTGTGTCTGTCGTGTGTGCCTGCGTGTCTGTCTGTGCCTGCCTGTGTGCCTGCGTGTTTGTCTGTGTGTGCGTGCGTTTCTGTCTGTGTGCGCCTGCGTGTCTGTCGTGTGTGCCTGCGTGTCTCTCCGTGTGCGCCTGCGTGTTTGTCTGTGTGTGCGTGTTTGTGTGTCTGTCGTGTGTGCCTGCCTGTGTGTCTGTCGTGTGTGCCTGCCTGTGTGTGTGTCTGTTTGTGACTGCCTGTGTGTCTGTCGTGTGTGCCTGTGTGTCTCTCTGTGTGCGCCTGCGTGTCTGTTTGTGCCTGCCTGTGTGTCTGTCGTGTGTGCCTGCCTGTGTGTCTGTCGTGTGTGCCTGCGTGTCTGTTTGTGCCTGCCTGTGTGTCTGTCGTGTGTGCCTGCGTGTCTGTTTGTGCCTGCCTGTGTGTCTGTCGTGTGTGCCTGTGTGTCTCTCTGTGTGCGCCTGCGTGTCTGTTTGTGCCTGCCTGTGTGTCTGTCGTGTGTGCCTGCGTGTCTGTTTGTGCCTGCCTGTGTGGCTCTCTGTGTGCGCCTGTGTGTCTGTCGTGTGTGCCTGCCTGTGTGTCTGTCGTGTGTGCCTGCGTGTCTGTGCCTGCCTGCGTGTCTGTCGTGTGTGCCTGCGTGTTTGTCTGTGTGTGCCTGTGTGTCTGTAGTGTGTGCCTGCGTGTCTGTTTGTGCCTGCCTGTGTGTCTGTCGTGTGTGCCTGCGTGTCTGTCTGTGTGTGCCTGTGTGTCTGTCGTGTGTGCCCGCGTGTCTGTTTGTGCCTGCCTGTGTGTCTGTCGTGTGTGCCTGCGTGTCTGTTTGTGCCTGCCTGTGTGTCTGTCGTGTGTGCCCGCGTGTCTGTTTGTGCCTGGCTGTGTGTCTGTCGTGTGTGCCTGCGTGTCTGTCCGTGTGTGCCTGTGTGCCTGCGTGTCTGTTTGTGCCTGCCTGTGTGTCTGTCGTGTGTGCCTGCGTGTCTGTTTGTGCCTGCCTGTGTGTCTGTCGTGTGTGCCTGCGTGTCTGTTTGTGCCTGCCTGTGTGTCTGTAGTGTGTGCCTGCGTGTCTGTTTGTGCCTGCCTGTGTGTCTGTCGTGTGTGCCTGCGTGTCTGTTTGTGCCTGCCTGTGTGTCTATCGTGTGTGCCTGCGTGTCTACCGTGTGTGCCTGTGTGTCAATGGTGTGTGCCTGCGTGTCTGTTTGTGCCTGCTTGCGTGTCTGTTTGTGCCTGCCTGTGTGTCTGTCGTGTGTGCCTGCGTGTCTGTTTGTGCCTGCCTGTGTGTCTGTCATGTGCCTGCGTGTTTGTCTGTGTGTGCGTACTTGTGTGTCTGTGTGCCTACCTGTGTGTCCCTGTGCCTGCCTGTGTGTCTGTCATTTGCGCCTGAGTGTCTGTGTGTGCGTGCCTGTGTGTCTGTGTGCCTACCTGTGTGTCCCTGTGCCTACCTGTGTGTCCCTGTGCGTGCCTGTGTCTGTGCCTGTGTATCTCTGAGTGTGTGTCTGAGTGTACGTACCTGTGTGTCTGTGCGTACCTGTGTGTTTGTGTGCGTGCCTGTGTCTGTGCCTGTGTATCTCTGAGTGTGTGTCTGTGTGCCTACCTGTGTGTCCCTGTGCCTACCTGTGTGTCCCTGTGCGTCTGTGTGCGTGCCTGTGTCTGTGCCTGTGTATCTCTGAGTGTGTGTCTGTGTGCCTACCTGTGTGTCCCTGTGCCTACCTGTGGGTCCCTGTGCGTGCCTGTGTGTACGTACCTGTGTTACTGTGTGTGTCTATCTGCGTACGTGTGTGTCTGTGCGTACCTGTGTGTCTGCGTGCGTATCTGTGTGTCTGTGTACCTGCCTGTGTGTCTGTGTGCGTATCTGTGTGTGTGCCTACCCGCGTATCTGTTTGTGTCTGTGTGTGTACCTGTGTATCTGTGTGCGTACCTGTGTGTCTGTGTGTGTCTGTCTGCGTACGTGTGTGTCTGTGCGTACCTGTGTGTCTGCGTGCGTATCTATGTGTCTGTGTGCCTGCCTGTGTGTCTGTGTGCGTATTTGTGTGTCTGTGTGGGTACCCGCGTATCTGTTTGTGCCTGTGTGTGTACCTGTGTATCTGTGTGCGTGCCTGTGTGTCTGTGTGTGTGCGCCTGTATGTCTGTGTGCGTACCAGTGTGTCTGTGTGCGTGCCTGTGTGCCTATGTGTCTGTGTGTGTGCCTGTCTGCGTACCTGTGTGTCTGTGTGCGTGCCTGTGTGCGTACCTGTGTGCCTGTGTGTGTGCGCACCTGTGTATCTGTCTGTGTGTGCCTGTGTTTGTGTGCATGCCTGTGTCTCTTTGTCTGTGCCTGCATGCGAACCTGTGTGTCTGTGACCGTACCTGTGTGTCTGTGAGCGTACCTGTGTGTCTGTGTGCGTACCTGTGTGTCTGTGTGTGCCTGTGTGTCTGTGTGCGTACCTGTGTGTCTGTGTGTGCGTCTGTGTGCGTACCTGTGTGTGTGCCTGTGTGTCTGTGTGTGTCAGTGTGTGTACCTGTGTGTGTCTGTGTGTGTGCCTGTGCCTGTGTGTCTGTGAGCGTACCTGTGTGTCTGTGTGAGTGTCTGTGTGTGTACCTGTGTGTGTGTGTGCCTGTGTGTCGGTGCGCGTGCCTGTGTGTGTGCCTGTGTGTCAGTGTGTGTGCCTGTGTGCGTGCCTGTGTGTCTGTGTGTGAGTGTCTGTGCGTGCCTGTGTGTCTGTGTGCGTGCCTGTGTGTCTGTGTGTGTGCCTGTGTGTCTGTGTGCGTGCCTGTGTCTGTGTGCGTGTCTGTGTCTGTGTGCCTGTGTGTCTGAGTGTGTGCGTACCTGTGTGTCTGTGTGCGTGCCTGTGTGTCTGAGTGCGTGTCTGTGTGTGTGACTGTGTGCGTGCCTGTGTGTGTGACTGTGTGCGTGCCTGTGTGTGTCTGTGTGCGTGCCTGTGTATGTCTGTGTGCGTGCCTGATTATGTCTGTGTGCGTGCCTGTGTGCCTGTATGTGTCTGTGTGCGTACCTGTGTGTGTCTGTGTGCGTGCCTGTGTGTCTGTGTGTTTGTGTGTGTGCCTGTGTGTTTCTGTGTGTGTGAATGTTTGTGAGCGTACCTGTGTGTCTGTGTGCGTACCTGTGTGTTTCTGTGTGTCTGAGTGTGTTTGTGTGCGTACCTGTGTGTCCGAGTGTGTTTGTGTGCGTACCTGTGTGTTTCTGTGTGTCTGAGTGTGTCTGTGTGTGCACCTGTGTGTGCACCTGTGTGTGTGTGTGTCTGTGAGCGTGTCTGTGTATTTGTGTGCGTACCTGTGTGTTTCTGTGTGTCTGAGTATGTTTGTGTGCGTACCTGTGTGTCTGTGTGCGTACCCGTGTGTTTCTGTGTGTCTGCGTGTGTTTGTGTGCGTACCTGTGTGTCTGTGTGCGTACCTGTGTGTTTCTGTGTGTCTGAGTGTGTTTGTGTCCGTACCTGTGTGTCTGTGTGCGTACCTGTGTGTCTTTGTGTGTGCCTGTGTGTCTTTGTCTGTGTGCGTACCTGTGTGTCTGTGTGCGTACCTGTGTGTCTTTGTGTCTGAGTGATTTTGTGTGCGTACCTGTGTGTTTCTGTTTGTCTGAGTGTGTCTGTGTGCGTACCTGTGTTTATGTGCGTACCTGTGTGTCTGTGTGCGTACCTGTGTGTTTCTGTGTGTCTGAGTGTGTTTGTGTGCGTACCTGTGTGTCTGTGTGCGTACCTGTGTGTCTTTGTGTGTGCCTGTGTGTCTATGTATGTGTGCGTACCTGTGTGTCTGTGTGCGTACCTGTGTATGTCTGTGTGCGTGCCTGTGTGTGTGCGTGCCTGTTTGTCTGTGTGTGCCTGTGTGTCTTTGTCTGTCTGTGTGCTTACCTGTGTGACTGTGTGCGTGCCTGTGTGTCTATGTCTGTCTGTGTGCGTACCTGTGTGTCTTTGTATGTGCCTGTGTGTCTTTGTCTGTCTGTGTGCGTACCTGTGTGTCTTTGTCTGTCTGTGTGCGTACCTGTGTGTCTGTGTGCGTACCTGTGTGTCTGTGTATATCTGTGCGCTTGCCTGTGTGTCTGTGTATGTCTGTGTGCGTGCCTGTGTATGTCTAAGTGCGTGCCTGCGTGCCTGTGTATGTCTGTGTGCGTGCCTGCGTGCCTGTGTATGTCTGTGTGCGTGCCTGTGTGCCTGTGTATGTCTGTGTGCGTGCCTGTGTGTCTGTGTGTGTCTGTGTGTGTCTGTGTGCGTGCCTGTGTGCCTGTGTATGTCTGTGTGCGTGCCTGTGTGCCTGTGTATGTCTGTGTGCGTTCCTGTGTATGTCTGTGTGCGTGCCTGTGTATGTCTGTGTGCGTGCCTGTGTGCCTGTGTATGTCTGTGTGCGTTCCTGTGTATGTCTGTGTGCGTGCCTGTGTGCCTGTGTATGTCTGTGTGCGTGCCTGTGTATGTCCGTGTGTGTGCCTGTGTGTCTGTGTATGTCTGTGTGCGTTCCTGTGTGCCTGTGTATGTCTGTGTGCGTGCCTGTGTGCCTGTGTATGTCTGTGTGCGTGCCTGTGTATGTCTGTGTGCGTGCCTGTGTGCCTGTGTATGTCTGTGTGCGTGTCTGTGTGCCTGTGTATGTTTGTGTGCGTGCCTGTGTGCCTGTGTATATCTGTGTGCGTGCCTGTGTGCCTGTGTATGTCTGTGTGCGTGCCTGTGTGCCTGTGTATGTCTGTGTGCGTGCCTGTGTATGTCTGTGTGCGTGCCTGTGTGCCTGTGTATGTCTGTGTGCGTGCCTGTGTGTGTCTGTGTGCGTGCCTGTGTATCTCTGTGTGCGTGCCTGTGTGCCTGTGTGTGTCTGTGTGCGTGCCTGTGTGCCTGTGTATGTCTGTGTGCGTGCCTGTGTGTCTGTGTATGTCTGTGTGTGTGCCTGTGTATGTCTGTGTGCGTGCCTGTGTGTGTCTGTGTGTGTGTCTGTGTGCGTACCTGTGTATGTCTGTGTGCGTGCCTGTGTGTCTGTGTGTGTCTGTGTGCGTACCTGTGTGTGTCTGTGTGCGTGCCTGTGTGTGTTTGTGTGCGTACCTGTGTGTCTGTGTGCGTACCTGTGTATGTCTGTGTGCGTGCCTGTGTGTGTCTGTGTGCGTACCTGTGTGTCTGTGTGCGTACCTGTGTATGTCTGTATGCGTACCTGTGTGTGTCTGTGTGCGTGCCTGTGTGTGTCTGTGTGCGTACCTGTGTGTGTCTGTGTGCGTACCTGTGTATGTCTGTGTGCGTGCCTGTGTGTCTGTGTGTGTCTGTGTGCGTGCCTGTGTGTGTCTGTGTGCGTGCCTGTGTGTGTCTGTGTGTGTGCGTACCTGTGTGTGTCTGTGTGTGTCTGTGTGTGACTGTGTGCGTGCCTGTGTGTGTCTGTGTGCGTACCTGTGTGTGTCTGTGTGCGTGCCTGTGTGTGTCTGTGTGTGTCTGTGTGCGTGCCTGTGTGCGTACCTGTGTGTGTCTGTGTGCGTACCTGTGTATGTCTGTGTGCGTGCCTGTGTGTCTGTGTGTGTCTGTGTGCGTACCTGTGTATGTCTGTGTGCGTACCTGTGTGTCTGTGTGTGTCTGTGTATGTCTGTGTGCGTGCCTGTGTATGTATGTGTGCGTGCCTGTGTGTCTGTGTATGTCTGTGTGCGTGCCTGTGTGTCTGTGTGTGTCTGTGTGCGTACCTGTGTGTGTATGTGTGCGTGCCTGTGTGTGACTGTGTGCGTACCTGTGTGTCTGTGTGCGTGCCTGTGTATGTCTGTGTGCGTGCCTGTGTATGTATGTGTGCGTGCCTGTGTGTCTGTGTATGTCTGTGTGCGTGCCTGTGTGTGTCTGTGTGCGTGCCTGTGTATGTATGTGTGCGTGCCTGTGTGTCTGTGTGTGACTGTGTGCGTGCCTGTGTGTGTCTGTGTGTGTCTGTGTGCGTACCTGTGTGTCTGTGTGCGTGTATTTATGTATGTAAGGTAAAGTACCCATATAACAGATAATTCTTCAAATTCCACCATCAGATCTACAGTGTAAACAGTTCTTATGTATGGATTGTACTTTGTATTCCTCAACGTATACATTGTCAGACTTTATTCCGAGAGTGACTGAGAATTGTCTATTATTTACACAATTTTCTTTGACATAAAAGCTAAGAAAAACGAACGCTTCCAAAATGGGTCCAAAAAAGAGATACCATCATCACCTTTCTCACTTTTATTAATAAACACAAAACTGCACTAATGAATGTTAAATGCCAACAGAAAAGAACAAAGACATTGTTGAGAAGTGTTATTTTGCAATACATTATTAATGCTCGTTCCAAAATCAGACTCGGCAAGTGTTACTAGAACAAAAATCTGATGTGTTACACTCACATGACTTTCTCTACTCTTGTACTAACCATTCTTACAAACTCTTATTCCTATATCTTCTTCGTGTTAGTTGAGATAAACATTTGTACAAATTATCTTATTGCTTATTTCCTTGTAGGTACAAGGGGAATATGGGAATACAGTAGGCTTTGTGCGATAGTCAAATCTTTCAAAGCTTTGAGATTCTGTTCTGTTTGCACGGCCAACATAAAAAAAATGAACAATGATGTTGAGTTTGATGAAAGTTTGTTTTCTGAAACTGACACATATAATAAGGAATATCTCTGAAATGGTTCACTGTACAAACATTTATTTGGACATGAATTATGTATTTTAGCAAGATCTATATTGTTTGTACATTAAGATTTGGTCTATCTCTTACGGTTTACCAGTTATTCTCAGATATTCTTTATTCTTGGTTTGAATTTTTAAATGCTTTTCTCAAATGGGAAGTTGTTTTTATCTTTTCATCTCTTGGGAAAACAAAGAACGGAATTTCGAAGCCATCATGCAGTGACCGACTTTTAAAATTGGACTATAACTCAAGGCCTACTATATTCCCACATTCCTCTTGTACCTACAAGGAAATTGTAATAATATAATTTCTGCAAATCTTTATCTAATGTAACACAAAGAATAAGATTTGTAAGAATGGTCAGTTAAATTTTTTTAAATTTTAGAGCCACATTGCAGCCCATCTTTGGCATATCAACATTTGGGCCCTGTTAATCAGTTTTTAATATGCAAATCTAAATTCTCCTTCGATCTTAAGTCTCTCCGAAACATTGATATCATCTGAATATTACAAATTTAAGGAAATTGTACAGGCAGTTTTTAATTTTAATTAGCTTAATAGTTAAAATAACTTTTAGCTGCTATTTGAGACTTTAAAATTGTTAGTGTTAAGAAAAACAAATTGTGTAGATTGTTGAAAGTATAGTGTATAAACATAATAAAATAAGAGGAACTTGTTTTGCAAATGTCACACATATTTTCTAAAATGTTTCTTTCTTGAGTACAGCTATATATTTTGTGCTCTATATCCAAGTAAAACATTTAAAGAAAATTGTGTCTTACAGTAAAGGCATGTGACATTTTGGTTCACAATAACCCAGTAACGAGAACGGGAATGCATAATTATAGAGAGCAAATTGGAAACTCGATATTGCACCTTGGTATGTCATTTGATTATATCTGGCCAATGATATTTTCTCATCTTCTTCCAATTCAACAAGTAAAGCAACATTAATATTCAACAGAGTATATATTTTGTAAATAATGATCCATTACTGTTTTCCATTCTTCGAGTCTTGATTCTTGTATTATTATCATATATTACATTGTTTGTTGTTCCTTTTTAATTTCTACAGTTTTTTACTATTGTTATTGAGGCTAATTTATTACAATATTATAAATATATACCTTAAAATCAAAACAATTTAGACTTCAAGGTTTTGGAAGAGATTCATTTCATTCTTTTAAAAGATAGGATTTGTCTCTAATGTCAATTGTAATACTACAAAACTTTGGGTGAAAAAAAGAAAAGCAGTTTACTGGATCTTTGTTCTTGCTTAACATTAATTACTATATACCACTAGAAGCATAGTTTTGCGCAAATAAAAGTCCAAGAATAGAGAGAATAATTTAATTTAATTTTACACGCAAGTCAGAGAGAAGAAATGCTACATTTTCTCCTCGATTGTAGATATATGAATTATTAATTGTATATCTGGAAAATCCAGCCCATTGCTAATTGCATAATTTTAAAAGCAAAAGATAGTAAATTTTACCAAATGAGTAATTTTCCATCACATGTAAGTACTGAATTCTAACACTGCAAAATGTAAAAATATTTCTTGCCAAAACGATAACAAGCATGGTTTTCAATATAAAATAACGATGACTGATTTTAACCACATGTGCAAATTTGCTCTGCGCATTCACTACTGATGGCTGCCAAAGAAATCTAAACAACGTAGTATCGCCAAACTCCAAACTTAAGCTTTGTAAGCTTTCTACCACAGCCATTTGTTTGAAACAATCGCAACCTATTCACCAGCTCGGGTACTTCCGGTACAGCCCTCGTAAGCAAGAATTTCTTCCACTTTCATTTTCTCAGTTGCGACTAGCAGCTGTTTCAAGTCACAGCCATCTTGAATCATGTGTACCATATGGATCTATTATGCCACGGCCAGGAACGAGAAAGTCAATTGTCAACGCTCAGATAATAACATATGCATTTTAATGTCGCCGTTCTCGATCTGGTTACTGTGAACTTAACTTAAAACTAAAACAATATGTCCACTAAGCAGGAAAGGAATACATACTTACAATCTAAATCATCGATGAGATTCCTCGTGCCCACGTTTGGCGAAGAGTAGGCTGTACCCTGACTAGAGACACCTGAAAACACATTTATCTCTCTTAGTGCCCTTCTAAACACAATACTCTAATGCCACTTTATTTCTCATTATTTGCTAAACTCTAAATCAAGTTGTTACTATTACAGTCACCTTACATCTAATTGTAAGCTTATATGATTACATAACAAAACATGCATTGTTTTCCATTCAAGTTATGCCGGACAGTTATAAACAATAATAGAAATGGGGGCCATATTTGGGGACATTAACTACACCTAAATTCGGAAACTTTATGCTTCTTTTTTAAGAATGAAAAAGAAAAAGAAAGAAGAGTGTGAATTTCCTTATAGTGGTTTGTTAAAGGTGAAATAATTTTTTAGTAGGATGTAAAAACGACACGTGGGCCTAACACAATTAAATCCAGAACATAAACCTTTAATACTGTGAAACAGTAAAGTTATTATTAACTGTAAACAATGCGATGTCTAATTTTGGGAAACCTGTATACTTTGCACCATCTGCCTCTGACTAGCAGGTCTGGTTCTGCTTGCCTTGGTCAGTGGAGGGGCGGGGAAATAACATATGCAGGGGAAGTGAGCATGTGCTCCATTGTTGAGTATCCTTGATAAAGTATATTTTTAATTATTATTTATTTATGCCAACAAACTTACTGTTGGTGTTTTTAAACACACAAGCCGTGTGTGGGCAAAGTTTAAGAGGTAGAACTGGAACTTAAAAATTCAATGCCACAACTGGGATTTGAACCACAGACCTTCCGCTTGCCGGGCTTGAGAATTTAATGCCATTCTGGCAGTTTGTCACAATAGCTCAGTGATTAGAGTGTCCGCCCGGCAAGCGGAAGGTCTGTGGTTCAAATCCCAGTTGTGGCATTGAATTTTTAAGTTCCAGTTCTACCTCTTATATTTTTAATGTTACAGAGTAGATACTCACTGGCAGCATAGCGGTCTATTGAGGACTGGTCGTAAACAGAGGTGTCGATCAGTTCTTGTGGTGAAGGTGGCATTTCATGGGAGTGTCCTGGCGCTGGGCTCTGCAGCAATTCCGACTTCACATCCTCGTTACGAATCTGCAAAAAAGTGCCTTAATTGAAGTGGTTTTAAGATTTTTAACTTGTTTATTTACTACGAGGGATGGAAAGAAATAAGTGGGAACGCAGGGATTATGGTTTGAGCTGTGGTTGGCAACAAATGTAAAGGGCTGGTGGAAGTGCACAACTCGGATGGCGGCGTGTAGCATGTGCTGAATGGAGTTGTCAAATCACACTGCCCTAAAGGAGGTATTTACCAAGTTCTACATAGACAGAGATCTAAGTGGCCCGTGGAAGAATCATCACAAAATGTCACTCTGGGTGGCATGAAGCATGCAGGAATGACGCTATGCCGTATCGGACAGTGGCATGTTGGGTTGCAGCTTTTCGTGCAGGACGTGATAGCAAGTGTAGGAACCAGGTCGAGGTCTACATGGGGTAAAAAACGGCGTCATTAAATTGATACAAAGTTTCTTGCTTGTGGACATCATCTGTGTCTGTCTGTGGACAGCATAACTCAAAAACGAAAAGTTGGTTAGAAACTAAAGTTGGTATTTATGCTTAATGAATTTTGATATCATGAAAATGGATCTAACGATTTTGATTACAATGACATATGTTTGAGATATTTTGATGACAAATGTATATGTTGCATTTTTCGGCTAGAACCCATGAAGTCCTATTTACTGTGGATGACTTTTGAGTAACTCGTAAATCATAAAAGATAGGCAAAATCCTACTACTAAAAATGTAGATCTTGCTAAAACATACAATTTATGTCCAAATAATTTTTTTGTAGGGTGAACCATTTTGGAGATATGTCTTGTTATTTGTGTAAGTTTTTGAGATCTTATGCTTCTGTCAAATGGAACATCATTATTCATTTTTTATATGTTAATCGTGCAAAGAGAACAGAATTTGAAAGGTTTAAAAGACTTGACTATCGCTCAAAGCCTACTGCAAGAAAACGAATGATACGAGAATTTCTGCAAATGTATACTTCAACTAACACGAGAAGACAGAGTTTGTAAGAATGGTTAGTACAAGAGTAGAGAAAGTCATGTGAGTGCAACACATCAGATCTTTTTATGTGGTTCTAGGGAGTCATTTTTTCTTATAATACAATAAACGCTGCACACTTATATTTTCCATAATAGGCATTACTAGTTTGGAAATAAATTTAAATAAAATTAAAACGTGGTTTTTCTACGAGGACAGTTGTGTCTATTCGCCCACCTTTCGTTGTTCTCATTAGAACACCATACCTCTAGTCCCGTATTGCAACTGTCAGCAGTTCATTGGTCAGTAGTTATCCCTCACCGCTTGCGAGACCCAGAGCACTTTACTATGGGAACATGGGAGTATAGCAAGCCTAACTGATGTTCAAATCGTAATTACGGAGGGAACGCTATTCAAATCAGTGACGGAGACTATAAAAAACCCTTACAAGGTATGTACTTACCTTTTTGTTTTTGGCCTGGACTTGATCCCGCGTGGAATGATTTTTGACGTGTTTTCTCAGAGAACTTGGATCCGTGTACCGCTTGGTGCAGCCTTCCACCTGGCACGCGTACGGCTTCTGTGTAAGGAAATAGTACCTTTATAAACATACACAGAGGGGTAGAGCTAATGTCAGTACCAGGGAGGGAGGGATGAGGCGAAGGAACCCCTAGGGCCTACAGGCCGCAGGCCACTAGCGGGACCAAACACTATAAACTGCATTTTATAAACTAATAATGTTCTCTCCTAAAAGATTCTTACTTCATCTCACTGAATGAAGGCATCGAGTCGCAAACAACTGAAGGTTATCGTCAAAACCTAGAAACAAGTGATGGACTCGAGAATACCGCTAATGCTTCAAAAATTTGGGGTTTAGAAGATTGAAAAACCATCTGACTTTAGTCGGAGGTGCAGACTGATTAAATTTAAAAACAGTAATTTGTTTTCACGGCATTGTGACGTATATACAACTTCAGCAAAGACATGTTTGAGGGATGAGATTCTAAATAAATCGAAAGTTAATTCTATTGTTGAAGAGGTTATATTTCATGAAGAAACTAACTTGTACTTTACATATATGCATTAACTACTTGAGTGAAGCGTCCTGGAGAGAAAAAAGTGCAACACCACTGAGGAATGGTTCAATAAATAAAATATGATCACTTTAAGTGAGAAATGCTACTTACTGTGTCGAAATGCGTTCGTTGGTGCTTGGCCCTGTCGGAGCTGTTGCTGAAGGCTTTCGCACACCCTGTATACTGGCAGGAATACGGGCGTTCCCCTGTATGCGAACGTTGGTGTATCTTGAGATTCTCCAACCTTGAGAATGCCTTCGTGCATCCCTCAAACTGAAACAAGAGAACAGCAACACATTGTCGCGCGCAAGAGCAGAAAACCAATGCAAGTGCATTGATGGATCGCTGATATGACAACTCATCTAGCGCTTAAACGAAGCACTGCAGCAAAAAACTTCCCTTTACAAAAAGTGTTTAAAATAATGTTATCTAACAGCTCCCAAAGTTTGTCGGTCTCATTTTGGGACACCCTGTATATTAACGGTATCTCTGTTGTCTGAATGGCTCAGTTGGTTATAGCTCCGGAGATAAATTAATTTAAAACATTGTAAATATTATACTATTGTAACAAAACATGCCTACATCAACTTAATCAGCATAGATTGTACTCGTATTTGTATAATATGCAAAAAAGGAAAACAAAAAATCAAACTTTGTCATGTAATGCTTTTATGACTTCCCTTAAATAATATTGTAATAAAAATTATTACAGCCATTTGTGATAAAATCAAAATTCTCGAAAATTTAAGGAGTAGTTTGTGGTCGGGGCACTTTCTTTTCAAAACTATGTCATATTCTTGGAAGACGCTGAATATAAATAACAAATATGGGCAGATATAGATATAAAAGGAAGGCGCTGTTATTTGCATACGAGATTTCGATAAACTTGAATGAATCAGGAACCTGATTGGTTGGCAAACATTCATTCAAACATGATTGGTCAAGTCATCTGTGAAACAGTCTGATGTATGGTACTTGAATGAAGCCCTCTCCTGTAAGGGGAATGACGTCGGGGCGGGGGGGGGGGGGGGTGAGCAAAAGTATAGCAATGTACATGTGGCTCCCAGTGTCAATGTCAATGTGTCAGTGACTCTGGGTCATTGCCTTCGTCACTTGTTGCACACGTAAATAAACAAAAGCACAACAGCGTCGCTACGCCACGTGCAACGCTTAGACTCTGTCTTCCATTAAAAAAAAAGACAATCGTGGCACAAAAACAGGCGAAACTCAAACACAGCCCTGGAATCTGTTCGCAAATGTTGGCCGAGAGGTAACTGTTATGTAAAACAGTTGAATTAATGCAGAGGCTTATCACTCCATTCTTTCTGTTCCTAATAAAACTTCACTTCACTTCAATGCAACTTAGACAAAATCTGACATGTTGTACTCACATGACTTTCTCTACTCTTGTACTAACCTTTCGTACAAACTCTTATTCCTATATATTCTTCGTGTTAGTTGAGATAAACATTTCCAGAAGTTAACTTATTGCTTATTTTCTTGTAGGTACAAGGGAAATATGGGAATACAGTAGCCTTTGAGCGATAGTAATACCAAATTCCGTACTCTTTACATGGCTAATATATAAACAAATGAACAACGATGTTGCATTTGATGAAAGTTTTTTTTTTTTTTCCGAAACTTACACAAATATAAGGAATATCTCCGAAATGGTTCACTCTACGAAAAAATTTAATGGGACATAAATTGTGTATTTTAGCCAGATCTAGAGTAAGATTTGGTCTTTCTCTTACGGTTTACTAGTTCTGCAAAAGTCATAGGACTACATGGGCTATAGCCAGAAAATTCAAAATATACATTTCGTTTGTGATAAAAATCTCAAATATATGACATTTTAATCAAAATCGTTATAGCCATTTACGAGCAAATCAAAAATTTCGAAAAGTTTTCCATGTAAAGGATAGTTTAGGATAGAGGAATTTTCTTCAAAGTGTTCGTGTTGCATCTTTGAAAGATATTAAGTTTAAATACTAATTTTGGTTCTCAACCGACGTTTCGTTTTCGAGTTAAGGGGCCTCAAAACATATATTACCGGTGAAAGTCGAGTTCTAATTTGTGGGTGGAATGCAATACTACCCTACTTGCTGTACGTGGTAGTGGAAGCAATAATAGCGGTTAACAAGGCTTAGAAAGCACGCTGTGTTCAGAAGTACGTGAATGAAAGATGTAAAGGGGAAACAAGCATGTTATAAAACAGTAATGGAGTCGGTATCTTGTTTCTCGTCACTTTTTGCAAGCTCAAGTGCTTATTTCCTCCTCGTGTAAGTGGCTTGGTTCATTTTCATATTCATATCGTGGTGTATGGCGCCAAAAGGATTAAATCAAGTAACTAGGATTACGTGCTTCTGTTTTATCTCCACGAGAGTGCAGCACAAGGTCGGATTAGCTGTGATATCTTCCTGATCACAGAGGATTTATCTGCCACGTGGTGTGAGGCTTACACGATAGCTTGCATCTTAAACTAATGTGTTACATTCACACGACACTCTCCACTCACTATTCCTGTATCTCTTCATAATATTCAAGATAAACATTTTTATAAATTATGTTATTGCTCATTTTCTTATAGGTACAAGGGTAATACAGCTGGTTGTGAACGATAGTCCAATGTTTTAAGAGTGGTTGGCTATATGAAGGCTTTGAAATTCCGCTCTTTCCATAACCAAGAGAAAGTAAAAATCTGATGTGCAGAAATTATTCTACTGTTTACTTCAATGTAGGTACAAGGGGAATATGGGAATAACACTAGGCTTTCTGTGATAGTCAAATGTTTTAAAGCTTTGAGATTCTGGTCTCTTTGCACACTTAACATATAAAAAAATGAACAACGATGATCCATTTCACGAAAGTTCTAACTTTTCCGAAACTCACACACATAACAAGGAAAATCTCCGAAATGGTTCACCCTACAAGAAAATTTATTGAGACATAAATTGTGTATTTTAGCAAGATCTACATTTTTTGTGTAATATGATTTGGTCTATCTCTAACGGTTTACCAGTTATGCAAAAGTCGTCCAGAGTAAATACGACTACAGGGGCTATAGCTAGAAAATTCAAGATATACATTTCATTTGTCATAAAAATATCTCAAATATATGACATTTTAGTCAAAAACGTTAGAGCCATTTTCAAGAAAACCCAAATTTTCGAAAAATCTTCCATATAAAGGGTAGTTTAGGGTGGGGCTATTTTCTTCAAAATCTTCGTGTCGCATTCTTGAAAGACATTAAACTTAAATACCAATTTTGGTTTTTAACCGACTTTTCGTTTTTGAGTTATGCTGTCCACAGACTGACAGACACACAGACACACACACGGACCTTTTTCTAAAAATGCTTTTTTTGGAATTAGGGGGCCTCAAAACATATTTCCGGTGAAATCTCGACATCGAATTTTTGGGTGGAATACAATACTTCCCCTACTTACCAGTAGAGAAAGTAAAAACGAAAAGTCGGTTAGAAACCAAAATTGGTATTTAAGTTTAATCTCTTTCAAGGATGTGACACGAAGATTTTGAAGAAAATAGCCCCACCCTAAAGTACCCTTTACATGGAACAGTGTGTGGGCGGGTTTTCTCCAGTTTCCCCCACCACTCGTTCCACCAACTGCTCCCACATCACTTTACCATTCATCCATTTCACCTACATTTCATATCATCCTCTTCCTCACTCTCATACTGACTCATGACTTCACTCTGTCTGGTACATATGTTCCTGTGTTGTCTGACTCTAGGCACAGACTTATGTCAATCAGATGAAGAAGAAAAGAAGAAAAAAAGAAGAAAAAAAGAAGAAAAAGAAGAAAAAAGAAGAAAAAGAAGAAAAAAGAAGAAAAGAAGAAAAAGAACAAGAAAAACAAGAAGAAGATGAAGAAGAAGATGAAGATGAAGAACAAGAAGAAGATGAAGAAGATGATGAAGAACAAGAAGAAGATGAAGAAGAAAATGAAGATGAAGAAGATGAAGAAGATGAAGATGATGAAGATGATGAACAAGAAGAAGATGAAGAAGATGAAGATGAAGAAGATGAAGATGATGATGATGAAGAACAAGAAGAAGATGAAGATGAAGAAGATGAAGATGATGAAGAAGAAGAAGATGAAGATGAAGAAGATGAAGATGATGAAGAAGAAGATGAAGAAGATGATGAAGAAGATGAAGAAGATGAAGATGATGAAGAACAAGAAGATGAAGATGAAGAAGATGAAGAAGATGAAGATGATGAAGATGATGAACAAGAAGAAGATGATGAAGATGAAGAAGATGAAGATGATGAAGATGATGAAGAACAAGAAGAAGATGAAGATGAAGATGATGAAGAAGAAGAAGATCAAGAAGATGATGAAGATGAAGATGATGAAGAACAAGAAGAAGATGAAGATGATGAACAAGAAGAAGATGAAGATGAAGAAGATGAAGATGATGAAGAAGAAGATGAAGAAGATGAAGAAGATGAAGAAGATGAAGATGATGAAGAACAAGAAGATGAAGATGATGAAGAACAAGAAGATGAAGATGATGAAGATGATGAAGATGATGAAGAACAAGAAGATGAAGATGAAGAAGATGATGAAGAAGATGAAGGTGAAGATGATGAAGAACAAGAAGATGAAGATGAAGAAGATGAAGATGATGAAGAAGAAGAAGAAGAGGATGAAGATGATGAAGAACAAGAAGAAGAAGATGAACAAGAAGATGAAGATGATGAACAAGAAGATGAAGATGATGAACAAGAAGATGAAGAAGAACAAGAAGATGAAGATGAAGATGATGAAGAACAAGAAGAAGATGAAGATGATGAAGAAGATGAAGATGAAGAAGATGAAGAAGATGAAGATGAAGAAGACGAAGAAGATGAAGATGAAGAAGATGAAGAAGACGAAGAAGATGAAGATGAAGAAGACGAAGAAGATGAAGATGAAGAAGATGATGAAGATGAAGAAGACGAAGAAGATGAAAATGATGAAGAAGATGAAGATGAAGAAGATGAAGATGAAGAAGACGAAGAAGAAGATGAAGATAATGAAGAAGATGAAGATGAAGATGACGAAGAAGAAGATGAAGAAGAAGATGAAGATGATGAAGAAGATGAAGAAGACGAAGAAGATGATGAAGAAGATGAAGATGAAGATGATGAAGAAGATGAAGAAGAAGATGAAGATGAAGAAGACGAAGAACAAGAAGAAGAAGATGAAGAAGGTATTGTATTTACTCACCGGACACTTGTTGGGCTTTTCGCCGGAATGAACACGCATGTGTATCAGGAGCTTATAGCGGGCGTTGAAGGGACGAGAACGTCTTGGACAGCCCTGCCAGAAACAAGAGAAGTCTTCACCCTTGCGCAGCTCTACGTGTGTCTTCTCGATGTGCCTGACGAGGGCATCTTGATCGGGGAATGTCTTGTAACAGTCAATCCAGCGGCACTCCAATACCTTGCCTTCACAGCCTGCAACAGAACAACAGTGACGTGGCGAACTGTTCGGTTCTCAAATAGGGCGGAAATGTACGGTTTGGACGCTGGGGAGAGTCGAAGTTTGAGAACGAACTGTTATTACAGTTTATTAACATTTGTTTTGGTGTCTTCATACGGAAGGAATACAACCCTTTAGCCTGAGCGTAACAACATTCCTGCGCATGCGCTGAATTCCTCTATAGAGTCCTTGGTGCGCATCCTACTGCGTTACTTGTGTAGTTTCCAGCACAGTAAAGTTCTAACAGCAGTGTGTCACATGCCATCACACAATGGCCGACTTGAGCTCCAGCACACTTTAATGTAAATGTACGGAATCACCTCAACGTCGCATATTCAAGTCTATGGATTGGTAGACGCGGGCCAGTTCTATGGCCAGCACGGTTATGTTCTGTGGAGTTGTATGTAGAGTATGACACTCCTGTGACGTCAGCGCAGGACCTTGTGGCTCGAGTCCACGGATCAATTGAAAATCTTCAAAGACAACTGCACGTATTGGGTCATATAGACTCTGCAATGACGTAAGAGGTACACAGTTCGAAGCCCGTTTGTGATGTAGACAGTTTGATGTTGGGTTTATTGACGACATGTCAAAGTACGCCCATCTCACACTTCGATGCGCTACAGCGTCCAAACCGTCCATTTCCGGACAGGGGTTCCTGTATGAAAATTGATCAGTTTGCAGTCCCGCACAACATACTAAGCATATTCGGTGTTTGAAACATTTTAGTTAGTCTTACCTTGCGCATCACTATGTTCCTCTGGGTGCTCCGCCGATATCTCATTGTCGTCTTCCAGTACGATGGTCTGGTTGTTCAGAAAGGGGTCAGAGGTCATCACCAACTCATTGTTGGAGTGAGTCTGTAGTGGCGATGCCTTGCTGATTAACGTGGTCAACATTTCACACTCCTGTTGCGGCAGAACGATCTGAAACAACATTATACAAACTGAACAAAATGCTTGTGTATTACTCATATGATTTTTCCCCACCCACTACCTTCCTATACTAAATAGAGAAAAATGCGTCGTCAACAAAGCTTTGAAGTCTCATAAATCACCAAAGTATTGCTGAATATTTTTTATTTTTTGTAGTGTTTAATGTCCGTTTTTACTACATGCGGCGCCGCAGGCGGTGACACTGATGATGTATGGAATGAAGATTGAACACCGTTGGAATGAGAAGGCGAGGGAAACCGAACAACCCGGAGGAAATCCTCTGTACAGCATAGTCCACCATAACCTCCACATACGGTCGCCTGGAATCGAACACGGACCGCTTTGGTGAGACGAATGGCGACCGCATCCCTTAATTAGAAATGTTTTTCTTTTTAATTTTCTCAGAAACGTTATTGAGACAACTTTTTCTACTCTCACAACCACAAACTATTCATCCGCAAATTTTTTTCATTTGAACCTTCATTCGCTGGGTTCCCAGAAACATTCGAGAGCAGTTGATGTTTTTTTGTTTAACTTCTTAGTTTTATTTTCTATGTTGTTCTTTTTTCTCCTTAGTTGAAGTCAATGTTATCGTAACAAACTCGATAATAGGTTATTTAAAAACCGCATTAAAAACCACGATACAAACGTTATATAACAAGTATCTGATTTCTCATACATAGGAAGTGTATTTGCAGATCACAACAGTGATATTGATACAAAATTACAAATTGTACGGAGTAAAGAGACATTTTGGCAAACAGATGACGACTGTTACAAAATTAAGACATGACATCAAAAGCTGTTCTCAGACACGGAAGGGAAATTGGGCTTGAACACGAACACCAGAGTACCAAGTTTGACTGAGGAGATACCGACGAGAATGGACAAATCATTTGATGAGAATGGAAAGAACTAGACTCTCATTGCAGTACGCTCTACAAGGACCAAGGAAATCCAACACCATCTGCACTAGGTTTATCACTAAAGGCCTAAAACGAACTAGTTCATGACGTTGACGAAAACTTGCTCAACATTTCCTATATCTGTTCCTGTAACTTTTCACTTCATCGTGCTCTGTGAAAGTTAGTTTATGCACATGTCTGGTATATGCAGGTCCGTTCCCTAACCTATACCAACAATGACTGCTTACCTGATTGGACGAGAGATCTGTACAGCAGGTCTGTTCCAGGCTACGCATGGCCTGCGTGCAGGTCTGTGCCTCTTGTGAAACAATCCCATTGTTGCTGTGTCGAGAGGGACTGCTCGAGTTCCTGGCTGAAAGATGACCATAGCATCCAGGTCTCGCGTTCTCCTGCACCACACACAAAACATCAGGTCACAAACTGCGAGAAAATGCCTTAAGCGAACCTATCAGTGAACTTCCCAATACTCAGCATTTTGAATTTTATTTTTCACAATTTGTATTGGTATAAAGAAATGTGGGCATATATTTTGATACATATACTTATCTCATTGTTGGATTATGAATTTTTAAACATAAATTTAAGCTACTTTACGAAAACACACTCCTCCCATTGCAATTTTCATAATTTTTAAACAAATTTTCATGTTTATGTTCCTTATTAAGATAGAAAAAAGTTTGGTATTAAGTATATTTTAATTAGTTTCAAAAATAATTTTTGTCAATTGTGAGTTTCCGGTTTTTCAAAAACCTGCTGCTCCAATATGGAATCCGAGGGTTTGCAATCAAATAGCTGAGAATACAGAAAAAAATACTGGGAGAAATTGTTCTGTGACTTTAATATTTATGAGTTAGTGAATTATAAAGTTCTATAAAAATAGTTAATTATTTTTTTAAATGTTAATTTTTATTTAACAAACCAAAGCATGCTAAAATTTTCTGTTCCGAAATTCTTTCGAAAGTACTTATCTGTAACAGAATAAGATTTAAAATTATCAAAATTTTGAAATCTTCATCGTGTGGAGCATTTTAGGTACGCTGCCAAAACAATAGCTAGAAAAGATAGTAAATTTAAACGTGTTAAAGATATTACAATAAAAATTTAAATGTAGATTATTCCTTATATGTATTTGCTTTCGTGTGAGTTTGAACAAAATATTCTAATAATTGTATAATTTAGAAATTTCACCTATCTGTTGTCTTAATACCAGTTCAAAGTGTAAATCCAGGTGCGTGGAAATGTGCGCAGACGCCGAAGCATTGATTTGCCGCTAGCAGTGTCGTGATTAACAGGTGTAGCTTGGATTGCTGGATTAGCAGTGTCGTTATGAACTTAGGATAAAATTAATAGCGAGCCAGTACGTCACTGAATTGCTGCTATTTGGCTATGCTATGTTCAAACATTACATATAAATATCTCTGTACCGGTGCGACACTGAACATTCTTAGAATAGCATACTTGATAGCTACTTTGTAATGTTTTACAAGTTAATTGCCGTATAGTTCGAGTTGATAAAAAAGTTAATTAAATATCATCATTTGAAGATTTTGTGTTCAACAAAAAAAAAAAAAAATGAATTTCACTGCAGCACATTTTCGGACTAAGGTTTTTTTACGATTTAAAATCGTCATTAACACGCCTGGCGAAGAAGCCCCATTTAATGCAACAATTTATAATCGGTACAGCGAATTCAAAAGAGATCGTTTTTTGATTAGTAATGCATTTCACGAATGATGCCCAAGAACTGCTGTTGAAGCAATGCTGCAAGAAGATCGTCGCACATGTTATGAATTTATTTGGGCGACATTGGTCAGTGGTATGATTGAAATCCAAAACACTACATCAACAGTCAGAGGTAAGGAAAGTTTGCTGTCGAATGGTTTTTACATAAACGACTCCCGATCAAAAACAACACAGAAAAAATAGTGGAAAAATTGCAGGCTGCACTTCAAATTTGGATTGGAATGTCGTTAATTGTGATGAACCTTCGATTTATTGATATTGTCATGAAAAAACTCAATCACCTCAATGGATCTTTTGAACGGAAGCTAAGTATATAGAAGTGCCACGAATTTCTGGGCTTATAAGAAGTTTTTTTTTCTTCTGAAAAGGTCGACATTGCCATTGCAGCATTAAAGATGGACAAATGTCTGTTTACCGAAAAGCATTTAAAAAGTTGATGAAAAAGAGCCAAAAGCTAAGTCTTGTTTGATTGTATGAGTGATGCAGGTACCTGGGAGCTGTTGGAGCCGATCAAGCTGGTCGGTGAATTGCGGATGAGGTTTGTGATGTCCATGATCTCTGACGTAGACGTCCTACCGCCACACTTGCTGCCCCTGACGATAGACGAAGACGTTCTGCGAGAGCTGGACACCGGCGAGGAACAGATACTGTCTTGGTGATGAAACTGGAAGTGTCTAGAGATCGACCCTATTGGAGGCAACATCGTCTTGAACTCTTGCTCACATTCTTCCACCTTTCTCACACACTCATATGGAATTTGCAACATTTCTCCCGCGTTCTTTTCCACTAACTTTGTGTGTCCTTCACACTCCAACGTTTGCAAGTCCTCGTTGAAATCGAGCTTTTCGATGTTGCATTGAAATTTGTGTGTTTCCGAGAAGGGAGGAGCAGTAATCAAAGACTTGAAGTCGTCAAGGTTCTTAATATCTGCAATAGATGATGATTCTTCCTCTTCTTCGAGAGTGACCAGCTCGGATATGTTCTCGGGGAACGCTGGGAAGAGTTCCTCGATGGTGGGTGAGGAAGTTGGGAACATCTCTGAGTAAGGAGGTAGGGTGGCCTGGCGTTGGGTCTGGTCAATGGAAGGGGACAGGTTCATGATGATATTGTCTCGAGGATGCGATGACGGAGTGCTAACTGGCTGATGGAATGTTGACAGTAAGTGAAATGGCAAGAAAGATGCTGTTGTAGACGACGTTGATGCAAATAACGTCGAAGGAGGAGAGAGGGAGGTAGAAGCTGTCGTTGAGGTGGTTTCCAGATGCATATTGTCTTCCTTTGCTCGCTGATCACTACCTGCAACAATGAATAAAACTAGGTGTTACAGTAAACACATTAGTTCCTTTGAGAGGTACAACTGGAACTGCCTTTGTGGTTTACCAGGAGAAATACGAACTGGTTTGAGAATTTAATGCCATTCGGGCAGTTTGTCACAATAGTTCAGTGGTAGAGCAGCCGCCCGGTAAGCGGAAGGTCTGTGGTTCAAATCCCAGTTGTGGCATTGAATTTTTAAGTTCCAGTTCTACCTCTTAAACTTTGCCCACACACGGCTTGTGTATTTAGAAACACCAACAGTAGGTTTGTTGGCATAAATAAATAATAATTAACATTAGTTCCCTGTATTAACATTCTATGGAATCATTAATACATTCTGGCCCACATGTTTAATATGCCAGGTTTTGAGGTTAAGTTGAAACACAACTTCCTCTACCATTTTCCTATATACTGTATGGTTACACCAATAAAATATAAAACTAGTCGAATGTTTTATTATCAATTTGTAACCACTCCTTTATAATTTACTCCTGTAGTAACCATAGCGAAATACTTTAAGGACACCAGGAACTGATTTTGCTTCTCCCATACGCAACTTATGTGATCATTTCAATTTCAGCTTTTACTCCCAAAATTATCCTGATTTAAATGAAAGTACCTGGGTGACCGAGCTTCGCTCGGCGATTTTTGCCTCTGTTTTTGTGATTTTTTTTTGTAATACGTTGCATTTATATTTCAATCATAGAAAATTATATGAATTGTATGTTGAAGAGCAAACAGGGGATCTATGAATGTGCTACGTAAAAGAAAAGCGAGTAGAAAGTCATTTGAAAGTAATATATTGTGTAGTGAAACTGTTATAAAAACTTTCTTCAAGGAAAAATACACATCCGTGCCGATTTTCGCGCTGATATGATATGAATTGTTTAAAGAAAAGTGAGTAGAGAAAGATGTGAATGTGTTACCTAAAAGTAAGTAGAAAAACAACTGTGAATGTAATACGCGCATTTTTATTTCAAACATACACAAAATTGTATGACATTTGTAGAAGAGTGAGCAGAGAAAGGGATGTGAATGTGTTACCTAAAATTGAGAAGGGAAAACAGTGTGAATGTAATAGTATTTCCATTTCAAACATACACAACATGGTATGACTTATTTTAAAAGCGGGGATAAAAACATTTTTTTGTGTAAAATCATGTTTTTTATGGAAAATTGTTTATAGAAGAGTGAGTAGAGCAAGAGATGTGAAAGATGTAAATGTGTTACCTAAAAGTGAGAAGAGAAAACAGTATGAGTATAATATGTAGCATTTCTGTTTCAAACATACAGAAAATTGTATTACTTAATTTAAAAGTGGGGATAAAATGTTTTTTCTTTTTTTTTTTTTTTTTGTAAAATCACGTTTTTATGGAAAATTGTGTATAGAAGAGTGAGTAGAGAAAGCGATGTGAATGTGTTACCTAAAAGTAAGTAGAGAAACCACTATGAATATAACATGCAGCATCTCTATTTCAAACATACAGAAAATTGTATGACTTCTTTTTAGAAGAGTGAGTAGAAAGAGAGATGTGAATGTGTTAGCTAAAAGTAAGTAAGAAATCACTGTGAATGTAATATGCAGCATCTCTACTTCAAACATACAGAAAGTTGTATGATTTATTTGTGGAAGAGTGAGTAGAGAAATCACTGTGAATTGTGTTACTTAAAAGTGAGAAGAGAAAACAGTGTGAATGTAACAGTATTTCTATTTCAAACACACAGAACATGGTATGACTTATTATAAAACCGGAGATAAAAATGTTCTTTGGTGTAAAATCAGGTTTTTTTTATGGAAAATTGTTTATAGAGAAGTTTGTAGAGAAAGAGATGTGAATGTGTTACCTAAAAGTGAGTAGAGAAAACACTCTGAATGTAATATGCATGTATACAAAAATTTAACCAAACCTTTAGAGTCGTTTCTGAAATACCGGGAATATATATATATATACAAGAATTGCACTGTAGAAGTGGGAATAAAAATTGTTAATTTTTATGTAAAATCGCGTTTTTTCGGGAATTACACGCATATAGTTGAACTTAAAAAGCAAAACCCTATCTGAGTACAAAATTTGATCGAAATTGTTAGAGCCGTTTCCAAGTTGCACGGAATATATATATATATATATATATATATATATATATATATATATATATATATATATATATATATAAAGAATTGCTCGTTTAAATATATAAGAATTGGGATCTTTAGAGGAAAAATGTTTCAGCATTTAATAACTGTATACTATTTAGGTTAAATTTAAAATATTTTGTGCAAAAGTGGTATAAGTGTGACCACGTTTCCCAACAAAACATTTTCTGCCTAATACTTCTTGTGCAGTTTTCTCCATAAGTTTTTACCCTACAGCCATCTTACTTATTCTGTGGTAGGTAAACGATAATTTGATACAATGATCTAAGGAAATATACATGCCATAAAATGAGTAGGGAAAAAATGTTGCATATGTAATAACAAATTATATATAAATATATATATATTATATATATTATTACTTTCTCTACTACAATTAGAGGAAGTATTGCATTCCAACCAAAAATTCGATGTCGAGATTTCACCACAAACGTATGCTTTGAGGCGCCCTGAATAAAACAAAGAGCATTTTTAAAAAACGTTAGGGTGTCTGTGTGTGTCAGTCTGTGGACAGCATAACTCAAAAACGAAAAGTTGGTTAAAAAAGCTGGTATTTAAGTTTAATGTTTTTCAAGGATGCGACAGGAAAATTTTGAAGAAAATTGCTCCACTCAAAACTAGCCTTCATATGGAAAATTTTACGAACATTTTTATTTTTTTGAAAACGGCCAACGATTTTGACTAAAGTGCCATATGTTTGAGATATTTTTAAGACAAATGAAATGTATATTTTGAATTTTCTGATTATAGCTCATGTAGTGCTATATGACTTGTGCATAACTGGTAAACCGTAAGACATAGACCAAATCTTACTATATAAAATGTAGATCTTGCTAAAACAGACAATTTAAGTCCAAATGTATTTGTTTTAGAGTGAATCATTTCGAAGATATTCCTTGATATTTGCGAGAGTTTTGGAGCACTTACACTTCAGTCAAATATAACATTGTTTTTCATTTTTTAATCTGTTAACAGTGCAAAGAGAACAGAATTTGAAACCTTTAAAACATTTGACTATCGCTCAAAGTCTAGTGTATTGTAATATTCCCCTTGTACCTACAAGGAAATAAGCAATAAGATAATTTGTACAAATGTTTATCTCAACTAACACGAAGAAGATATAGGAATAAGAGTTTGTAAGAATGGTTAGTACAAGAGTAGAGAAAGTCATGTGAGTGCAACACATCAGATTTTTAAAATAAATATTCTATATGTAGGGTAGTCTGAGGTAGGGAGGTTGTCTTGAAAGTCGTGTCTTATCTTTTGAAGGTACCGAACTTGAATCGATTTCTCGTTTTTGAGTTATCTGTTCGCAACGAACACACGTGTTATTTAGATTCAAGGGGCCTCAAAACATACATTTCCGGTGAAATCTCGATATTGAATTTTTGGGTGGAATACAATATTTCCCCTACTTACTATACGTAGTAGAGAAAGTAAAAAGGAGGTTTTGAAGCATTCTGTCTTGGTTTTATATGCCCAACCTGCAAGTTTCAGCAAAATGTATCGGAAAGTGTTCAAAAGTTTGTTCTCCAGAAAATGAGGTTTAAAAATGCAAGTGTATTATTTCTGTTGTTTTTAACCATAATATGGGGTCAAGTAAAGTCCCATTATAGCCATAATTAAAACGTCTGATGTGTTGCACTCACATGACTTTCTCTACTCTTGTACAAACACTTATTTCTCTACTTCAGATTAGTTAAGATACAAATTTCCAGAAAATATCTTATTGCTAATTTTCTTGTTGGTGCAAGGGAATACGGGAGGTTTTAAGTGAGATTCAAATGTTTTAAGGCTGATTCGCTACATAATGCTTTGAAATTTCGTTCTACTTTCATGACCTTCTGTTTGAGAAAGTCTAAGTATTGCAAAATTCTGACAAATAACAAGAAATATCTCGGAAACAGTTCACTTCACAAAAAGATCATTTCACATAAATTTTGTGTTTTAATGACATTTACAGTTTTTGTATAGCAAGATTTAGTCTCTTACGGTTTACGAGTTGCGCAAAAGTCATCCTGAACTACATGGGCTATAGCCAGAAAATTCAATATATAAATTTTATTTGCCATAAAAATATCTTAAAGATGGCATTTTAATAAAAATCGTTGGAGCCATTTTCGAGAAAATCAAAATTTGGGGAAAATTTTCCATGTAGAGGGTAGTTTAGGGTGGAGTAATTTTCTCGAAAATCTTGTCACATTTTTTAAATACATTAAACTTAAATACCAATTTTGATTTTCGAGTTATGCTGTTCACAGACAGTTCTTTTCGAAAAAAAATATTTTTTAACTTTCACTGCTACGTAAAGTAGAGGAAGTATTGTATTCCACCCAAAAATTCAATATCGAGATTTCACCGGAAATATATTTTTTAGACCCCTGAATCCATAAGAAACATTTATGCTGTGTGGACAGCATAACTTGAAAGCGAAAAGTCGTTTAAAAACCAAAGTTGGTATTTAAGTTTAATGTCTTTCAAGGATGCCGTACAAAGATTTTGAAGAAAATTCCTCCACCCTAAACTACCCCTAACATGGCAAATTTTTCGAAAATTTATATTTTCTTGAAGATGGTTCAAACGATTTTGATTAAAATGGCACATGTTTGATATAATTTTATGAGAAATGAAATGTATATCTTGAGTTTTTTGGCTATAGCCTATGTAGTTCTGATGACTTTTGCATAACTGGTAAACCGCAAGAGATAGACAAAATCTTACTGCACAAAAAACGTAGATCTTGCCAAAATAAAATTTATGTCCAAATACATTTTTGTCTAGTGTAAACCATTTCGGAGATATTACTTATTTGTATGAGTTTTGGAGAACCTATAATTCTATCAAATGGAACATCGTTATTCTTTTTATATGTTAAGTGTGCAAAGAGAACACAATTTGAAAGCTTTAAAACATTTGACTATTGCTCAAAGTCTATTGTATTCCCATATTCCCCTTGTAACTAAAAGGAAATAAGATAATTTCTACAAATGTTTATCACAACTAACACGAAAAAGATATAGGGCCTCAAAACATGTATCCACTGAACTCTCGACATCGAATTTTTGAATCGAATACAATATTCCCCTACTTTGCCATAGAGTGTTAAAACACACGGAGCTTTTAAACAATATATCTCCATAGAGTTGCCTTAAATCTATTAAAAGTATACAAAACTTACAGTTCTGTTCTAAGAAGAGGCTTTCTTCACATTTAAAAAGAACGTCAATCAACAACATAAACACACACGTGGTTTCTTCAACATTACTTGCTGGAATAAACTCTGTATTCGCTGGTTGGCTGTTGACATCAGAATAAACCATACACTTGGAGATGTTTTTCAATTGTTATTTACAAAAAGTACGCTTTCCTTCTGTGGAATCCCTCGCTGGTCTCTTATTGGTGCGTCGAGAACACGCTCCAGTTGTGATTGGCTGTCACCGGTATGGATATGTGCCAAAGTGGACCTTAGACACAGCTGTCGAGGCCATATTTCTGGCACGCTAACACAGTATGTCATTAAGGGCGAAAATGACATGCAGACGGCGTTGCTATGGTGCAGCAAAAAATGTGATGAAGAAGTGGAAACCAACTAAGCGTTCAAACAAAAACATTCACTGCACATTAAAAAATCTCATGTGCTGCATTCATAGGAATTTCTCTACTCTTGTACCAACATTCTTACAAACTCTTATTCCTGTATCTTCTTCGTGTTAGTTGAGATAAACATTTGTACATATTCTTATTGCTTATTTCCTTGTAGGTACAAGGGGAATATTAGAATACTTCGAGCAATAGTCAAATCCTTTAAAGATTTTAAATTTCTTTCTCTTTACACATATAAAGAACTGAATAGCGATTTCGATTAGCCGAGGCTGTTTTCCGAAACTCGCCAATTAACAAGGGATATCTCCGAAATGGTTCACTGTGCAACAAAATTATAAGGAAATTACCTTTTTGTATAGTAAGATTTGTCTATCTCTTACGGTTTACAAGTTATTCAAAAGTCATCCAGAGTGAATACGACTACAGGGACTATAGCCAGAAAATTCAAAATATACATTTCATTTGTCATACAAATATCTTAAACATATAACATTTTAATCAAAATGGTTAGAGCCGTTTTTAAGAAAAACAAAATTTTCGAAAAATTTTCCATGTAAACGGTAGTTTCGGGTGGGGCTATTTTCTTCAAAATCTTTGTGTTGCATCCTTGAAAGACATTAAGCATAAATACCAATTTTGGTTTCTAACCAACCTTTCGTTTTTGAGTTATGCTTTCACAGACTAACATACATGGACCCTTTTCTAAAAATGCTTTTTTTTTTTTTTTTTTTTTTTTTTTTTAATTCGGGGGCTTCAAAACAAATTTGCGGTGAAATCTCAATATCGAATTAAAACCTATTACACTAAGATAATTTGTACAATTGTTTATCTAGATTAACACGAACTAGAGAAGAATAAGAGATTGTAAGTATGGTTTGATCAAGAGTAGAGAAAGTCATGTGAGTGCAACACACCAGGTTTTTTATTCATGGTGTCTCAAAGGGCTTTATTTCTGTTGGTATTTGTATTTGGGTGAAATACAATACTCCACCTGCTTGTTGAAAAGTTTTTAATGGAGAAAGTAAAAAATGCATATTTTGGATATTCATTTCTTAATGAACAGAGCAATGTGAATGAAATTAGGTTAGAAAGGTAACCGCGCAAAGGTTGCTACAGGGAGAGCAATGGAAGTAGCAATCTCATTGATAAGGTTGTAGTAAAGGCAATCTGTTGATCCATTCAAATCATTTCATTCAGATGAAACGGAGAGAGAGAGAGTCTCTGGTTTTTGTACGACCTTCTGGCTGTGACATGCAGCTTCCGGAGTAATTCGTTTCATCGCATTTCCTTGCAGCCTCTTTAGTCATTCGTTTTATAGCCTTAAGAAACAAGTGTTACTACAGCATTTGCAACGATCTGTTACTCGGAATATAACACTATTTTTACTTTCTCTGCTGTAAGTGTAGGAAGTATTGTATTTATATTTTGAGGCACTCTGAATAAAAAAAAAAAAGCATTTTTAGAAAAAGGTCCCCGTGTGTGTGTGTGTGTGTGTGTGTGTGTGTGTGTGTGTGTGTGTGTGTGTGTGTGTGTGTGTGCGCGCGCGCGCGCAGCATAACTCCAGAACGAAAAGCCAGTAAAAACCAAAGTTGCTATTTAAGTTGTGTGTTTCAAGGATGCGACACAAAGATTTTGAAGAAAATAGCCCCATCCTAAACTACCCTTTACGTGGAACATTTTTCAAAAATTTATATTTTCTCGAAAAATGTTCTAACGATTTTGATTAAAATGCCACATGTTTTATATATGACAAATGAAATGTACTCGTATATCTTGAATTTTCTGGCTATAGCCTATGTAGTTCTATTTACTCTGGACGACTTTTGCATAACTGGTAAACCGTAACAGATAGACCAAATCTTACTGTATAAAAACTGTAGATCTTGCTAAAACACACAATTTATGTCCAAATAATTTTTTTTTACAGTGAACAAAATTGGAGATATTCTTTGTTATTAGTGTGAGTTTTGGAAAATAATCTTTCGACAAAGGAAAGATCGTTATTCATTTTGTGCAAAGAGAACGGAATTTGAAAGCTTAAAAATATATGAGTATCGCTCAAAGTCTACTGTATTCCCATATTTCCCTTTGTATCTACAAGAAAATGAACAGCAGCAAAACTTATGCAAACGTTTATCTGAACACAAAGAACATATGGACATAAGAGTTTGTAAGAATGGTTAGTACAAGAGTAGAGAAAGTCATGCGAGTGCAACACATCAGATTTTTAAATTATGGCGTACACACAAATATATAACACACACAAACACACGCGCGCGGACCTTTTTTCTTAAAGGGCTTTTCTTTTGGATTCAGGAAGTCCCAAATCACATATTTCGATATTAAATGTTTAAGTGGAATACAACACTTCCCATGTGTGTGTGGTAACGTAGGGGGACACCTCGATCATCCACGACCCGACGTCCCAGCGGGTGTTAGGAGGTGATTGCAGCCTCCCTTAACTTGCCTGCAGTTGAACAGCGCTGCTACTTATAGCAGTGCCAATAGTGCGCTTTGAGCTTCTGCTGTTTGCGTTATGGATGAAGGATAGCGGATATGGAAATATGGCGCGGTTCTTACTCCTTACTTCATCCTGGCACTCTTGAAGCGACAGTTTAAAGCAGTCTCATGGATAAACAAACGACTTCATTGGTCAGCTGGCTGACAAATAGGTGCCCCATTCTCAGTATTGTATGCGAAACTTGATAACGTGTCATGTGGGAACATTAGCTGTGCTGAACGTGGTAACACTGCCAAGCATTTGAACGATCCCTTGGAACACAAGTATGAATGAACCAATATTTATTTTTGATCTTTCACAACTACATAATTATGTTGGACTATATGAAATACCCGGCTTAGCCCGTGGTTTGACCACTTATCCCTGCAACTTTCACACTTAGGCTGTACTTGTCTAATAACCTTTTGTTTAAATAAATAGAGACTGGAAACATAATTTCAATAGGAAGTGAGAAACAAAGCGCTTAAATAGAGTTTGCCATACAATGATCAGTGGGAAGGAGTAGTTGAAAACATCGTTTGCTGTGCATAAACTAAATATACTGCATGAACTGAAAATAACATTTAAATTGTGCTATTTTGAGCGATTTCTTTGCTTTAATTTGTCGTGAACATGCATTCCAAGATTGGCAACATTATCGTAAACGCGATTAGAAGCAGTATCATTGTTTATCGCGAATAGCGGCCTTCAGCTGGTGAACAAAATGTAGACAATGGAAGCGCAGCCCACGAGCAGCCGAACCAACCATGCTAAGCGTATACAACCTGTAAAACCAAACAGCTCTGTATCAGTCGTCGCCGAGAGTAGCAGAGTACTACGGTCACACCGCTGAGGATGTTCGACGTAGCTTCCGACGAAACGTTTGGAAGGAGATTTTCCACTAGACCACGGCCCACAAGCCCGGATAATCATTTTCTATTTATTAACTCTGGCCATGAAAGCTTACTCAATTTGATCAGCCTTCTGTTTCTTTGCAGACATTTAAATAATATTACTTAATAACTTTAAAGAGTTAAATAAAACGTGCGATACCATACAGAACAAAAAATAAATAAAAAAATTCAGGAAAACACTAAGCAAAAACACTGATTAATAATCACAAATACCACAGGATGACAAAATGGTAATTGGAACATCATCTTTACCATGAAAAATCTGATGTGTTGCACTCACATGACTTTCTCTACTCTTGTACTAACCATTCTTACAAACTCTTATTCCTATATCTTCTTCGTGTTAGTTGAGATAAACATTTGCACAAATTATCTTATTGCTTATTTCCTTGTAGGTACAAGGGCAATATTAGAATACAGTAGGCTTTGTGCGACAGTCAAATCCTTTTGACCTTTGACATTCCGTTGTCTTTGCACGATTAACATATAAAAAATGAACAACGTCGTTGCATTTCGCTGAAGTTCTGAGTTTTCCGAAAATCAACAAGGAATATTTCCGAAATGGTTCACCCTACAAGAAAATTTATTCAGACATAAATTGTGTATGTTAGCAAGATCTACATTTTTTGTGTAGTATGATTTGGTCTGTCTCTAACGGTTTACCAGTTATGCAAAAGTCGTCCAAAGTAAATACGACTACAGGGGCTATAGCCAGAAAATTCAAGATATACATTTCATTTGTCATAAAAACATCTCATACATATGACATTTTAATGAAAATCGTTAGAGCCATTTTCAAGAAAATCAAAATTTTCGAAAAATGTTCCATGTAAAGGGTAGTTTAGGGTGGGGCTATTTTCTTCAAAATCTTCGTGTCCCATCCTTGAAAGACATTAAACTTAAATACCAACTTTGGTTTTTAACCGACTTTTCGTTTTTGAGTTATGCTGTCCACAGACTGACACACAGACACACACGGAGCTTTTTCTAAAAATGCTTTTTTTGGATTCAGGGGTCTCAAAACATATTTCCGGTGAAATCTCGGCATCGAATTTTTGGGTGCAATACAATTTTTCCCCTACTTACAAGTAGAGAAAGTAAAAAGTATTCACTATTGAATAGTCTTTTATCATCTTCGTCATCACACTATCTAGGGAAGTCAGTAATAAGTTCACAGGGCCCATCATCCCTCCTCAGTGGAAGATAAGTTATTCTTGCACCATAGAGGTGCATTTCTGTGAAAAAGGCGTCAAAACAGTGCACGAAATTACAGGTTTGGAGCCTGTTCTCAAGAACTTGTTTCAAAACCTACCATGGACTTTCCAGCAGGATTGTGCTTCAGCCCACAACTCAAGGGTGGTTCAGCGTTATCAACTAAACATTGGCCCAGTGGCAGTCCGGACTTCAATCCTTTGGATTACCAATTGTGGCCATTATTTGAGGACCTTGTCTGCATTATTGCTCTAACAATTTTGATTAAACGACAACATACTCAGGATATTTCTATGACAAATGGATCTATCCTGTGACATGTTGGTAGGCTAAAAACTTTGGTGGTGCGTGCATGTTCCTTATTCATTGCTTGCTGCAGACTCTGCTCCATTCATTTGTTTTTTGTAGTGCATTGTATTAAGTTTCGTTAGCCAGCCACCTGTTGCAGTATGTTACTCGCTGCTACGCAGGCGCGTGACCGAGTGACAAGAGACTGATATTGTACTCTCTTCCTAGACAACATTATCAGCATGTATGTGTTTCAATGGCGTTTACCGATACAGGTACATAACATAGCCGCAGTAACGTGGGCGACTTGCATTCTGAAGTCCCGGGTGCGATCCCCGACGACCGCTCACTCAGACCTATCGGTAGGCGAACGTGGTGAAGGTTGATCTCCTACCACTTCTGTTTCTCATGTCCTATACCTGTCATTTCCTTCATTAACATCTGTTTCAAGGTTGAAGGACTAAGCGACGGTGTTTGGCGGGTTTGGGCTGGGCGGGGCATGTAGGTACGCTTAGTGAAGGTTTCTTCCCTGGCGTCCTTTTATACTACAACACATAATTTAAAACCTAAATAAATTAATAAAAACCTTAATAAATCAATTAATTAAAACAAATTAATTAAAACATAACTTAATTAATTGAAAATCAAATTGATTGATTAAAAATCAAATTTAAAAAAATTAATTAAAAAATAAATAAATATTCCTTCCCTGGCATCTTTTTGTACTAAAATAAATGAGTGAATAAATAAACAAATAAGCAAAGTAAACAAAATAAAACAAGTAAAACAAACAAAATAAATAAAGTAAAATATAAATAAAAGTCTGGAGCACTCCACCCTGGTACATAGTTTGTATTCCAAGTCCTGGTCACATTATTCAATTTTATCTGATATATACACATTTTCATATATGTAAGTACATAAAAGTAAAATAAAACATAAAAGAAAGGAAAATATACAAAACCAAAAATCAAACTCAGTTTCTACCTTTTCAATAATAACAACAAAATGTTCGTTGTCCATCTGATTACCCTCCCAGGATGGAGGACTTACACCCCCTAGGACTTACCAGCCTGTGTCTAGGGTCAGGTGCCTGTCGGGGAGGAAACGAACCTTGAATTTTGACAGAGTCAAGTGGTCAGTATGAGAGTGAGGAAGTGATTACCCTCCCCGGATGTAGGACTTACACCCCTAGGACTTACCAGCCTGTGTGTAGGATCGGGTGCATGTCAGGGAGGAAACGAACCTTGGTCCTGGACAGAGTCAAGTGCTCAGTATGAGAGTGAGGAAGTGATTACCCTCCCCGGATGTAGGACTTACACCCCCTAGGACTTACCAGCCTGTGCCTAGGGTCAGGTGCCTGTCGGGGAGGAAATGAACCTTGGACCTGGACAGAGTCAAGTGCTCAGTATGAGAGTGAGGAAGTGATTACCCTCCCCGGATGTAGGACTTACACCCCCTAGGACTTACCAGCCTGTGCCTAGGGTCAGGTGCCTGTCGGGGAGGAAATGAACCTTGGACCTGGACAGAGTCAAGTGCTCAGTATGAGAGTGAGGAAGTGATTACCCTCCCCGGATGGAGGACTTACACCCCCTAGGACTTACCAGCCTGTGCCTAGGGTCAGGTGCCTGTCGGGGAGGAAACGAACCTTGGTCCTGGACAGAGTCAAGTGCTCAGTATGAGAGTGAGGAAGTGATTACCCTCCCCGGATGGAGGACTTACACCCCTAGGACTTACCAGCCTGTGTCTAGGATGAGGTGCCTGTCGGGGAGGAAATGAACCTTGGACCTGGACAGAGTCAAGTGCTCAGTATGAGAGTGAGGAAGTGATTACCCTCCCCGGATGGAGGACTTACACCCCCTAGGACTTACCAACCTGTGCCTAGGGTCAGGTGCCTGTCGGGGAGGAAACGAACCTTGGTCCTGGACAGAGTGAAGTGCTCAGTACGAGAGTGAGGAAGTGATTACCCTCCCCGGATGGAGGACTTACACCCCCTAGGACTTACCAGCATGTGCCTAGGGTCAGGTGCCTGTCGGGGAGGAAACGAACCTTGGTCCTGGACAGAGTGAAGTGCTCAGTACGAGAGTGAGGAAGTGATTACCCTCCCCGGATGTAGGACTTACACAACCTAGGACTTACGAGCCTGTGCCTAGGATCAGGTGCATGTCGGGGAGGAAACGAAGATTCGACCTGGACAGAGTCAAGTGCTCAGTATGAGAGTGAGGAAGTGATTACCCTCCCCGGATGTAGGACTTACACCCCCTAGGACTTACCAGCCTGTGCCTAGGATCAGGTGCATGTCGGGGAGGAAACGAACCTTGGACCTGGACAGAGTGAAGTGCTCAGTACGAGAGTGAGGAAGTGATTACTCTCCCCGGATGTAGGACTTACACCCCCTAGGACTTACCAGCCTGTGCCTAGGATCAGGTGCATGTCGGGGAGGAAACGAACCTTGGACCTGGACAGAGTCAAGTGCTCAGTATGAGAGAGAGTGAGGAAGTGATTACCCTCCCCGGATGGAGGACTTACACAACCTAGGACTTACCAGCCTGTGCCTAGGGTCAGGTGCCTGTCGGGGAGGAAACGAACCTTGGACCTGGACAGAGTCAAGTGCTCAGTATGAGAGTGAGGAAGTGATTACCCTCCCCGGATGTAGGACTTACGCCCCCTAGGACTTACCAGCCTGTGTCTAGGGTCAGGTGCATGTCGGGGAGGGAGGAAACGAACCTTGGACCTGGACAGAGTCAAGTGCTCAGTATGAGAGTGAGGAAGAGGATAATATCAAATGCAGGTCAAATGGATGAATGGAAAGGTTATGATGGAGTAGTTGGTAGAATGGGTGGCTGACGCTGCTTCGTCCACCACGAATACTACATGTGGATACCGGGATCGAACCCTGTTCGCTATTGTGATAGGCGAACGGTACAACTCCTCGGTCACGGTGCCACCCCCCCCCCCCCCCCCAAAAAAAGCCATTAAAATATTGTTATCCAGCTACCATACATACTAAAATATGAACATCTTAAAACTATTTATACATTTAGAATAATTTAAACTTCTACCGGCATCCTGTAGGTTGAGTACAGATTTCAAACCTGCAAATCTTTTTGTTTAGTTGTTAAATTATTTACCAAAATCATAAAATGAGGACGTTGTTATAAAATATTTAGTTATTAAGTGTATAAAGTTTATGGTTTATTTTAATTATTGCTACCATTATTTTTAATTGTTATTTAAAGTTAATTGAATAAATAAGGTCAGTTCAGGCACCACTTCCATGTGGGCAGAGTTATGGGGACCGTTGAGGTAAGAATCTTGTGCATGGCAACTTCAGATTTCAACCAACAACAGCCTTTATCCACGAAAAACGCATCAAATATCATCATCTCCTCTGCGTTTCTTACGTTATGACCACGTTAGAGAATCTAGCTACACTGTGCTACATATGCGCAACAGCTGACGTAATTTGATGCAACAGAGCCGCTATTCAAATGGCTGACTCCCGCTTATCTAATGCTGAAATAGATGAAATAATTCAAAGAGGGAAACCTCAGAACACTGAATACAACAGGAAATATGTTTGTAATCAGTTTGACAGATTTTGTATTGAGTGAAGTTGTAAATTAAGAGAAAATACTCCAACTTCTGACATCGCCAACATTTCAACAGTTCGAGCTTCCATATGAGGCAGTGCCAATGGACGCCGGTGTGCTTCGGTCGGTGCATAAGCATGTATAGTTTTAATACCGTTATTCTTTCCAATACATCTATTCTATCGTGTACCACGTTTTTTGAATCTTTTCTAATTATGAATCTTGGAGTCCTTCCCTTGTAATAGAAGAGGTCTCCATTTTCCTTCTCTATGATAGCCTCGCCTGCTTTCCTTATTTAACTTAATCGAAATATGTCGTATTCTATTTGTTCCAGAGCGTCGTCTAGTTCTTATTCGCTCTCTTGTTTAACTAGACAGCAGAACACTTAGCGCCTTGTTTAAAAACAATTTATTCCAAGCCTACACGAAATGAAGGTGTGGGCACGCCCATTTAAAAGGCAGAGGCGTCCAAAATTTCTTCCTCCCTCCCTAAGAGATTAAAACTTCGCAGATATATTCTTTAAGGCATGGTGCATTTTTTGCAATAAAAGTCCAAAAATCGATTTTATTTTTTTACCAAACAGGCTAAAACATTTGTGTTCCCTTAAGTTGAAATCTCGTATTGAATTTTTGGGTGTAATACGATACTCATCTACACTTTACGCTGTAGAGAAAATTAAAAAGTACTTTTACACAGTTGATAATAAAAGTTTATCTTTTAGCATAAGTCTAAATGTTGTAGTGATAAATCATCAAACCACGGACAACGTCGGGTATTTCAGCTAGTAACAAAGAAACACAAGACTATTGGACAAGTGCAACCTAAGTCTAAATGTTGTAGTGATAAATCATCAAACCACGGACAACGTCGGGTATTTCAGCTAGTAACAAAGAAACACAAGACTATTGGACAAGTGCAACCTAAGTCTAAATGTTGTAGTGATAAATCATCAAACCACGGACAACGTCGGGTATTTCAGCTAGTAACAAAGAAACACAAGACTATTGGACAAGTGCAACCTAAGTCTAAATGTTGTAGTGATAAATCATCAAACCACGGACAACGTCGGGTATTTCACCTAGTAACAAAGAAACACAAGACTATTGGACAAGTGCAACCTAAGTCAATGTTGTAGTGATAAATCATCAAACCACGGAGAACGTCGGGTATTTCAGCTAGTAACAAAGAAACACAAGACTATTGGACAAGTGCAACCTAAGTCTAAATGTTGTAGTGATAAATCATCAAACCACGGACAACGTCGGGTATTTCAGCTAGTAACAAAGAAACACAAGACTATTGGACAAGTGCAACCTAAGTCTAAATGTTGTAGTGATAAATCATCAAACCACGGACAACGTCGGGTATTTCAGCTAGTAACAAAGAAACACAAGACTATTGGACAAGTGCAACCTAAGTCTAAATGTTGTAGTGATAAATCATCAAACCACGGACAACGTCGGGTATTTCAGCTAGTAACAAAGAAACACAACACTATTGGACAAGTGCAACCTAAGTCTAAATGTTGTAGTGATAAATCATCAAACCACGGACAACGCCGAGTATTTCAGCTAGTAACAAAGAAACACACGACTATTGGACAAGTGCAACCTAAGTCTAAATGTTGTAGTGATAAATCATCAAACCACGGACAACGTCGGGTATTTCAGTTAGTAACAAAGAAACACAAGACTATTGGACAAGTGCAACCTAAGTCTAAATGTTGTAGTGATAAATCATCAAACCACGGACAACGTCGGGTATTTCAGCTAGTAACAAAGAAACACAACACTATTGGACAAGTGCAACCTAAGTCTAAATGTTGTAGTGATAAATCATCAAACCACGGACAACGCCGAGCATTTCAGCTAGTAACAAAGAAACACACGACTATTGGACAAGTGCAACCTAAGTCTAAATGTTGTAGTGATAAATCATCAAACCACGGACAACGTCGGGTATTTCAGTTAGTAACAAAGAAACACAAGACTATTGGACAAGTGCAACCTAAGTATAAATGTTGTAGTGATAAATCATCAAACCACGGACAACATCGGGTATTTCACCTAGTAACAAAGAAACACAACACTATTGGACAAGTACAACCTAAGTCTAAATGTTCTAGTGATAAATCATCAAACCACGGACAACGCCGGGTATTTCACCTAGTAACAAAGAAACACAAGACTATTCGACAAGTACAACCTAAATCTAAATGTTGTAGTAATAGTTCATCAAACCACGGACAACGTCGGGTATTTCAGTTAGTAACAAAGAAACACAAGACTATTGGACAAGTACAACCTAAGTCTAAATGTTGTAGGGATAAATCATCAAACCACGGACAACGTCGGGTATTTCAGCTAGTAACAAAGAAACACAAGACTATTGGACAAGTGCAACCTAAGTCTAAATGTTGTAGTGATAAATCATCAAACCACGGACAACGCCGGGTATTTCAGTTAGTAACAAAGAAACACAAGACTATTGGACAAGTACAACCTAAGTCTAAATGTTGTAGTGATAAATCATCAAACCACGGGCAACGTCGGGTATTTCAGCTAGTAACAAAGAAACACAAGACTATTGGACAAGTGCAACCTAAGTCTAAATGTTGTAGTGATAAATCATCAAACCACGGACAACGTCGGGTATTTCAGCTAGTAACAAAGCAACACAAGGCTATTGGACAAGTACAACCTAAGTCTAAATGTTGTAGTGATAAATCATCAAACCACGGACAACGTCGGGTATTTCAGCTAGTAACAAAGAAACACAAGACTATTGGACAAGTGCAACCTAAGTCTAAATGTTGTAGTGATAAATCATCAAACCACGGACAACGTCGGGTATTTCAGCTAGTAACAAAGAAACACAACACTATTGGACAAGTGCAACCTAAGTCTAAATGTTGTAGTGATAAATCATCAAACCACGGACAACGCCGAGTATTTCAGCTAGTAACAAAGAAACACACGACTATTGGACAAGTGCAACCTAAGTCTAAATGTTGTAGTGATAAATCATCAAACCACGGACAACGTCGGGTATTTCAGTTAGTAACAAAGAAACACAAGACTATTGGACAAGTGCAACCTAAGTCTAAATGTTGTAGTGATAAATCATCAAACCACGGACAACGTCGGGTATTTCAGCTAGTAACAAAGAAACACAACACTATTGGACAAGTGCAACCTAAGTCTAAATGTTGTAGTGATAAATCATCAAACCACGGACAACGTCGGGTATTTCAGTTAGTAACAAAGAAACACAAGACTATTGGACAAGTGCAACCTAAGTCTAAATGTTGTAGTGATAAATCATCAAACCACGGACAACGTCGGGTATTTCAGCTAGTAACAAAGAAACACAAGACTATTGGACAAGTGCAACCTAAGTCTAAATGTTGTAGTGATAAATCATCAAACCACGGACAACGTCGGGTATTTCAGCTAGTAACAAAGAAACACAACACTATTGGACAAGTGCAACCTAAGTCTAAATGTTGTAGTGATAAATCATCAAACCACGGACAACGTCGGGTATTTCAGTTAGTAACAAAGAAACACAAGACTATTGGACAAGTGCAACCTAAGTCTAAATGTTGTAGTGATAAATCATCAAACCACGGACAACGTCGGGTATTTCAGCTAGTAACAAAGAAACACAACACTATTGGACAAGTGCAACCTAAGTCTAAATGTTGTAGTGATAAATCATCAAACCACGGACAACGTCGGGTATTTCAGTTAGTAACAAAGAAACACAAGACTATTGGACAAGTGCAACCTAAGTCTAAATGTTGTAGTGATAAATCATCAAACCACGGACAACGTCGGGTATTTCAGCTAGTAACAAAGAAACACAAGACTATTGGACAAGTGCAACCTAAGTCTAAATGTTGTAGTGATAAATCATCAAACCACGGACAACGTCGGGTATTTCAGCTAGTAACAAAGAAACACAACACTATTGGACAAGTGCAACCTAAGTCTAAATGTTGTAGTGATAAATCATCAAACCACGGACAACGTCGGGTATTTCAGTTAGTAACAAAGAAACACAAGACTATTGGACAAGTGCAACCTAAGTCTAAATGTTGTAGTGATAAATCATCAAACCACGGACAACGTCGGGTATTTCAGCTAGTAACAAAGAAACACAACACTATTGGACAAGTGCAACCTAAGTCTAAATGTTGTAGTGATAAATCATCAAACCACGGACAACGCCGAGCATTTCAGCTAGTAACAAAGAAACACACGACTATTGGACAAGTGCAACCTAAGTCTAAATGTTGTAGTGATAAATCATCAAACCACGGACAACGTCGGGTATTTCAGTTAGTAACAAAGAAACACAAGACTATTGGACAAGTGCAACCTAAGTATAAATGTTGTAGCGATAAATCATCAAACCACGGACAACATCGGGTATTTCACCTAGTAACAAAGAAACACAACACTATTGGACAAGTACAACCTAAGTCTAAATGTTCTAGTGATAAATCATCAAACCACGCACAACGCCGGGTATTTCACCTAGTAACAAAGAAACACAAGACTATTCGACAAGTACAACCTAAGTCTAAATGTTGTAGTAATAGTTCATCAAACCACGGACAACGTCGGGTATTTCAGTTAGTAACAAAGAAACACAAGACTATTGGACAAGTACAACCTAAGTCTAAATGTTGTAGGGATAAATCATCAAACCACGGACAACGTCGGGTATTTCAGCTAGTAACAAAGAAACACAAGACTATTGGACAAGTGCAACCTAAGTCTAAATGTTGTAGTGATAAATCATCAAACCACGGACAACGCCGGGTATTTCAGTTAGTAACAAAGAAACACAAGACTATTGGACAAGTACAACCTAAGTCTAAATGTTGTAGTGATAAATCATCAAACCACGGGCAACGTCGGGTATTTCAGCTAGTAACAAAGAAACACAAGACTATTGGACAAGTGCAACCTAAGTCTAAATGTTGTAGTGATAAATCATCAAACCACGGACAACGTCGGGTATTTCAGCTAGTAACAAAGCAACACAAGGCTATTGGACAAGTACAACCTAAGTCTAAATGTTGTAGTGATAAATCATCAAACCACGGACAACGTCGGGTATTTCAGCTAGTAACAAAGAAACACAAGACTATTGGACAAGTGCAACCTAAGTCTAAATGTTGTAGTGATAAATCATCAAACCACGGACAACGTCGGGTATTTCAGCTAGTAACAAAGAAACACAACACTATTGGACAAGTGCAACCTAAGTCTAAATGTTGTAGTGATAAATCATCAAACCACGGACAACGCCGAGTATTTCAGCTAGTAACAAAGAAACACACGACTATTGGACAAGTGCAACCTAAGTCTAAATGTTGTAGTGATAAATCATCAAACCACGGACAACGTCGGGTATTTCAGTTAGTAACAAAGAAACACAAGACTATTGGACAAGTGCAACCTAAGTCTAAATGTTGTAGTGATAAATCATCAAACCACGGACAACGTCGGGTATTTCAGCTAGTAACAAAGAAACACAACACTATTGGACAAGTGCAACCTAAGTCTAAATGTTGTAGTGATAAATCATCAAACCACGGACAACGCCGAGCATTTCAGCTAGTAACAAAGAAACACACGACTATTGGACAAGTGCAACCTAAGTCTAAATGTTGTAGTGATAAATCATCAAACCACGGACAACGTCGGGTATTTCAGTTAGTAACAAAGAAACACAAGACTATTGGACAAGTGCAACCTAAGTATAAATGTTGTAGTGATAAATCATCAAACCACGGACAACATCGGGTATTTCACCTAGTAACAAAGAAACACAACACTATTGGACAAGTACAACCTAAGTCTAAATGTTCTAGTGATAAATCATCAAACCACGGACAACGCCGGGTATTTCACCTAGTAACAAAGAAACACAAGACTATTCGACAAGTACAACCTAAGTCTAAATGTTGTAGTAATAAATCATCAAACCACGGACAACGTCGGGTATTTCAGTTAGTAACAAAGAAACACAAGACTATTGGACAAGTACAACCTAAGTCTAAATGTTGTAGGGATAAATCATCAAACCACGGACAACGTCGGGTATTTCAGCTAGTAACAAAGAAACACAAGACTATTGGACAAGTGCAACCTAAGTCTAAATGTTGTAGTGATAAATCATCAAACCACGGACAACGCCGGGTATTTCAGTTAGTAACAAAGAAACACAAGACTATTGGACAAGTACAACCTAAGTCTAAATGTTGTAGTGATAAATCATCAAACCACGGGCAACGTCGGGTATTTCAGCTAGTAACAAAGAAACACAAGGCTATTGGACAAGTACAACCTAAGTCTAAATGTTGTAGTGATAAATCATCAAACCACGGACAACGCCGGGTATTTCACCTAGTAACAAAGAAACACAAGACTATTGGACAAGTGCAACCTAAGTCTAAATGTTGTAGTGATAAGTCATCAAACCACGGACAACGCCGGGTATTTCAGCTAGTAACAAAGAAACACACGACTATTGGACAAGTGCAACCTAAGTCTAAATGTTGTAGTGATAAATCATCAAACCACGGACAACGTCGGGTATTTCAGCTAGTAACAAAGAAACAAGACTATTGGACAAGTACAACCTAAGTCTTAATGTTGTATTGATAAATCATCAAACCACGGACAACGCCGGGTATTTCAGTTAGTAACAAAGAAACACAAGACTATTGGACAAGTACAACCTAAGTCTAAATGTTGTATTGATAAATCATCAAACCACGGACAACGCCGGGTATTTCAGTTAGTAACAAAGAAACACAAGACTATTGGACAAGTACAACCTAAGTCTAAATGTTGTATTGATAAATCATCAAACCACGGACAACGCCGGGTATTTCAGTTAGTAACAAAGAAACACAAGACTATTGGACAAGTACAACCTAAGTCTAAATGTGGTAGTGATAAATCATCAAACCACGGACAACGTCGGGAATTTCAGCTAGTAACAAAGAAACACAAGATTATTGGACAAGTACAACCTAAGTCTAAATGTTGTAGTGATAAATCATCAAACCACGGACAACGTCGGGTATTTCAGGTAGTAACAAAGAAACACAAGACTATTGGACAAGTACAACCTAAGTCTAAATGTTGTAGTGATAAATCATCAAACCACGGACAACGTCGGGTATTTCACCAAGTAACAAAGAAACACAAGACTATTGGACAAGTACAACCTAAGTCTAAATGTTGTATTGATAAATCATCAAACCACGGACAACGCCGGGTATTTCAGTTAGTAACAAAGAAACACAGGACTATTGGACAAGTACAACCTAAGTCTAAATGTTGTATTGATAAATCATCAAACCACGGACAACGCCGGGTATTTCAGTTAGTAACAAAGAAACACAAGACTATTGGACAAGTACAACCTAAGTCTAAATGTTGTAGTGATAAATCAAACCACGGGGAACGTCGGGTATTTCAGTTAGTAACAAAGAAACACAAGGCTATTGGACAAGTACAACCTAAGTCTAAATGTTGTAGTGATAAATCATCAAACCACGGACAACGTCGGGTATTTCAGCTAGTAACAAAGAAACACAAGACTATTGGACAAGTGCAACCTAAGTCCAAATGCTCTAGTGATAAATCATCAAACCACGGACAACGTCGGGTATTTCACCTAGTAACAAAGAAACACAACACTATTGGACAAGTACAACCTAAGTCCAAATGTTGTAGTGATAAATCATCAAACCACGGACAACGCCGGGTATTTCAGTTAGTAACAAAGAAACACAAGACTATTGGACAAGTACAACCTAAGTCTAAATGTTGTAGTGATAAATCATCAAACCACGGACAACGCCGGGTATTTCAGTTAGTAACAAAGAAACACAAGACTATTGGACAAGTACAACCTAAGTCTAAATGTTGTAGTGATAAATCATCAAACCACGGACAACGCCGGGTATTTCAGTTAGTAACAAAGAAACACAAGACTATTGGACAAGTACAACCTAAGTCTAAATGTTGTAGTGATAAATCATCAAACCACGGAAACGTCGGGTATTTCACCTAGTAACAAAGAAACACAAGACTATTGGACAAGTGCAACCTAAGTCTAAATGTTGTAGTGATAAATCATCAAACCACGGACAACGTCGGGTATTTCAGCTAGTAACAAAGAAACACAAGACTATTGGACAAGTGCAACCTAAGTCTAAATGTTGTAGTGATAAATCATCAAACCACGGACAACGTCGGGTATTTCACCTAGTAACAAAGAAACACAAGACTATTGGACAAGTGCAACCTAAGTCTAAATGTTGTAGGGATAAATCAAACCTCGGACAACGTCGGGTATTTCAGCTAGTAACAAAGAAACACAAGACTATTGGACAAGTGCAACCTAAGTCTAAATGTTGTAGGGATAAATCAAACCACGGACAACGTCGGGTATTTCAGCTAGTAACAAAGAAACACAAGACTATTGGACAAGTGCAACCTAAGTCTAAATGTTGTAGTGATAAATCATCAAACCACGGACAACGTCGGGTATTTCAGCTAGTAACAAAGAAACACAAGACTATTGGACAAGTACAACCTAAGTCTAAATGTTGTAGTGATAAATCATCAAACCACGGACAACGTCGGGTATTTCAGCTAGTAACAAAGAAACACAAGACTATTGGACAAGTACAACCTAAGTCTAAATGTTGTAGTGATAAATCATCAAACCTCGGACAATGTCGGGTGTTTCAGCTAGTAACAAAGAAACACAAGACTATTGGACAAGTACAACCTAAGTCTAAATGTTGTAGTGATAAATCATCAAACCTCGGACAATGTCTTGTATAATCGATGGCAGGAATGGTTGAAGCATTGTCCCAATGGACGTGAACAGGTTGTCCAAACACAGCTAGAGCCCACAAAGGAGTGCAATAAAGCTATAAAGAAAAGAAGTAAATAAAAGAGAGCCTAATGAAAACCAATGTAATGGATAACAAAAAGAAACAAGTGTGAATCTGTATATGCAGATGAAGGGACAAAAAAGTGGTAAATTTTTGAAGAAGGAGAGTGTTTTGTGTATGGCGGTTGGCAAACGCAGCTGTTTGAGACACATGGACTAGACTTAGTTGACACATGTGACGGGAGGGGGGGGGGGGGGGGGGGGAGCGAGCGGCTAGGGGCCTTCGCGCCTGATCCTGCCGGCCATTGCCTGCTCCTAGGTATGTATACAACACAAGGACTCTTAACACCTACTCAATACACGATCACATCAGAAACATTGTATTCCACCCAAAAATTCGATGTCGATATTTCACCGGAAATATTGAGACCCCTTGAATAAAAAAACAAAAACAAAATGTCAACTAGAAACTAAATTTGGCACTTAAGTTCAATGTCTTTGAAGGATGCGACACGAAGATTTTGAAGAAAATAGCCCCACCCTAAGCTACCCTTTACATGGAAAAGTTTTCGAAAATTTTGATTTTCTTGAAAATGACTAACGATTTTGATACTTTTATGACTAACTTAAAGTGTTAAATTTTCTAGGAATAACCTCCAAAGTCCCCTTCGTTCTGTATAATTGGTAAAACGTAAGATACCCACAAAATCTTACTAAAAAGTGAAATATAAGGGTATTACAGTTCTAAGTGCAGATTGGCAATTAACAGCAGTGTAATAACAATGTTACTTCCTCTGCATACTTATAATCTTACTTGTTAAGACTGTGTAGTATGTTTTCAGGTGGATTAGTACCTCCAAGTAGCCGTGGCACACGAGGCATGACGAGCTCGTGATAACCAATGGTGTACCGGAACCGAGATTTACCTACTGATTTCTTCAAGGTTAATGACCTCGGCCAGTAGGTCACGCCTTGAGATGTCAAGCAAAATGAATAGTATATATGGCAGGTGTTGTTCATTTCAGCTGCAGTTACCACCATGCAAAAAAATATCACGTAGTATACTGTGAGATTGGTTTGTGAGAAAACTATTAGTATATGAAGAGAGAGAACAACTAACATACCCATATACGAGTATTAAGGTAACAACTACCAAAATATCTGCACTTATATATCTCTAACAGGCAGAACAGACGGCTCCAAATGTTTTCCGATCGACAAGAGGGTGTAGGGGAAGGGGACGAAAAATGTTCTTAAGACTTACCTGGCGTTATCGCCAAATAAACCAATTTGTAAAATTTACAGCGCGCATGCGTGTCTTCATGAATAGCTTTAAATATTTAAACCTTTTAAATGTAATTTCATTATAGAGTGATATGACGCCTTTAATGCCGAATATTTAGTTTCCAACTTCGCTGCGAGTTCGTTAATGTTGTTTTCTTTACATTCAGATTACTTTCTTAGGAACAAGTGTAAGAGAAATGTTGGAATGATATTCTCTTTGGACTTACAAACACATTACGCTCCGCACCCTTGTAGACAGGTATGAGCTGGCAAGTCGACCTTTGAGACTACCTGGCATAACTAATAGATAACCCATCATGGCGGCAAGGAGCCGGAAAACTGAAGAACACAGCTCCAATGAAGATAATGTTATATCCAAGAACTCGCATTCGAATGGAAGTTTCGCTTCTTAAAAGTCGACTTTTGAAAGGATTCCATTGTGGCCAATTCTAACGCAGTGATGCCAACGTTAGTGTGATATGCTGGCAGTAAAACAAACGAATGCTGTTGCTAATGTAGCGTAGCCAACACACAACACGACATTCCCGTTTCTTGTACCGTTTTTCTTGAACATTCCTTCTTTTTGTGTTGCAGTCAAATATTTAAACCTCTGCCTAGGAGGAACCATGATCTATTTACTTTCTCTACTGTATTCGATCCAAAAATTCGATGTCGAGATTTCACAGGAAATGCATGTTTTAAGGCACCCTGAATAAAATAGAACTTTTTTTGAAAAAGGTCCGGTGTGTGTGTGTGTGTGTGTGTGTGTGTGTGTGTGTGTGTGTGTGTGTGTGTGTGTGTGTGTGTGTGTCTGGACAGCGTAACTCAAAAACGAAAAGTCGATTAAAAACCAAAGTTGGTATTTAAATTTAATGTCTTTCAAGGATGCGATACGAAGATTTTGAAGAAAATTCCTCCAACTTAAAGTACTCTTTACTTAGGACATTGAGTTTCTCGAAAATGTAATGAATTTGATTAAAATGTCACATGTTTCAGATATTTTATGGCAAAGGAATTGTATATTTTGAGTTTTCTGGATACAGTCCACATAGTTCTGTTTACTCTTGACGAGTTGTGCATAATTGGTAAACCGCAAGAGGTAACCCAACTTGTTCTACAAAAAATGTAGATCTTGCTAAAACACACAATTTATGTCCAAACAAATTTTTTTGTGGAGTGAACCATTTCGGAGATATTCCTCGTTATTTGTGTGAGTTTGGTATACTTAAACTTTTCTCAAATGGAAGATCGTTATTCATTTTTTATATCTCAGTCTACTGTATTCCCATATTCCCCTTGTATCTACAAGCAAATAAAGCAATAAGATAATCTCTTCACATGTTTATCTGAAGTAATAAGAAGATAGAGCAATAAGATTTTGTAAGAATGGTTAGTACAAGAGTAGAGAAAGTCATGTGAGTGCAACACATCAAATTTTTTACGGGTTCAACATAAAACAAGTGACTAACATAAAAGCTTTATTTATAGCGCTGCGTATCCAAATCGATGTTATACCAGATTGAATTCAACATAGATACACGGGTCATATTGAGAATGGGATTGGACTGAAATCGATTTGAATCGCCCATGGACACGTAGTGCCCAATGTAGAGCAAGTGGAATTTAGTACAAAATATATTTCTATCTTAAACTTGTTATAAATATAATGGCAGGTTTTCAGTGAAGAAGCACAATTCTTGATTGAATTTGCCACGCGTGCTGTGTAGATGAACTAACGAGGGAGCTGAAACACTCGGCAAGCAACGTGTGAGCAAAAACCTTGTGCGTGAATCACCGAGCAGCCCTAATGTTGACATTCCAGGAAATCGACCGCAAATAAATGTTCACACGGCCGTAAACAAAACGGCACCACCAGTTGCTGTTCTCATAGGCGAGGATAGCATTGGCACATGGAGCTGGCGCCCTTAGCACTTCCTGAGGGTCATCCCAGTAGCACCATTACATGACAGGGCCGCCAAGGTGAACACTGGAACTGTGAAATGCTTTACCCCTACAATCACCTCTCCCCGTTTCCTTCTATGCGGCAGGTAAACAAATAGGAGACCTGCCATTCGGGTTTCGGATATAACGTCTTTTGCGAGGTGATCAAATGTATGCTTTTTAACTCAAGAGTTAGCTAGGAAAGCACAAAGAGAATATGAGTGAAGGACATAGATCAGGCATCGGCAAACATGTACTCAATGAGGCCTCGCAGCTATGACGTGTCAGGGGCAGCGCTCCCTCCCTCGCAGCCTTAACTGACACTGCATACACACCGACCACTGTCCTCTGCACTTCTAAACATGTCTGTCAAAGTGTAATTTAATACTAGGACTTAAAGATAAATTTCTGCGCATGTAATTATTCCTCGTGTATTAAATTTGATATCTAGAATAGCACTTTGGTGATTTCTTCTCTCATCATGTAAGGAACGTAAGGTGTTTGTTGTGCTCTAAAGTTCAAAAAGGCACTCATCAATGGAACATCAAGCGGCATTATGATACGTCATAAGATCACCATACAATTATAGACATGCATGTATTTATAAATTTACACCACGATTTAAAGTAGCATAACACTGACGTAGTGTCCTTTATTCATTTAATTTTTTTTTTCAGGTCTAGATCGGACGAACCAACTGCAACAGCTCAAAGAGCAATATTCAGATAATACACCCAATATTAATTGAAATATTACAACTTCACGCCAGCTATGCTATTGCTTTGGAGATTGCTCAGTCACTGAGGTGTTTTAGTGATGGAGATTTCATAAAAAATGTGAGAGTAAAGTTGCCAACATAATTTTCCTGAACAATGTGATATGTTTAGTAATATTGCATTATCACCACGAACCATACAGAAAAGGATACATAAAATAGCAGAAATAGCCGAAAAAAGACTACCAACCGAGGTTCATGAATTTACAGCCGTTTCTCTCGCGTTGGATGAAAGCACTGACAACGTTGACACAGCACAATTGGTAATTTTCACTCGTGGAGTTACTAACAACCTCTCGATACAAGAATATATGCTTGAAGTCATTCCACTTAGGGAACATACAACAGGGACAGAATTATCTCAGGCATTTAAGGAATGTGAAGAAGAAAAGAAACTGAACCCAAAAAAATCTTGTATCGCGATTAACAGATGTTAATTTGCGTGCTATCCTGAGAGTGGCTACTTGTGGTATATCACTAGATTTTCGTGGTAGCTACATTGCAAATAGAAGTGAATTGAAATATATTGCTCAAATATCTAGGCCTACCTAAAGTATCGTAGACCACTCGTAGCTGGATTCAAGTATGTGTACTATTCCTTATTGTACTCTGTAGCGAGCGAGTCCAGCACTGACACTGAACGAAGGTCAATGCCATCCCCTGTTCTACATTACGTCATGTGCATTGCGGGTTGCATGTTGAGACGTCATACTCACCCCTCATTGAGTACATGTTTGCCGATGCTTGACATAGAACGCTAATATTGGTATCCTGTGACAAACATTACTGATGTAATAGCTCTAGTGAACCTCAAGTTGACTAAAGCAGTTCTATACGAGAATTAACCTCTTGTTTACCTTTGTTTTGCTTTGTTACCCAATAGTTATTATGCAGTTCCCTTGTACTACTAGACATTTAAAAGTTTCTATACTGTTTCTTCAAAAATAAAATTTATAATTTATATTTAGTGTATTGAAATTGTTTCCACCCCTGCTCTAGGCCTAAGGAGCTACCAGATTCCCACGCAAGGCAGGACGAGGTTTGCGACAGTTGCGCGCAGTGACACTTATACGGAGATATTTGTTGTCATTTACACGGAGCCCACAATATTCCCGGAAATGATCAAGCATAAAACATTTAAAAGGTTACAGTTGAATCCAAAAAAGCATGTTTAGAATAAGATCCGTGTGTGTGTGGGTGTGTGCGTGTGCGAGTGCGTTCGCGTGCGCGTGCGCGTGTGTGGACAGCATAGCTCAAAAACGAAAAGTCGGTTAAAAACCAAAGTTGGTATTTAAGTCTAATGTCTTTCAAGGATGCGACACGAAGATTTTGAAGAAAATAGCCCCACCCTAAACTACCCTTTATATGGAACATTTTTCAAAAATTTTGATTTCTTGAATATAACTCTAACGATTTTGATTAAAATGTCATATGTTTGAGATATTTTTATGATAAATCAAATGTATATCTTGAATTTTCTGGCTATAATCCCTGTAGTCGTATTTACTTTGGACGACTTTTGAATAACTCGTAAACTGTAAGAGAGAGAGACAAAATCTTAGTATTTTTTTAAGAGAAGCATTGATTCAAATACAAATGAAACTATTTCTCAAAAAATATAATTATATTAACATAGACATATTATAAAATCACAATCATTATATTTTACTTTCATCAAAGTATCCTATGAATTTAATGACCGCCTCACAAACTCGAGGCATGCGGTCAATTAGTTTTTGTAGATATTTTTAATCTGTGCAATTCCACACATACATCCTTAACAATATTGCAGAGATGTTCCTTGCTGGGTATATTAACTTCCCTGATATGTCTATATTGGGGCTTTGAGACGGCCATGATATCTTTCAATACTTTGTTTCTCCTTTAGTTTTTACAGAATGGTGACAGATGTGGGCCATTATGCTGTTGTAAGGTGAACCTTTTCCCTACTAAGCAGAATCCACTTGGTGTTGTATGATACTGAAGTATGCTATGGTAGTGCTTCTGGTCCACAAATCCTTCAATGTCTCCAACTTTATCTTCAACAAAACATCCCCAAACCATGCTAGAACCTCCACTGTGTTTAACTGTAGGTGCAGGGCCACACTTTCTGCTACAAATCGGTGAACAAATATTATTATCCTGGTTTCAACCTCGATTCATCAGTGAATAACACCTTCAGATGTTCAACTAGAATGTTTTCTAGCCAATTCAACTCTATATTCTTGGGTCTTAGACGGACCTTTCTTGCTGTTGCAATAGATATTTTGTCTTGTTCAATTCTACACGAATTTGGGACGGTGTTTTGAGTCTATTTCTCTTGCTGGTGATCATCATAATCAAGAGGCAGAAATGAACGAACGAATGAATCAAGTTGATATGTAAGCGCTGTATGGATATTTGTCGTTGACTGTCCCATAAAACTGATTAAAAGTGCAATCACGAGATAAACTTCAAGAAGTGAAGAGCAATTTGGGAACATATTGTGTAAAGTGTTGAAGAGTTCCTTGAACGTTGTGGTTGTCCATAACCATGTTAATCTGCGAGGGGGGGGGGGGGATAAATGAAATGACAAAGACGGATAACATCATTCTGTCCTCTTCCTTCACATTCCGGATAGACGTTACGCGAGTTTGGGATATGTTCCAAAACAAATTTGGAGCAAGCATGCTTGTGTGTGTGTGTGTTTGAATCACTTGACGCGTTGCCATTGTGTGGTATTAGAGAATTCTTTGGCAGTTTGCCTTTATACGTATGTGAAGGCAAAGCTCGATATCCCTGTACTTCCCAACCAAATGTTCGTACAGCTACCAATAGAAAGGAAAATGTTTTATTTTGAACATTTCTACACTTAACAACGCAAACATCTGTCACACATAAGAACTTCAAACATTCTATTAGCATACTTACATATTGGCATTACATTTGCAGTGTTTTACAATCTGATGTGTTGCACTCACATGACTTTCTCTACTCTTTACTAACCATTCTTACAAACTCTTATTCCTATATCTTCTTCATGTTAGTTGAGATAAACATTTGTACAAATTATCTTATTGCTTATTCCCTTGTAGGTACAAGGGGAATATGGGTTCTCTGAAACTCACACACATAACAAGAAATATCTCCGAAATGGTTCATCCTATAAGAAAATTTATTGAGACATAAATTGTGTATTGTAGCAAGATCTACATTTTTTGTATAGTATGATTTGGTCTATCTCTAACGGTTTACCAGTTATGCAAAAGTCGTCCAGAGTAAATACGACTACAGGGGCTATAGCCAGAAAATTCAAGACATACATTTCATTTGTCATTAAAATATATAAAATATGTGGAATTTTAAGCAAAATCGTTAGAGCCATTTTCAAGAAAATGGAAATTTTCGTAAAATTTTCCATGTAAAGGGTAGTTTAGGGTGGGGCTATTTTTTTCAAAATCTTCGTGTCGCATCCTTGAAAGGCATTAAACTTAAATATAAATTTTGGTTTTTAACCGACTTTTCGTTTAACACAGACACGTGTACACACAGACACCTATCCCGCAGGCAAGACTCGAACCCACGACCTTCTGTGCGCCAAAGACATACACTCTAGCGACCACGGCTGCGGGGAACGGTTACCTCTCGTAATAAGACACAGGGTAAGTGAAGTGGTCAGATAAAAACGCGGTGTTGCCATGTGTAGCGATAACCTCACTTCCATCATACTCGGACACAGTGCCTTATCTACATGCATGTGGCATCAACGCACGTTAATTACGCTCCCCTCCCCGCCCCTCCCCTACTCGCTGAGTGATGCTCTACTGTTACTACTTAACAAGGGTTTCGAAGGCTGGCACCACTTTCCGTACCCAACTGCATTCTTCAAACGTGTAAGGTTTTTTGTTCTTTCTGATGTTTTCTTTATTTTATTTTGAGAGGAGCAGCACTTGTGCTTTATCGGGCACATGTGGAAACGGATAGCTTTTGTTTTGTTGTTTTTTGTCCAGTGGAATAGCTCACGACTTGACGCACATGTCGCATAATCATTAACAATATGATAGCAGGGTGCACGATGTGTAAGATTGGCCATTATTATTGATCAGAGTTTCTCGGTTAACCAGCCGTGTAATATTACTTCACGAGGACTTGATTTCACCAGCATTAAACGCCTGGTAATCAGACAAGCTCGCAATATAATAGTATATTATGTAACGATACTATAATGGTGGTAATTAAGACACGAGTATATATTAGGAAACCAAGCGAGCGTTGTTGTTGTGTTTAATGCCCGCTTTTACTACTACGGCACCGCAGGCGGTGACACTGATGATACGTGGAATGAAGATGCAGCAGCAGTGGAATGAGATGGCGGGGGAAACCGGAGCACCCGGAGAAAACCCGCCCTGACGCCGCTTCGTCCACCACGAATACCACATGCGGGTCCCTGGGATCGAACCCGGGCCGCCTAGGTGGTAGGCGAGCGCGCTAACCGCTCGGCCACGGCGCCGCCATCAAGCGAGCGTCATACAGCAATTTATACTCGACCATATACCTAATTTTATACTTAAAATATTGTAAAATGTTGCGCATTCACCAGGGACAATGACCTACATATTGATATTTGGAGTTCTGCGCAGGCGCTAAACGATCGATTCGTTTCCAGTACGTCACAGCTGCATGATGAAAATTATAGCCTCTGTGGTTTGTGGATTTAAGAGCGCTCAACTTCGAGGTCATCAACGCTCTTAAAAAATTAATGGCAATAGCTAGATATAAATTTGAATAAAAAAAAAATCTGATGTGTTACACTCACATGACTTTCTCTACTCCTGTGCTAACCATTCTTACAAACTGTTATTCCTATATCTTCGTGTTAAGATAAACATTTGTATAACTTATTTTATTGCTTATTTCCTTGCAGGTACAAGGGGAATATGGGAATACAGTAAGCTTTGTGCTAGTAAAATATTTTAAAGCTTTGGGATTCTGTTGCCTTTGCCCACTAAACATATAAAAAAATGAACAACGATTATCCTTTTCACGAAAGTTCTAAGTTTTCCGAAACTCACACACATAACAAGGAATATCTCCGAAATGGTTCACCCTACAAGAAAACTTATTGAGACATAAATTGTGTATTTTTTGTGTAGTATGATTTGGTCTATCTCTAACGGTTTACCAGTTATGCAAAAGTCGTCCAGAGTAAATACGACTACAGGGGCTATAGCCAGAAAATTCAAGATATACATTTCATTTGTCATAAAAATATCTCAAACATATGGCATTTTAAAACATGTTAGAGCCGTTTTCGAGAAAATAAGAATTTTGCAATAATTTTCCATGTAAAGGGTAGTTTAGGGTGGGGCTATTTTCTTCAAAATCTTTGTCAGACACACACACAGAGATACAGACAAACTGGCACGCACAAGCGGAGTTTTTCTAAAAATGCTTTCTTTTTTGATTCAGGGGACGTCAAAACATATATTTCCGGTGAAATCGCGACATCAAATATTTCGGTGGAATACAATAATTCCTCTACTTACCAGTAGAGAAAGTAAAACAGATTAAACTGCTTAAAATAACTATGAGGAAACAGGGAAAATGAAAAAGGATAATGTGGGATTAAAGTAGTTAGTGGTGCTAATAAACTTCCCCATTATATATAAAACAATGTTAAACGTAAGGGGTAGTTTTAGATTTAAGCAACTCCAATAGGTAGGAATAAATTAGATAAGCTATTTTTGTACATTGTTTTCTTTACCTTTTTCAGTCATATCATTTTTGTTTTTTTACTTTCTCTACTACTATAGTGAAGTAGAGGAAGTATTGTAGTGAGTGAGTGTGTGCGGTTTAACGGCCCGTCGACAACGAAGTCATTTGGGCCCAGGAAGTATTTTATTCCACCCAAAAATTCGATGTTGAGATTTCGCCGGAAATATGTTTTGAGTCGGTTAAAAACCAAAGTTGGAATTTAAGTTTAATGTCTTTCCAGAATGCGACACGAAGATTTTGAAGAAAATAGTCCCACCCTAAACTACCCTTTACATGGAAAATTGTTCGAAAATTTTGATTTTCTTGAAAATGGCTCTAACGATTTTGATTAAAATGCCATATGTTTGAGATATTTTGATGACAAATGAAATGCATATCTTGAATTTTCTGGCTATAGTCCCTGTAGTCGTATTTACTCTGGACGACTTTTGCATAACTGGTAAACCGTTAGAGATAGACAAAATTATACTATACAAAAAATGTAGATCTTGCTAAAGCACACAATTTATGTTTCAATAAATTTTCTTGTAGGGTGAACCATTTCGGAGATATTCCTTGTTATGTGTGCGAGTTTCGGAAAACTTAGAACTTTCGTGAAATGGATCATCGTTGTTCATTTGTTTATATGCTAAGTGTGCAAAGACAACAGAATCCCAAACATTTGAGTATCGCACAAAGCCTACTGTATTCCCATACTCCCCTTGTACCTACAAGGAAATAAGCAGTAAGATAATTTGTACAAATGTTTATCTCAACTAACACGAAGAAGATATAGGAATAAGAGTTTGTAAGAATGGTTAGTACAAGAGCAGAGAAATTTTTGTAGGTTAAATTGTATTATTTATAAACAAATTATTCATATTAGGTGCTGAGTTAGATACCAACTTTCGCGGTTAACGAATTTTCCTTTTTGAGCTCAGCCCTTGAAAGACACACGCACGCTCCTTATGGGTGAAATGTGGAAATACTTCATCAATATTACCCGGTTTTCTGATTAACGAGGAATTTCTTGAGATAGAATTCTCCTTGTACCACTGAACAAATGTGTGCATGCTTGTATTTTTTTGACTGGGGTGGTGTTCCATCCGAGATGGGGAACATGTGCACTGTCAATCAAAGACACACGTTTGGACATGTTTGAGGGCAGATGCACCCACACTTCAAATAACTCTTCTACAGTTACATCCACTTGTTCGTCTTGGACATAATCAGCAAACAGTCCCATATTTGGACAATTCAGTTAATCAATTTTAAAATGCCCTTTACGTTCCCTACTAAATATCAAGTAGGTCGAAGAAATGTTGCATTTCAATCGAGAAACTCCACGCCGAGGCTGCCGGAATCCAACAAAAGTATTTTAGTTTGTATGCCACGTAGGAAGTCATGGTATTGCATCCCACTCTAAAATTTCAGGTGTGAGTATAGGTTCGCGGTGTATGGCGGTGTGGGGACAGATGACGCGGATGTAAACAATACTCCCCGTGGACACTAGTAGGCTGTCAGGCCGACGGAACACTTGTTCACCCCCTGTCTGCCGTATGCCACGGAGAGGTTTCCAATTCTTCAGCCCATAGCCTATTGAAGGTAAAATAGTCTTGCCTAGACTTCCCCAACCATTACACCTATCGCCTGGCCTATCTGACATAAACAAAACTACCACGATTATCACTGAGCCGACCGCCTGAATGAGAAACGCAGGTTCAACCTTACATTGGAAGAGGTGAAAGTAGTGGTATGCAGCATGGTGTGCTGAACGTCATGCCTGGCTTATTGCGCTTCCTACCCCGGGAGGAGGGATGACATGAGAATAGTCTACAAACCATCAGGAACTCATAACACGCGGAACTACTACTGCGGTGGGTCACTAATAGGTGCAGGCAAGTTTTTTTAGCCCAACAGAGTTCCAGGTCTGGCGTTCAAGGACCGGTCAACAGCTAGGTCATTTGGGCCCCAAGTCAAATTTGAAGGCTTGTTAAAAGGCTAAGCTAAAACACAAAAGCAAAACGGTAAAACAGTTAAAACTTCAAACAGCTGAAACGTTAAAAAGTGAATGTTAAAACAGTGAGACCAACAGTAAAAGAATACAAATCTCACTTCAGATATCTTCTTCTTCTTCTTGTTCCTTCACGGGTCCTTGTTCCTTTAGGGGGCGTCCTATTGATCTTCGTCCTTTTGGTCTATAATTGAAGGCTTATTTTGGTATTCTTTCTCTTGGCATACGATTAAGGTGTTCGACCCATTTGCTTCTATATCTTTGGATTTCTTCTAGTAGCGGTTGTACTTCCAATTCTTCTCTAATAATTTCATTCCTAATGTGATCTTCTCTGGTGCATCCTTTGATTGATCGTAACAATCTCATTTCAGCAGCTTGTATTTTACTCTTCTCCTTTTCCCTTATTATCCATGCCTCACTTCCGTAGTTTAATATCACGTTGTAAAATCTTATTTGCGTTTCTTTCCTTGCTTTATTCCTGAAGGTTTTCTTAATTGTTCCGCAAACTGCTTGGAATTTTTGTATTTTATTCCTTATATCTTGATTTTCCGCTTCATAGGTTATGTCACAGCCAAGGTATTGAAAGTGTGATACTTGTTCTATTATAGTTTCCTCTACTGCAATTTTGGTCCTTATTGGGTATTTTCCCTGGAATGCCATTACTTTTGTTTTTGTCTTTGAGATTGGCACATCATATTTCTTCCTTGTCAAAGATTAAAACTAAATCGTTAACAAATAGAAGGGCGTTTATTGGTCTTCCTTGTCCTATCCTAATCTCCTCATGCACTACTTTGCTTCAGATTCTAAAACCGTAAAACTAAAAAGCGTAACGATAAAACACAAGTTACACTTGTTTAGCAAACATAATTTCGCCTACGAACCGCGGCAGCTTATCTAGGGTTGACCCCTAAAATGGACAACGGAGTAAAACCCAGGCCAAGGGATTAGCGCTCCGGAGTATAACAGCAAGAAGTGCGGCACAGGCAGTTGCACACCGCACAGGGGCCGGGTTGCCACGCAAAAGGTGACTTAGAACAACCTCTGACCGCCGAGAAGCCCTGCTTGAGGTCAGCCAGAGTTGATTGTCCGCAACTGAGTGCCAGATAGTGCGCAAGATGTTTACCCTTGTTTTACCTCATAGGTGACACTAAAACTCACAGTATAAAACCCAAAGCGAAATGATGAATACCAGTGTAAACAATGTTTCATCGCCGACAGTATGAAGCTGGTATATTTGCAAGTGGCTGGCTGAAAAAGGAAAAAACAGCAGAGTAAGAATAAAACAAACAGTTTGTGAATGGAAGGAGGATCCCAACCACCTCCCGCGGCCTAGTGCAGGCGCACGCCTCAGGCCTTCTTGTGTTTCACTCCCTCTTAATTCAAAAACGGGGTAACAACATCTCACAAAACTTTATAGTAAAGTAGAGCAAGTATTGTATTCCATCCAAAACTTCGACGTCAAGATTCCACCGGATATATATGTTTTGAGGCCCTGAATCCAAAAAACAAAGCATTTTTAGACAAAGGTCCGTGTGTCTGAGGACAGCATAACTCAAAAACAAAAACTCGGTTAAAAACCAAAGTTGGTATTTAAGTTTAATGTCTTTCAAGGATGCGACACGAAGATTTTAAAGAAAATAGCCTCACCCTAAAGTACCCTTTACATAGAAACTTTTGGAAAATTTAGATTTTTTTTAAAATGGCTCTAACTATTTTGATTAAAATGCCGTATATTTGAGGTGTTTTTATGACAAATGAAATGTATATTTTGAATTTTCTGGCTATAGCCCCTGTAGTCGTATTTACTCTGGGTGACTTTTGCATAACTGGTAAACTGTAAGAGATAGACCAAATCTTACTATAGAAAAACTGTAGACTTCGCTAAAACACACAATGTCTTAATACATTTTTTGTAGAGTGAACCATTTCGGAGATATTCCTTGTTATTTGTGTCAGTTTCGGAAAACTTAAAACTTTCGTGAAATGGAACATGTGTTCAGTTTTTTACACGTTAGCCGTGCAAAGAGAACGGAATCTCAAACCTTTAAAACATTTGACTATCGCACAGAGCCTACTGTATTCCCATATTCCCCTTGTACCTACAAGGAAATAAGCAATAAGATAAGTTGTACAAATGTTTATCTCAACTAACACGAAGAAGATATAGGAATAAGAGTTTGTAAGAATGGTTAGTACAAGAGTAGAGAAAGTCATGTGAGTGTGAAAGCAGATTTTTTGTAAAGAAATGAAAAATGAAATTGCTGACATGAACGTGATTATAGTACAAGATAACATGGTGGAACGAACAACATTTATAACATATATAGGGTGTTTAAAACAGTATCTGATACTGCAACAAGGGTTAAGATTGGGCAAATCTACATGTTCCTGTAAACATATGTGTAAAAACAAATACCTGACGATATATGGACTATTTACTGGATCTACCATTTTCGTGTAATACTGACATACTAGTAAAAATCGATGTTGAACTTTTCTTTATTATATTTTACATGTCACGTGCTGCAAAGTCCGAGAAATTGCCAGGAATGCGGTTCCTGTACAGCAGCATTATGTAAGAAAGTAATAGTGTGTAACATTTACTGCCAGTTAACAGTTCCCAACAAAAACAGAAGAAAGATGAACGTTCACACCCAAATATCCCCTGCAATGAAGGTACTCTGCTGAAATCAGGACATAAAGTGATGAGGAATGGTGTAAACTGCCTCATAAGAGAAAGGGAGTGGCGGTTTAAAAAGATAACGTTATCAGTAATTCCTGGCTAAGTAATAGGAAAATGTTATCCTGCTCGGAGTGGACAAATACAATAGCAACACTGCAGCAGTAATATCAGTAGCTGGCAAGAGTCAGAGAACAACACTTTGTCCACTTCATGGACTTAAACAATTACTCTAACAACAAAAACCTAAGGTCCACCTCTAAAAACACACACTCAAAACACTGCTCACTATCTGCCCCATTTATACTGGAGCCAGCGTGACGTAACCTACTTCAAGTGCTTTGCTTACGCACCTGTACATGACTCAGCAAAGAAAATTCTAGATTGCTGGACACTATGCTGTTCGATCACATACACACAGTCGCTAGGTGTCCTGTAGCGCCGAACCTCCTTTATGTTTTGTCGGAAGTATTGTATATTGTGACGTACACACAGTCGCTCTCGTATATTGTTGAACGACCCAGAGTCACAATACTCTAAATGTTAGACATGGTATAATCATAGTAAAGTTACATTTTTGCCATTAATATATTCTTTATTCTTGTTATATATTTATATTAATGTTTATTATTAGCTTTTGTACTAACTGTTGAACTTCTTTGTTGTTTTTGAATTATTTTTGTTGTAATTCCATTTCTGTTTAATGTATTCTGAATCTACGTGGTCAACCTCACAGAAGGACAGATGATTTTAATAACTATCTTAATAATAGTTTCTCTATGTTGCGGTCAGGCAAAGATATCAAAAACGTCAGCAGTTAGTACATAACATACTTCAATAGTTAGTTTCTAATGCTGAGATTCAGATTCTACATCCTCAAACAGTCAACAAATTATTTCAAATAGTTCATTTATCAGCCAACTTATCATACTCGCCCACGCATACCCCGAGGAAGAGATCCCATGATTCACCACTGCAGTAGCCGACAGCAGATTGACCAAAGACAGATATTGGAAACAAGTAATCAAAAAGATGCAACAATAAGCTTCTGTCAAATGTTTATGGAAAACTGGATACTGTCAGCGTAACAAATCAATGTTTTTATTCAATTTTCCGGCAGTACTAGAGTCCTTTTAATTGAGGCAGTTACAATTGAGAAGTGAAACAAAAACCAGTTGGAGTTTGTTGTTTTATTTTCGGAGGAAGGAAGCTGCTTGTCGTGTGCTCGAGTTTTAAATATAAATTCTTATGTCAAAGAGAAACGCAAAATCTCTCCCGCTGAGATTTCTCTGAACACTTGAAGACGGGACACATACAACAAAAAAAACAAAAGAAGAGCGATATTAGGGAAAAAAGCGGCGAACATAAGGTTGTGCACGTGCAACGCTCGCGACCTACAACAATGAACATGCACTGCGTGCAAGAGTGACACAACTAACATGCTTTGTGTGTGCAGGGTAAGTGCACAGCTCCAAGTTATTATTGAATAGGCCATACATATATTACTTTCTCTACTGGTAAGTAGGGGAAGTATTGTATTCCACCCAAAAATTCTATGTCGAGATTTCACCGGAAATATATGTTTTGAGGCCCCCTGAATCCAAAAAACGCATTTTTCGAAAAACGTCCGTGTGTGTGTCTGTGTGTGTGTGGACAGCATAGCTCAAAAACGAAAAGTCGATTAAAAACCAAAGTTGGTATTTAAGTTTAATGTATTTCAAGGATGCAACACGAAGATTTTGAAGAAAATAGCTCCATCCTAAACTACCCTTTACATGGAAAATTTTTCGAAAATTTTGATTTTCTTGAAAATGCCTCTAACGATTTTGATTAAAATGTCATATGTTTGAGATATTTTGATGACAAATGTATATCTTGAATTTTCTGTAGTCATATTTACTCTGGACGACTTTTGCATAACTGGTAAACCGTTAGAGATAGACAAAATCTTGCTGTACAAAAAATGTAGATCTTGCTAAAATACACAATTTATGTATCAATAAATTTTTTGTAGAGTGAACCATTTCGAAGATATTCCTTGTTATGTGTGTGAGTTTCGGAAAATTTAAAACTTTCGTGAAATGGATCATCGATGTTCATTTTTTAATATGTTAATCGTGCAAACAGAACGGAATCTCAAAGGTCAAAAAGATTTGACTTTCGCACAAAGCCTTGTGTATTCTAATATTCCCCTTGTACCTACAAGGAAATAAGCAATAAGATAATTTGTACAAATGTTTATCTCAACTAACATGAAGAAGATATAGGAATAAGAGTTTGTAAGAATGGTTAGTACAAGAGTAGAGAAAGTCATGTGAGTGCAACACATCAGATTTTTTAATCTCATATTACTTGTTTATCACAATACGGTGCACCGTGGCGGTCCTGATTGGGTTAACAGGCTGAGATTATGACGTAACAATTCGAGTTGCACAGTTCAATGTATTTGTGCTAGTACTCAAATCTACACGCTCAACAAAATATGGAAAATGATCAGAACTTTAAATGGATAAATAAACCTAAGTGCTGAATTTTTACTGAATTTCTCTACTATGCATAGTAAGTAGAGGAAGTATTGTATTGTACCCATATATTCCATGTCGAGATTTCACCGGAAACATGTTTTGAGAACCCCTCAATCTAAAAAAGCATGTTTAGAAAAAGGTCCGTGTGTGTTTGTGTGTCTGTGGACAGCATAACTCAAAAACAAAAAGTCGGTTAAAAACCAAAGTTGGTATTCATATTTGAGGGGAGGTTTAAGCTGGTTTGCGTCAAAGTATCAATTTTGTGTTTTTTTATTTTGCAAGTTTAACCCCTATTTTATCATAACATAGTCTTTTAACCACTATAAACTTGCCAGAAGTGTTTCTAAAATAAATTTAACTGTCCAAGGACGGATATGAATAAAAGAATATACATATTCATTAATTGTTTTAAACACATGCAAGTAATATCTATAAAGCCGGTATGTTAAAAAACATTAATTTATATGTGTACAAAATTCCACACTTCTAGAGCAAATAGTTTGTCTGAAAGGTGGAGTTAAACTTCTTACAATTAACATTGCAAGCATTGAGCTTACAATCTCCCCTAATCACTTAATTCTAGAGTAATGAAACTTTTACCATTCATTTCTGGGTTATTTTTTATGGTACTGACGTTTTCTTATAACGCTACCATTAAAATCATGGATGCTAGAAATTTTTCTTATTAAAAATGGGTGAAAAAATTATATATTGATTATAATTTTAAAAATATGAATAAATATATCTATTTTTCAAGGGGCGGCACAAAGATTTTGAAGAATACTCCTCCAGCCTAACTCAAAAATGGTTTTAACGGTTTTTATTAATATACCATATCTTTAAGATACTTTTTTTATCGCAAATAAAGTGTAGGCATATTTAGAATTTTCTGGCTATAGCCAATGTAGTCCTGTTTACTCTTATATTTGTTATTTGTCAGAGTTTTGCGATACGTGTATACCGTTCTCAAATGGGAAGTCGCTATTGATTTTTTTATCTCTTAGCCATGCAAAGAGAACGGGATTTCAAAATCATAATACAGCGATCAGTCAGAATATTTCACTGTCGCTTAAAGCCTACTGTATTCCCATATTCCCCTTGTACCTACAAGAAAATTAACAGTAAGACATGACAGTAAGATTGACATGAGGTAGAAAAATGTGTTGCACTCACATGACTTTCTCTACTCTTGTACTAACCATTCTTACAAACACTTATTCCTATATCTTCTTCATGTTAGTTGAGATAAACATTTGTACAAATTATCTTATTACTTATTTCCTTGTAGGTACAAGGGGAATATTAGAATACAGTAGGCTTTGTGCGATAGTCAAATGTTTTAAAGCTTTGAGGTTCCGTTCTCTTTGCACACTTAACATATATAAAAATGAACAACGATGTTCCATTTCACGAAAGTTCTAAGTTTTCCGAAACTCACACACATGACAAGGAATATCTCCGAAATGGTTCACCCTACAAGAACATTTATTCAGACATAAATTGTGTATTTTAGCAAGATCTACATTTTTTGTACACTATGATTTGGTCTATCTCTAACGGTTTACGAGTTATACAAAAGTCGTCCAGAGTAAATACGACTACAGGGGCTATAGTCACAAAATTCAAGATATACATTTCATTTGTCATAAAAATATCTCAAACATATGGCAGTTTTTTTCAAAATCGTTAGAGCCATTTTCAAGAAAATAAAAATTTTCGAAAAATCTTCCATTTAAAGGGTAGTTTAGGGGGGGGGCTATTTTCTTCAAAATCTTCGTGTCGCATCCTTGAAAGACAAAGTTAATCAAATTTGGTTTTGACAGACACAGATACACGCGCGCGGACGTTTTTCTAAAAATGGTTTTTTTTTTTTTTTTTTTTTTTTCCTCCCATCAGGGGGTCTCTAAACATATTTCCGGTGAAATCTAGACATTAAATTTTTTGGGTAAAATACAATACTTCCTGTACTATACTGTACGTAGTGGAGAAGGTAAAAAGGCAAAATCACGCCCCCTGTCGGGTAATTCTCTAAAAAAGGGAGAGGGGCGCAAAATTGTATTTACTTATGTACAGGCGTCAACCGTTGACGCGAAAAAATTGGGCCTATTACTTTCTCCATTAATGGCGCACCAAACACCAATTTTTTCGTCATGAACAATATTGGGTTTCTCAGAGCTCCAATAATTATATATCCATGAAGGTGGAACCAAGCCTCGTCGGTGAAAAATATTAAATATTTTGAGTAAATTTCACCATCGTATATATTATTGGGAGTTCACTCACAAAATGTGTCTAATTACAGGATCTCCTGGTTGAAAAGCATGTGCCACAGTTATTTTATATGGTTTTAACTTCAGCAATTTAGTAGCTCTTTGCTCAGAGCCATAAGGAATGCCTGATTGTTGTGAAGGACGCCTAAGCGATTTTGGGGGAATTCTCAGACGATGACCGATGTCGTCTAATGTTTCCTCAGTAAGAACTGCCTTTTATATTTCCGAGCCTGAACACTTACTGTGGCCTGAAATTATTGTAAAGTTTATGGATTGTTGTACGGCCTGGAACATTTACACCTGGAAATCTTTCTGCAAAGAGCAATTGCACCAGGCGAGCTGATGCAGCCGCACGATATCGCGTCAGCTCAATACTGATTGTCAGCAGAGCAGAGTAAAACAAATGATACTCGTGACCTTGTGTATATCAGCTGCTGTTATTCTGTTTCCGTCTGCACAGTGGAAAAACACCGCGCAGCGGTAACTGATAAGCCGTGAGAGAATGATTATACTTTCCTCAAATAGGAATCCGATTTCCAAAGCCATCATATAACGACTAGTTCTTAAAGTATGACTTTTGCATGAGTTCACTAGATTCCCCTATTCGCACTGTGCCCATAGAAAATATCTAATAAAACCATTTATACTAATATTTATTTCGATTAGAATAATGGACAGAGAAAGTGATGTAATTGTAACATATACGTATTATTTTACTAAAGATCCTCAACATTTGGTTTCGGCGGGGGTTATACTGCACCCCAGTGGAGCAGATTAACGAATTGAAAGCGCCTGTTCTGGTTTCACCCTCTGACCTCATTTGGAAGAGATTCCCTCGCTCTCTCTGCGGCTCATTAGGGCTGCGAAAGTTTCAGAGGAAACAGAAAAACTGGAGAATCGACCGTCTTTTCATCGTTCACTGGAGTTCTCGTATTTCGTGTTTTGTGAACTTTCTATATGATCAGTATATCATGGCACTTCTGTAGAGTGGAGTGTTCCGCGTGATTAGCACATTTCAAAGGCTCTTTCATGCATACAGGCGTCAAATTATTCCGGTCATTCTTTTGTTGGTCAGTGTCGCCAACTGCATCCCAAAAATCGCTAAAAAATTATTACACATTACAGTCAACAATAAAAAAATCTGATGTGTTGCACTCACATGCCTTTCTCTACTCTTGTACTAACCATTCTTACAAACTCTTATTCCTATATCTTCTTCGTGTTAGTTGAGATAAACATTTGTACAAATTATCTTATTGCTTATTTCCGTGTAGGTACAAGGGGAATATTAGAATACAGTAGACTTTGTGCGATAGTCAAATCTTTTAAAGCTTTGGGATTCTGTTGCCTTTGGCCACTTAACATATAAAAAATGGACAAAGATGTTCCATTTCACGAAAGTTCTGTTTTCCGAAACTCACACACATAACAAGGAATATCTCCGAAATGGTTCACCCTACAAGAAAATTTATTGAGACATAAATTCTGTATTTTAGCAAGATTTACATTTTTTGTATAGTATAATTTGGTCTATCTCTAACGGTTTACCAGTTATGCAAAAGTCGTCCAGAGTAAATACGACTACAGGGACTATAGCCAGAAAATTCAAGATATACATTTCATTTGTCATCAAAATATCTCAAAACATGCGACATTTTAATAAAAATCGTTAGAGCCATTTTCAAGAAAATGAAAATATTCGATAAATCTTCCATGTAAAGGGTAGTTTAGGGTGGGGCTATTTCCTTCAAAATCTTCGTGTCACATCCTTGAAAGACATTAAACTTAAATACCAACTTTGGTTTTTAACAGACTTTGTTTTTGAGTTATGCTGTCCACAGACTGACAGACACACACACACGGACCTTTTTCTAAAAATGCTTTTTTTGGATTCAGGGGGCCTCAAAACATGTATTTCCGGTGAAATCTCGACATCGAATTTTTGGGTGGAATGCAATACTTCCCCTACTTACCAGTAGAGAAACTAAAATCAACCCACTTCAATTTGACAACTGTATTACTAACAAATTGTTCTTCTAGTAATGTATTTTCCAGAAGAAACGCTATTTGTTAATATAAAAATAAAGTGACATTTATTTGAGATTCTCAACTGATTTTCTGTTACAACCAGAGACTGGAAGTTTAGGCATTATAAATCATTAAAATAGGCAAGCAAAAAGACAAATACAAAAACAGGCAATAAAAGGCAATTAGAAAAAAAAAAAAAACGTTTATAGTACCTGGGAGACCGATGTTCGCTCGGCGTTTTTGGCCTCTGTTTTTGTGAAATCTTGTTATTCTTTTGGGAGAAAATACTTAGATAAATCCGAAAGGCAAAATGTTAACTAAATTTCTGTTTCAAACATACAGAATATGGTATGACATATTAAAAGTGGGGATAAAAATAATTTATGGTGTAAAATCACGTTTTTTATGGAAAATTGTTTATAGAAGAGTGAGTAGAGAAATAGATGTGAATGTGTTACCTAAAAGTGAGTAGAGGAAACAGTATGAATATAATATGTAGCATTTCTATTTCAAACATACAGAAAATTGTATGGCTTCTTTGTAGAAGAGTGAGTGGAGAAAGAAATATGAATGTTACCTAAAAGTGAGTAGAGAAAACTCTGCGAATGTAATATGCAGCATTTCTATTTCAAAAGTACAGAACATAGTATGACTTATTTTAAAAGTGGGGATAAAAATAATTTATGGTGTAAAATCAGGATTTTTATGGAAAATTGTTTATAGAAGAGTGAGTAGAGAAAGAGATGTGAATGTGTTACCCAAAAGTGAGTAGAGAAAACACTGAATGTAATATGCATGTATACAAAAATTTAACCAAACCTTAAGAGCCATTTCTGAAATACCGGGAATATATATACAAGAATTGCTATGTAGAAGCGGGAATAAAAAATGTTATTTTTTATGTAAAATCGCGTTTTTTCGGGAATTACACCTATATAGATAAACTTAAAAAGCAAAACCCTATCTGAATACAAAATTTGATCGAAATCGTTAGAGCCGTTTCCAAGTTCCTCGGAGTAAATATATATACAAGAATTGCTCGTTTAAATATACAAGATTACACTATTCAATAACTTGGCCGTCATATTTTAAAGAACTGCAAACTTTTAAACAAACAGCTAGTGTTGTAATTTACGCAAAAATGAAATATTTTTTTAAAATATCTGTCTATTGCAATGTCTTACTCGTTGCATATGAGAACCAAATGATTTTTAAGTTCTCTGCGGTTATGTTGAGTATCCTGTTAGATAGCACATTTCTCATATGACAAAACGACCTCTCAACATCGACAGAGGTTATTGCAGCAAATCTAAAAGATAGCATCATTGTAGGATCCATTTCAACTGCAACAGGATTGTCTCCTTGTAGAATTTAAGTGTTTCTAACTTTATCGAGATAAATAATGAAGCATTTATTTCGTAAAATGGGCATTTATATTTAAAAATGCAAAATGCAACATAAAACTGTGGCATTTCAATCACAAAGTTATAATTCGTACAGATTAACCTACAAATTGAACACAGATTTGACACATTTAAAAAGATATTCTGCCTAAGTTCCGGTCTCAGCTTATAACAAAAGAACGTCGAAATGCTTATAATTCTTGGGTTCCGTTTTCCTCTGTTGGCAGTCCTGAGTAAGACGAACTACACTGATCGAAATGAATACATTTTAGGTTATGTTTGCTTTGTTACAAGGTATAGTAAGCAGAGGAAGTATTGTGTTCCACCCAAAAATTCGAAGTTGAGATTTCACCAGAAATACATGTTTTGACCCCCCTGAATTAAAAAAGAAAGCATTTTATAGAAAAAGGTCCGTGTGTGTGTCTGTGGACTGCATAACTCAAAAAATGAACAGCGATGTTCCATTTCACGAAAGTTTTAAGTTTTTCGAAACTCGCACACATAACAAGGAATATCTCCGAAATGGTTCACCCTACAGGAAAATTAATTCGGACATAAATTGTGTATTTTAGCAATATCTACACTTTTTGTATACTATGCTTTGGTCTATCTCTAACGGTTTACCAGTTATGCAAAGTCGTCCAGAGTAAATACGACTACATAGGCTATAGCCAGAAAATTCAAGATATACATTTCATTTGTCATAAAAATATCTCAAATATGTGACATTCTAATCAAAATCGTTAGACATTTTCAGGAAAATCATATGAAGGGTAGTTTAGGATGGGACTATTTTCTTCAAAATCTTTGTTTCATCCCTGAAAGACAAACTTAAATACCAAATATGACTTTTAACCTATTTTTCGTTTTTGAGTTATGCTGTTAAGAGACTGACAAACACAGAAGAAGATATAGGAATAAGAGTTTGTAAGAATGGTTAGTACAAGAGTAGAGAAAGTCATGTGAGTGCAACACATCAGATTTTTTAAATATAATTTAAAATCTTAATTTTTCAATTCTTCAATTTTTCTCGTTATCTCTGTATCTCTTGGCTATGTCAAAGCTATCATAGTCACCAGGTCTTAAAACATTTCACTATCACTTAAAGCCTACTGTATTCGCGATTTCCGCTTGCAACTACAAGAAAGTTAATTTGTCTTGACTAAGATGAATTACATAGAGAAATATGAGTTTGTAAGAATAGTTACTACACGAATGTGAGTGAATTAGACGTTTTCAGTTTGAAATGTGGTAAGGTTCCTACGGAAAGGGGAAGACAGTAGCAATATAGGCTAAAAAGCGCAGTGAACCCCCTCCCCCTGTCGCCCGGCCGGCCTTTGACCTCTCTCAGACGTGAAACACAACACTCCGCAGCAGCAAGTGTTAATCCTACGGGAGGCGATGACTTCCTAAGTGCATGTCTGCTCGGTCGGTCGGTCGGTCGGTCGGTCGGTCGGACGACTCTCCCCGTAGTGTTTTGTTTGCTTCATTATCAGGCAGATTTATACGTGTCGTTTTCTTTTGTTTTTGCTGCTTACCTTTATTAAACTGAAGTACTTCATTTCAGAATAAAATTTGACACATTTTTGTGGACTACTGAATTAAACGAAACCTCGCTTAGACGCGTGCCTGTGGAGACCTCCATATTTCCCCCGGGGCCTAGCAGACCCGCGCTAGCATGCTTGTATTTATTTTTACCTTCTCTACTGGTAAGTAGGGGAAGTATTGTATTCCACCCAAAAATTCGATGTCGAGATTTCACCGGAAATGTATGTTTTGAGACCCCCTGAATCCAAAAAAAAAAAGCATTTTTAGAAAAAGGTCCGTGTGTGTGTGAACAGCATAACTCAAAAACGAAAAGTCGGTTAAAAACCAAAATTGGTATCTAAGTTTAATGTCTTTCAAGGATGCGACACGAAGATTTTGAAGAAAATAGCCCCACCCGAAACTACCGTTTACGTGGAAAATTTTTCGAAAATTTTGATTTTCTTGAAAATGGCTGTAACGATTTTGATTAAAATGTCATATGTTTGAGATATTTTTATGACAAATGAAATGTATATCTTGAATTTTCTGGCTATAGCCCCTGTAGTCGTATTTACTCTGGATGACTTGCATAACTGGTAAACCGTTAGAGATAGACCAAACCATACTATACAAAAAATGTAGATCTTGCTAAAATACACAATTTATGTCTGAATAAATTTTCTTGTAGGGTGAACCATTTCGGAGATATTCCTGGTTATGTGTGTGAGTTTCGGAAAACTTAAAACTTTCGTGAAATAGATCCTCGTTCATTTTTTTTATATGGTAATTGTGCAAAGAGAAGAGAATCTCAAAGCTTTTTAGATTTGACTATCGCTCAAAGCCTACTGTATTCTAATATTCCCCTTGTACCTACAAGGAAATAAACAATAAGATAATTTGTACAAATGTTTATCTCAACTAACACGAAGAAGATATAGGAATAAGAGTTTGTACAAGAGTAGAGAAAGTCATGTGAGTGCAACACATCAGATTTTTTACTTCTGTACTGCGTATAGTGAGTAGAGGAAGCATTGCATTCGACCCAAAACATCAATGTCGAGATTTCACCGGAAATATGTTTTGAGGTCCCCTGAATCCAAAATAATGGCATTTGTAGAAAAATGTCCGTTTGTGTGTCTTTCTGCGAACAGTATACCTGCTGTCCACAGACAGACAGACACGCGGATAGTTTTTTTTAAAACCTGATGTGTTACACTCACATGACTTTCTCTACTCTTGTACTAACCATTCTCACAAACTCTTATTCCTATATCTTCTTCGTGTTAGTTGAGGTAAACATTTGTACAAATTATCTTATTGCTTATTTCCTTGTAGGTACAAGGAGAATATTAGAATACAAGGCTTTGTGCGATAGTCAAATCTTTTAAAGCTTTCAAATTCCGTTCTCTTTGCACGATTAACATAAATGCATAACGATGTTCCATTTGACAGAAATGGTTCACTCTACAAAACAAACGTATCCGGACATAAATTGTGTATTTTAGCAAGATCTACATTTTTTGTATAGTAAGATTTGGTCTATCTCTAACGGTTTACCAGTTATGCAAAAGTCGTCCAGAGTAAATACAACTACAGGGGATGTAGACAGAAAATTCAAGATCGAACACATGACATTTTAATCAAAATCATTAGAGCCATTTTCAAGAAAATCAAAATTTTCGAAAGCTTTTTTTTCCTAGTTAAAGGGTAGCTTAGAATAGAGCAGTTTTCTTCAAAATCTTCTTGTCGCATCCTTGAAAGACATTAAACTTAAATACCAACTTTGGTTTTTTACCGACCTTCAGTTTGTGAGTTATGCTGTCCACAGACACACGCGGACATTTTCCTAAAAATGCTTATTTGGGTTCAAGGGGCCTCAAAACATATTTCCGCTGAAATCTCGACATCGAATTTTTGGGTGCAATACAATCTTTAAAAACTTTCTACCAAAATGCTCTACACTTAATTTCTACCGGGATTACTGCACCAAGCCCATTAACTATTGAATTAATAACTAACATTACAGACATGGATTTTTTCTTAAACCCGCCCCTAAATGTTCTTTTACCAGCAAGTGGCCACGTGGTACTTATCTTTCACTGTGTGCTGCACCAGCCCCAGTTTACTGCGAGCCGTAGTTGGACGCAGAGAGCACTTCACAAGGGAATCACGTTGTTAAACTCCCTAGAAGATCCCGTGTCCCGCTGACGTCGCATTTCACCACCTTCACCCCGAGAACTGACCGCCATATACCACTTCCCTTCACCTCGATAGTCACGTATCACCTGATCATACGTAGCGATGACGTCATCGGCTGTTGTGGCCATGCGGTTACCCCCCGTTCTTCGCCCACAATACCTTTTACACGTCTACAAAAGTATTTTTTGTTTGCTACTGAGGAAACTTTATATGGTTTATATAGTAATCAATTTGCTGATTCCAGATCTGAAGTCAGATTTCTCCTAGCACGTCAGGTTTTTGAGTTATGAAAATGTAACTATTAAATCTAATATGAGATATATAAATACTTGTTCCACAAAGCAAGTGAAATAAATTTATATTTATATTTATTATGTTAAGTTATTTCAAATACTTTAATACGTTATCGCAGACTTACAACATGAAGTGAGCACCAAAAACTCCATTTAAAAGTGTTTGAGACCTTTACTTTTCCTTTTATATTAACTTATTTTATTTGAGAACCCAGACATTTTCGTCATGCAAAATTAGCAGTCTGAGATGTGATCCTTTTACTCACGCCAAATCATTGGCATAGCATAGATCTTCTTTTACCAGTTGTTGTAGTGTTTAACGCCCGCTTTTACTACATACGGCACCGCAGGCGGTGACACTGATGATGGAGCACCAGTGGAATGAGATGGCGGGGGAAACTCGCCCCAGCGCCGCTTCGTCCATCACAAATCCCACGTGCGGTTGCTTGCTCTGATTGAAATGATAGTGTTAATGACAGTACAGCTCGCGGAATCAGTTTAGAACACTCAAATATTTAAATATGAGTCGCCTACGTTCAGTAGCAGTATACTTGTCCGTATATTTTATTGAAACAAATCAACATTTGTGGGTTGCCAAATTCGACAATCTAAAAAAAAAAAAAAAAAAAAAAAAAGACAAATAACAATATTACTACGTCATTAGACAAACGGAGTTTAGGTTTAACAGCGTAGTCATAATACGGTCATAGGATTAATAAATAATAATAATAATAATAATAATAATAATAATAATAATAATAATAATAATAATAATAATAATAATAATAATAATAATAATAAATGCACGCACAGACACACAGGAACACCCGGAAATGTTTTTAAAAATCTGATGTGCTGCACTCACATGACTTTCTCTACTCTTGTACTAACCATTCTTACAAACTCTTATTCCTATATCTTCTTCATGTTAGTTAAGATAAGCATTTGTACAAATTATCTTATTGCTTATTTCCTTGTAGGTACAAGGGGAATATTAGAATACAGTAGGCTTTGTGTGATAGTCAAATGTTTGAGATTCTGTTGTCTTTGCACACTTAACATATAAAAAAATGAACAACGATGATCCATTTCACAAAAGTTCTAAGTTTTTTGAAACTCACACACATAACAAGAAATATCTCCGAAATGGTTCACGCTACAAGAAAATTTATTGAGACATAAATTGTGTATTTTAGTAAGATCTACATTTTTTTGTATAGTACGATTTTGTCTATCTCTAACGGTTTACCAGTTATGCAAAGTCGTCCAGAGTAAATATGACTACAGGGGCTATAGCCAGAGAATTCAAGATATACATTTCATTTGTCATAAAAATATCTCAAACATATGACATTTTAATCAAAATTGTTAGAGCCATTTTCAAGAAAATCAATATTTTTGAAAAATGTTCCATGTAAAGGGTAGTTTAGGGTGGGGCTATTTTCTTCAAAATCTTCGTGTCGCATCCTTGAAAGAAACAGTAACAAATGCACAACTTGTCAAAACGTGCAACTTTTAGAACGCTATGTAGCAGATGAAATTGCTTTGTTGTATGCGACGTATACAAGCTACTGTCCTGCAGATAAATCGTGACTTTCGTCACTTTCAAGGGGAACACTGTTTAAACCAGCTGAGCAGAGCTTCACTCCGCCATTTAAACAATTGCTCCTTTCCCTTCAATTATCTAAAACAAATGGTAAGAGCTGAGCAAAGTTATGCCTTTTAGCGATTTATTTGATGCAGAATATTTGCATCTGCAACTTGAGGCAGCTATTACTGTGATAATGAAGACCACGGCTACACATACAGGGTGGAAGTGAAATAATCCGTCACACTTTAACAGCGAATTTCTCTTATTGTGAATAACAAGAAAGTCTTATACCAAAAATTTCAAAAGTTCATAGTTTTCTAGAAAAAAATGTTTTAATCAAAAAATTTATCATCACATGGCTGAATTATTATTGATTTATGGCTAGATTCATAGAAAATTGAATCAACGACAACTCCTTCCTTTGGCGTACCTCACTGGATTCGACGGTTTTTGTGTAAATTAAATTTAAAAGCCCACCATTTCTTGCTTTCTCAATTCTGGTACAACTGGCAACATCGCATCAGCTGTCCTTACTTTCTTCGCATATCAGTGTAGATCGCGCGTAATGTCTACTTAACCCCATGCAATTGCTTTTTTGCATGTAATACTGCAACACGTGTCATAAGTTAGTAAACAATTTTGCGCGGCATTTAAAGGAAGAATCTGACTCCAAATGAGGTTATTATCTTATAAAGGAATAAGACTCTCAAATAGAACAGGCCAGACATTCAGATCTTTAAACGTACCAAATGAAATCTATGTAATTACGTGGAAACGCAAGATTTGGGGTAATGTTTTCATATGGAACAATCAGCCATAACCTTACTTTTTCACGTAATTTTCTGGCGTCTGCCGCAGTGCGATAAAACATCTGAATTCAATACATGACTAACATTACTTAAATGGTTTTTATAGTTCATTGATCCGCCGACAGAAGCTGAGTATCCGATCAACAGGTCGAGCCACGTTGCCACACGCTCTGACCTTTAAACGCGATTATCTAGTTAACGGCGCATTATATATGGTTTTGATGATATTTATGTTATCCATGGCGAAGTGTAGAAGGCTCTAGAAATGCTTCCAGGTATACCAACTACCAAGAAGACCACTTCGAGGTGAAAGTGCAGAATAGACAAATCGAGGTATGGTGTTGTGTTTACGACACTATTGACAATACCTAGTGTAGGCAATAGCTTTCTTGGCTTGTTTTCTACAACACCTGCATTTTTATGTGAATATTCTAACAAATGCATAGTCGGCAGCATTTTTCTTACGATAATGAATTTACATAGTTGGTAATTAGTATTTAAACAACTATGTAAGTTATTCAACAAAATGTCTTACGTAATGCGGAATTTCTAAAATTCGCATTTGTGTTAAGAAAGAATGTAAAGTAACGGCAAGTGCAACGTCCCTCAAGGGCCAAGGCTTACCGCCCGATCGCTGCGTCCCCCACCTCTGCCCAGGGGTGCAGTACTGGAGAGTGGGACGTGGTCATGGCCCCGAGCCCTCCCACCGTTTATGCGGCCTTCGCAACCTGGAGTCGCTACTTCTTTATCAAGGAGCTCCTCAATTGGCCCCTCCGGGACCCAACGAGGCTGAGTGTATCCTGTGCCAGACCTCCCAGCGGGAGACAAATCCCCACGCTGGTACCGGAGATCGAACCCGGGTCCTCCGTGCTGGAGAGGCGCGCTACCATTCCGCTACGGAGGCGGTCAAGGAAGAATGTCCACCCCATAATGCAGTAGTAGCGCGCCTGTCTCTGGTGCAGGTTCGTTCCCCGGTACCTGTGTGGGAGGTCTGGTCCGGGGTGCACTCAGCCTCGTGATGCCAGTGAGTAGCTATCTAGATGGAAATATGGCGTTCCTAAAAGATCAGGCAGCCACCTTACGGCCGGAGATTCGGCGTCCTGACCATTTACACTCCTCCGTAGGTTTGGTTGCGGCTGGAAGATGTACCGGCCGAGCTATATCATTAAGAAAGAGTAGTTTGGAGGAGATTGACTAAAGAATGTAATAAGATTGAAGAAAAAAATCAGTTTTTTCACAAGTTTCTTCGGGCACCTTCATAATGCATAAAATGCACTCGATGAATTATAGGTTTAATGGTCTTACCTTTGGTAGATACATCTGGGAGCAGGACATTAATGCCAGGTGTGCTCTTGGAATGCCCCTGTCTGGATACGACGACAGTACCTCCGCTAAGTTGTCCCGTACACTCATAATGCACTTCACTTGTGGAACTGTCTTCTGCTTTCTTCATAAGGGCGTCGAGCTGTTCAAGTATTTTGGACTGATTTGCAATTCCTCTGCGAACCTTTTCAACCTGCTTCGTCAAGTGGGTTTTGTCTCTTGTCCTACTGTCCACGGTCAACTCTCCTAACTTTGGCTCGATCATAGATTCTATTTGTTCTAGCGTATTGCAGAACGACTGTTGAACCTGAGGTCTGTGTGGCTTAGGATGATGAGAACTCTGCTGAGGGCCTACCCGCACAGCCTCATACAGAGGTTCAATTTGAAATGTTTCAGCTAGACTTTTTGTTTGCGGATTTGGAATCCTCGGTAAAGAGTTTTCGGTTGCCAGGCGTTCGTTACTACAACTATATGTTGTTTTGTTAACTATATTGGGTTGATTGCATTGTTGGTATACCATTTTTGATAAACAAGGACCTTCTAGTTGCTGCCTTTGGTTGTTGGAGTCTTTAGAAGTTTGTCCAGTCAGAGAGATTGTCTTGCTCGGCGTTTGGGTGTCTTGTTTACTTGAGGAAGGCAGGACAGCTGGTGAACAAGTAATGGAGTTTGTCTTTTTGCTGCTTTCTCTGTATTTAGATGCACTGACGCAAGGAGGCACGGCGTGACGTGGTGCTTGGCAACACTCGCTATCCCTTGTTCCAAAGTCCGCTCTTGGAAAGAGTCCAGGTCCCAGTGATGTCTTACTTGCCACCAATCTGCTGCCTGATTCCCTGTCCTTGACACGCGGATCCTGAATCGCTATCCATCCTTCGATAGCCTTGAACTTGTCCCTGTTCCCCACCCCTGACTCAGCTTGGTTGAAGTCCTGGATACAGCCTTCCACAATCGTCTGCATTCGCTCGATACTGTGCCCGTTGCGAACACTGTTGTTGCTTCCAAGGCGATTATTGCGAATGGCCTCGGGAAGTTCTTGTAGCTCTGACCTGGTATTGTTGTTCAGTTGTTCGCTGCACTTGTGGGCTTGGATGGGAACTAGCACTGGCTGCTCTTCCTGGAGAAGTTTCTTCCTCACAGGTTTGAAGTAATTCTGTCGGGACACTACAACAAACCCCGATACGTCTTCCAGAGGCTTACTCTGGAACTGAGAGCCTGCAATGGCAGGGAGGGAGCAGGAGGAACCTGATGCACTGGACCTGTAAAGAAAAAAACACACACACATCAGTTTCTCTTTCACTAGAGTAAGAATTTATGTATGGGATATTCTTTACTTTATGTCGCACAAAAATTGAAGGGCTTAGTGGAATAAGGGTGTATCCCTCAAAATTGTGTTTCTGAGATATTTAGTACTTTATTAGATTTTCCATAACTCAAACAAAAAATTACCAATCACTAAAAAATTTTGGTACTAAATTAGGAAGGTTTTCAACTAACTTTCTGCAAATGTAGGACACCCTATGTTAGTTTATAAAGCGCGTCTCACCCTTAAAAGACAGTACACGTTAAATGGAGCGCAGTGTTGCAACATGTACTAGTTGCGAATCTTTCTCCGCGCGCGACCCCGAGGTGGCCGAGTCCTGTACTTAGTCCTTCAATTGCTGCTTGACGAGACGGGCACTTTTAACTTTGGTATCCCTGCACGCCTTTGTTACTGTATGACCTAAATTTACAAATGACTCGGCTGTATAAACAATTGATTTCCCCTGGTCCCTAAACCTTTTACGTCTTTTAGATATTTATGTCGCCATCTGATGATATCGATATCGTCTCTTTCTATTAATATGTACTTGTTACCCCTTCTTTCATATTCCAACCCCAAATCAGAGTGGCCCTTGAGAAATTTGGTAGGGTCTCATCACTGTTGAACTGTGACAAAATTATATTCAGCATGTGTGGAATATTTGCAAACAGTAAAGAATGAACAATTCGCCGCACTCCACCTTGCACTATTCAATCATATTGCGTTAACCTAGCGTTTTGTGTAGTCCCGCCCTTTTTGCTTTCTTTTTCGATGGCGTTCTTAGAAGTCCTTTCATTACTTCCTTTTTAATCCTATACACTACTGCTTCTGAACACTCAACAGCCTTAGCTGTTTCTTTTACTGCCTTACTTACACGCATTTTACTTCAAAAATAATCTAACACATTCATAATTATTTGGCGTTCCTTCCTTACTTCTTTATTTACCAACATACCGTCCCTTCCTAGCTTCCCCCTCCATAACTACAAATATTTACAAAAATATTAAACAAATAACGCAATAACAGCTCACAGTTACACACACGGCTTCTTTCGAACTAATGTTAGTGCTGCTCCTTATACTATCTTCTGTTCAGGCCTGGCGCGAGAATACGCTGAATAGATGAATACCTTTTGTTTGCCTTACTGGATAAAAGAAAGAGGTTACTGCCTTTTGGTTTATTTTAAAAACTTTCTCCAACCTTCCTCAACATTTGTTCTCGCTGGTTCCCTGATGTAAACTCAATAACAAAAACGTTTCACACTGCATAACTTTTGCAGTGCACATATATATAATTTTCCGAAAACATTTAATTTAAAAAATTATAACACTTAACTGGGTAAACATAGAGAATTCAAAGTAGGCAGGTAGTAGCACTATAGTTTACTCTAGCTAAGAAAAAAATATAGATGCATTCTATCAGTTAGTTTGTTAGTTAGCGCGTGATGAGTGTAGAAACAGCAAATATTGGACTTCTATTGAAAAAAATGTTTTCTGAAGAAATTTGGACCTATAGAAATGTATAATGACTCTGAAAAGGATATAGCCTGATAGAGAAACAAATTCTGCATAGGATAATGTGTTCAAACCTGAAATTTATAACAAATGAATATTTATACCATGCTATTAGGAATCTGGCAACAGCGCGAGGGTAGAAAAGGACGCGGCTAATGGCAACTTGTATGCGCTAGATAGAGACAGAGATGTCCCATTTAACTCCATACTGTCTTCTAAGAGTGAAACGCTATATAGCATAAAGAATATTTACTTAACATACAATATTCTACATTAAAAGTGACAATCACAACTTCAAAACATCACAATCAAATTATTTCATCTTCATTGTTCTCTTCCACTTCACACATGCTGTCTGATCTCAAATTTAAATAAAATTCATGGTACATAGGGGTTTAAACTTCAACAATGAGTATGGCAAAAAATGACCTTGATCTCTCAGATTTTCTTGAATTTTTTTTTTTTTTTTTTTTTTTTTTTTTTTTTTTTTGTGTGTTTTGGAACAAAATATATTTGACCCGTGTTTCTTCGTTTTATATAAAAAAATTTATTTTGGCAGATAATTTTTGAAATGTCCCAAAAATCGCGCGCTCCTCACTCTTCAATCAATCATACCTCCGATTGTAATGAAGCAAATTACTTGATCTTTGGCTCAAATTAAAGATAAATCGCAGTATTTCGTGAGGTATTTATTAGACAAATTTATTAATTATTATTAGTATTATATTTTATACGATTAAAATTTTAAAGTTAGATAATAACATAAACTCGACCAGTTAAAAATCTGGAAAAAAAAACTAAAAATACAATGAAGTTTATTCAATATTCTTAGAAAAAATGAGAATGGAGTCTCTAATAGTTCAGTTGTAATTAACTTACTGGCAAATCAGTGCAGTGGTGATGGCTACCGTAACCTCACACAATTGCCACCTTCCATTACGGCAACTGTTTACTGCTTGAGGTTCCATGAACTTTACAACAGTACAGTAAGGAGAACACTGCTAGCTGACACTATTATATGTACACTATTACCATCTTCAAAATGTTTTTAAAATATGCATTTTAAACTGTTGGCGAATGTTGGCCTCGTTCATCAGCTCATATTGTATAACTCTGCAAATGAAACCATGCACAGGGGGAGGGAGGGGGAAGGTAGTGATATCTGCATGTCTTGCTAATTCAAGTGCAGCGTGCAGTTGAAGACATAGATCTTTGCGATAAGAAGTGAATATAGTGAATTTGTGAGACATTGGTCATAGCGTAAATCAATAATATGCCACCTGTACGTTCTAAATTAGGGACCAAAACATTACACAGTCAGAGTAGAGAAATTATTTCAAATGTATGGACGTACATGAAGGAAGATGCTAAAAGCAAAGAACTGCTTACATCAGATTTTTTCAAAAAAATTCAAAAGTTCAAAAACACGTATCAGATGCCACAGGAGTATCAGAAAGATTGTGGAGACAATTTTCTGTATGGACTGTACTGCCTTAGTAAGAAGTTACTATATGAGTAGCATAGCTGACGCGGCAATTCGCAGGCTGTCTGCAGTCACCTGGCTTGTTACTCGTCCGTGTGCGCTTGCACGCCTCCAGAAAAAAAATTGTAGCAAATGCACTAATGCAAGCTCCATAGTTTTCAACATGTTATTTTATAGATAAAGTGTCAGGGAATACGTGTGTATTTTTTTTAGATTTTTAACACATCGATTTAAATTCTATTTTTGGTTTTACAAAATATACCATAAAAAAACAGTTCAAAATTTATGTGTAATAATGATTGATCAAAAGTTGTTAAAAGTGTTATACTTAACCTTTCCAGTGCGCCAAACCCCAACTCTCAACTGTATATGGCCTTAGAGTAACAAGTGATTTTATATTACGGTGCGCGCAGAAATTGCTTACTTTCTAATAGCCATAACTAAGCAAGTAATTTAAAAATACGGAAATAAAAAATACGGGTCTCCTTATTTGATGCCTATTATTCATAAAAAAGTTTTGAACCTCCTACGAAAAAGTCGTGTTTTACGGGTGTTTGATTTGACGTGGATTGACCCCAATGAGGTTATGTCTCGATATTTTGCCTCTTTGATTGACCTTCCATTAGTGTACTTTGGTTCGAAGACTGTTTGGTATTTTATGTGGTTTTCCTTTTCCTTTTTGAAAACTGATGGTAGTGTAAGGACCTAATTGACTGTATGCTAAACACACGTCTACTTTATTCCCTCCTTCGAACCTTAGAATGGATTCTTTCTGGAAGTCCACATTTACGCCAGAACGGGATTTGTTTCTCTTTGTTAATTTACTTGTTAATGGAGCCAGACTAACAAAACCTTCTCTCTTCATTTCCAGTACAGAGAACGGCTTGTGCTTCCTTGCATTTCATATAAGATTTGCCCACTCCTCAGGTGTGCCAAATGCCAAAATCTGCATCACTCTCTTCTTCTGTAATGTGTTTGTAACCACACCATTCAGTTTTGCAACATTGGATATTGGTAAATGCTTTAGCAGGCACAATTTTGCCTTTTCGTATAGAATATTCTTTTCCACTTTCCGTGCTAACTTCTGCTGTTATATTTCCATTTTTCTACATCTCTCTCTTCCTCTTTTTGCTTCTATTTTCCTCATTTTCTTCATTTACAAGCACCACAAACCTTTCAGCATCAGCCATCTTGTTTCTAAACCATGAGCCGTGAAAGCTGGTCTCCCATTGGTCAATGCAGTATACAGCTGACCTATCAGGACAAAGGTTTCAAACAGGAGTGGGATAGCGCCATATTCCACTCAGAATACCTGAAAGCTCTTCAAAATACTTTTATCTATCTCTCCAATATGTCAGAGGGACTATCCTGCACTCTTAATAGTTCAATAAACTAACACTATTCGCCACCAAGCTCTGGACCAATGCCCCAGACACAAGCCTTGCAGACAATATTAAAACTGCACACGTGTTCACCACAAGTACCATTGTTAGAAGTAAACTGCTATCATTGTTTGATCCCTGTCATTTAGTAAAAACTTCTTAAATGTAAATTCTGTTTCACTGCTAGGTATGTGTTGATTACGTTGATCTCGCACCACTGTGTTACAGTGCATACGGTTCCTATTATTCGGAACGCGCATGTTATGTTGGGAGTAGGATGCCGCCCTTCCGCTCGTTACGAAACGGGATCGTAGATAAGACATATTGTGCATCTGTCAGAGTAACTTTGGCGTCAAGACTACAAAAAAAGAAGCTGATTCATTTCAACAGTTCATCGGGGACATCCGGAAAATTTAACTTGTAGTTTAGATATGCAAATAAAACTTTAGCGCTGTGGTTAGCGCGCTTGACTCTCACCAAAGCGACCCCGGTTCGATCCCAGGCGTGCACATGTGGGATGTGTGGTGGACACACCGGTATAGGGGCGGATTTTTTCCTGGTTATCCGGTTTCCCCCGGCATTATTCCATCATCACCTTTCCTATCATGTTTTGCATTCATTTCATATCATCCACTTGGTCACTTCGGGTTGATACCCCATCCTGGTTCCTCTGTATGATCAACTGCATTTACGAAGACCGCATATACTGCCCTGGAAGGCTCGGATCATTGACCACGTCCCACTCTCTACCACTAGACCCCGCTCATGACGCCTGTAGTGGACAGAGGTGGGGGTAGATCAAGACTACACTCAGAGGGCTGTGATGTCACAGAATACACAGAGAGACGAGACAGACAGAGACATACAGACATACATACAGACAGACAGACAGTCTGGTAGGCAGGCAAACAGACAGATAGAGAATAGTAGAAAGATAACCTTAGAGTAACTTTGCCACAATCATACGAGAATACATACCCACTTTTGATGGAGGCAGGTGTCAAATGCAGAGGCCACTTCCTCTTGACCTCTACTCTCGAGGAGACACTCACTTCCACTGGCATGGTGCCCCCTCCATTTTCACTGCCTCCAGATTCACTACTGTTGGATTTGCTAATCGGTCGCTTCACCGATCCTCCGGTACCGGTACTGCTGAATGTTTTCTTGGTATCCACAGATGTGATGGAAGACTCCGAGGAGCGCGGAGTAAGCCTGAAACAGAAGCAATTGTTTCATACTGTGACAGATGTCGTATCTCTACATATAGAAATGGATGTTGGAATGTTTAAGTTGACAGATTCCCATGAAGATTGCTACATCTGTGTTTTTCATGAAGGTTTCCGTGCTATTGCACGGTTCTCCCAGGTCACTAATGCGAACGCTGGGAAGAAAATTTACCTTACACCCTCCACCACGTTTCATTTCCTTCTGTCTGTCCGGTCTTTGCAGGTTGCGAGAGTCAACAGGGTCGCCGGTAGGATACGGACGATCCGGGGCTCGGCTAAGGGGAGGCACTGTGGTCGGCTGGCCGCCCTTCCAGGGGACTGATTCATCAGTCGGATCTGGCTGGCTAATGTCGGGCTCTTTGTAGTGACCTTGAACTCCGTCGGACTGAAGGATTTGCCTGCACTTGTTAGAGACCCACCGTAGTTCCGCCTGTGATTCATTCCGGCCGCCTTTAGGGTACTCTCATCTCATCCTTTCTGCCGGGGTCTGACACACAATAAGCCATTAGCCCACTTACCGGAATCCCCTCCGTGACAGACGGACAAACATGCTTTTCTCTACTCGTTTTTCTCTGATACATTCCCATAACCTTCTTTATTTACCCTTTGATATACAAGTCGTACAATTTTCTAAGTTTGAAATGGAACGTGTTATATTCACATGGTTTTCTCCCTCTTTTCTTTTACGTAACACAGTCGCTTTCTTTTCACTATTCTCTCTTCTACAAACAAGTCATACAATTTTCTATGTGTTTGAGATAGGAATGGCACATATTACACTCACATGGTTTTCTCTACTCGATTTTACTTTCTGTGCTACGTATAGAAGTAGAGGAAGTATTGTATTCTAACCATGAATTCGATGTCGAGATTTCACCGGAAATATATGTTTTGAGGCCCCCTGAATCCAAGAAAAAATCCATTTTAGAAAAAGGTCCGTGTGTGTGTGTGTGTGTGTGTGTGTATCAGTCTGTGGACAGCATAACTCAAAAACGAAAAGTCGGTTAAAAACGAAAGTTGGCATTTAAGTATAATGTCTTTCAAGGATGCGACACGAAGATTTTGAAGAAAATAGCCCCACCCTAAACTACCCTTTACATGGAAAATGTTTCGAAAATTTGGATTTTCTTGAAAATGTCTAACGATTTTGATTAAAATGGCGTATGTTTGAGATATTTTATGACAAATGAAATGTATAATTTGAATTTTCTTGCTATAGCCCATGAAGTCCTATTTACTCTGGCTGACTTGCATAACTGCTAAACCGGAAGGGATAGACCAAATATGGAAGTTAAAAATCTGATGTGTTGCACTCACACGACTTTCTCTAGTCTTGTTCTAACCATTCCTACAAACTCTTATTCCTATATCTTCTTCACGTTAGTTAAGATAGACATTTGTACAAATTATCTTATTGCTTATTTCCTTGTAGGTACAAGGGGAATATAGAAATAGGCTTTGAGCGATAGTCAAATGTTTTAAAGCTTTTGAGATTCCATTCTCTTTGCACGCTTAACATATAAAAAATGAACTACGAGGTTCCATTGCACTAAAGTTCTAAGTTTTCCGAAACTCACACACATAACAAGGAATATCTCCGAAATGGTTCACTTACAAAAACATTTATTGGGACATAAATTGAGTATTTTAGCAAGATTTACATTTCTTGTATAGTAAGATTTTGTCTATCCCTTACGGATTACGAGTTATTCAAAAGGCATCCAGACTAAGCAGGGCTACATAGACTATAGTCAGAAAATTCAAAATATACATTTCATTTGTCATAAAAATATCTCAAACATATGGCATTTTAATGAAAATCGTTAGAGCCATTTTGAAGAAAATCAAAATTTTTGAAAACGTTTGCACGTAAAGGGTAGTTTAGGGTGGGGCTATTTTCTTCAAAATCTTCGTGTCGCTTCCTTGAAAGACATTAAATTTAAATACCAACTTTGGTTGTTAACCGACTTTTCGTTTTTGAGTTATGCTGTCCACAGACACACACACACGGACCTTTTTCTAAAAATGCTTTTTTTTATTCAGAGGCTCTCAAAACGTATATTTCCGGTACATCTCAACATCGAACTTTTGGGTGGAATACAATACTTCCTCTACTTTACTATACTTAGTAGAGATAGTAAAAAATATAAAAATCCTAATCACATAAAATCAGACCAGTTCTTTACAAAGAATTGATCCAAAATCTTCTGTTTTATACACGTGTGGCTTTTGAACGAAGTACTATCACGCAAATGCTTTATCATTTATAGTTCAGCTGGAGTGATGTCAGGCTGATGCTCCAGGTACATAATAATGTTTTTCAGCAACTCCCAATTTAGCAGCCATTTTCTTCAATGTTACTCCTTTATCAATTCGATTAGCAGTTGCAACCTTTAACTCATTGAAACCACGATCTTCTTTCCCTTTGGTGTCATTTTAAACCTGTACACTGAATTACACTCCCAAATACTTTGAAAATACAAAAAAAAAAAAAAAAAAAAAACAATCGGTTAAAACACAGACGATAAACAATGTGGCATGCTGATTGAGGGAGGTGTAGGGATCAAGGTCAACGCTTTCTCCTGGCGCTATTTATAGCTGGTGAGAAATACCGCGTCAGCACCGAGTGACACACAACTAAATCCTTCTTGAACTCAACAGGTGGAATTTTACAGTACAGCACTATGTATTACTACGAGTAGTAAAGGGTAGTAAATTTATTTAATTTATTGTACAATACCAGGTGAGTCAGCCGCGCCTTATTTTTTTGGAAGATAGGCCACCCATCTAACAGCATACCCGCCTTAGTCCAGTTTTGCGCTTACTAAAATGTATTGCTTGACGTTCTTAAAGAGAGGAATGCGCAAAATTGAGAGCAACAGCGGTTTAAGGGACAGAACGTACTCCTCGCTAAAGTACACCTCAAAAACATACGACTCGTTCACTGAGAGCGAATTCCGGTTCCCAGCCGATTTTACAAACTTTTTATTAGAGTATACATAGCAACGTAATTCAGTAAACGCCTCGGAAAAAATGGACCTATCATATGAGTACACTAACAACGTCAGCTAAAAAGAAAATGGTGGATTCTTGTACTTAGAGCAGGGGTTGGCTGCTAAAAATTAGGAAAAATTTAGACACGCCTCATCCATCATGGACCCGTACAGTCAAAACGGACATATTATTAAACAACAGTTTATTTACATTTTTGCGTGAACTACGCTTCGTACATCTCAATTAATATGCACAACAGTTTTTGCCATTTAAGGAATAATGTTAAAACGCCCAGTAAATGATTAAAACTGTGTTTAAAGGCTAAATCAAGCACGTAAACTTGCGAGGTGGCAATGGCATAGCGCCAGGCATACAAGTTCTACTATTGGACGCGGTACGTGCTTTCAGGAAGTCTCGAAATAGCTGAATAGGATTGTGACGGGGTCCTCTGCGCTTAACCCCCAATGACACAGGTTCGAGTCTCAGCATTCTAAATATTTGTTTTATGTTCATCAAAACTTGGAAACCGAATTCACAATAATCTAATTATGAAGTCTCTGAGGCTTAAGGACATTATAATTTAAATCGTTTTTGGTTGTCTGCATTTTTAATAGCACAATAATTCATTGTGTGTCAAATTGAGTTTAACTTCCATATTAAACTCTGACAATGTAATTTCCTTGCTTTCTGCGTTTAAAGAACTACATAATTGTAGGATTAATGACTTCATTGTCAGAAATCCAGCATTAGCTAACAACAATAATTGTAGTTCACCAATAAAGAAACATTAAACAATGTCATAAAACATAAATAAAACAATAGAAATGAATATAATAACAGTTTTCAGAATAATAGTTTGTAAATTGTGAGGATTGCACGGTAAAAAAAATTAGTACATGCAGATGATTCGAACCACCTTCACAACAGACAGATTACTTCGGAGTCTTGCGCCCGTTCCAACTGAGCTACCTAGTAACGTGTGAGCTAAACATTCCGTTTAAGATGTAATACTCGCTGGTTCCAGTGAACATTTGCAGAAGTGCAAACGTCAGCTGTCTAATTACGAATATATTAAAAAGCGATGTGATAACATCTATATTAGTGCTGATTTCATCGAGTGTTTAACCTCCATGTTAAATACGCGCGTAGAACCTGGTAATGGGGTCGATGTTTTTATGTTGGGGTTTAAAATGCGGATTGCACAAAACTCGCGAATAAGGGACAGCTGACTCACCTGGTATATGCAGGAACCGTACAATGAATCAAACTAAAAAGCGAGCATTTGGCTTACCTATAGTTACGTTCTTGCTGTCATAGTTAAATTTGTTATCTAATGCGAACATTAAATTTGAAATATCTACAAATGTGAGCCAGATAAACCGGAGATCCGGATAAACGAGGCTGTATTGTACAAAGAAAGGCATCTGACTGAATAGGTGCCCCTTTATAATACGTATTGAAACTGTTGTGATACTTCCCGCCTTACAGCCGAGCCGAAGAAGTTGCCGCTATACATAGGCGCAATGTTTTATCCCGCTGCAGCCGCCGGATGAAGGACAACCTAGCAGGTTTTATGTAAATGTTTGCCACATGGTTATAAGTGTTTTACCTAGCGAGCGAGCTGGTAACATGCGAGGCCCGCATTCAGGAGGTCGTGGCTCAACTTCCTGGGGGTTTCCCCGGGTCGTTAGGTTAATGCTGGGAAGCCGATCTTTCTGTTCCTCCATTTCCCTGCTTGGATGTTTCAGCGTGCATTGCACGTGTTTACTCTCTGTAAATCCTCATCCTCCGGATTAGGAGACTCTCTGAGTCCCGGACCCCCCAGCGGGGAAGGGAGTTGGTGTACAATCTGAAGTTGTTAAGGTCTAACCACGCTTAATATCCCTTCGCCTCATCCCTCCCTCTTAGGAGGCGGCCCGTCAGGGACATAAGCACAAACATAACCTGATCGAGGTGCTAAGTCCCCCTATAGAGCGTGTAAATGTATTTGAGATTGCAGAACTGAATTCCGCATCACACAATGCACAATTCATCATTAAAAAAATATTGACACTTTAATAATAATAATAATAATAATAATAATAATAATAATAATAATAATAATAATAATAATAATAATAATAATAGTAATAATAATAATAATAATAATAATAATAATAATAATAATAATAATAATAATAATAATAATAATAATAATAATAATAACAATAATACTATTTAATAATGTAATTAATTTTAACGATACTAACTAGAATGGTTACAATTAATAATTGTACGTAATATGTATAATTAATAAATAATTTAATTTTATATATTTCTTGTTACTTTCTCTACTGGTAAGTAGAGGAAGTATTGTATTCCACCCAAAAATTTGATATCGAGATTTCACCTTTAGTATATGTTTTGAGGCCCCCTGAATCCAAAATGAGCATTTTTAGAAAACTGACTGTGTGTGTGTGTGTGCGCGTGCGTGCGTGCGTGTGTGTGGGTGTGGGTGTGGGTGTGTGTGTGTGTGTGTCTGTGGCCAGCATAACTCAAAAACGAAAAGTCGGTTAGAAACCAAAGTTGGTATTTAAGTCTAATGTCTTTCAAGGATGCGACACGAAGATATTGAAGAAAATAGCCCCACCCTAAACTACCCTTTACATGGAAAGTTTTTTAAAAAATTTGAAAATCCAGAAAATTGCTCTAACGATTTTGATTGTATCTTGAATTTTCTGGTTAAAGCCTATGTAGTGCTGTTTGCTCTGGATGGCTTTTGCATAACTCGTAAACCATAAGAGAGAAAATCTTACAGTGCAAAAAATGTAGATATTGCTAAAACACGCAATTTATGTTCAAATAATAATATTTTTGTAGAGTGAACCATTTTGGGGATATTCCTTGTTATATGTATCAGTTTGGGAAAACTTAAAACTTTCGTGAAATGGAACATCGTTGTTCAGTTTTTTACATGTTAACCGTGCAAAGAGAACGGGATTTAAAAGCTTTAAAACATTTGACTATCGCACAAAGCCTACTGTATTCTAATATTCCCCTTGTACCTACAAGAAAATAAGCAATAAGATAATTTGTACAAATGTTTATCTCAACTAACACGAAGAAGATATAGGAATAAGAGTTTGTAAGAATGGTTAGTACAAGAACATCTATTTTCCGTTTACTTTATAATTTGTTATATATGATATTAAATTGTATTTGTATTTTTATAATTTTCTCTAAAGCATGTCGTATGAATGTGTAGAATAAATAAATGTTAAAAATGTGGCTAATTAGCCAGTAATTAGATGCCAGGGTTAATATACAGATTTATTTATTTACGCCCCGGCCGTTTCCTGGAGCAGCTAGCACTTCTCAGCTTATTCCTCACAGACCAAGCGTCGAGGGATTGTAACGTCGTAGTACATAAGTGTATGAGGGACAGAAAGTGAATGACACTGAAAGGAGTGAGTAAGGTTACGAGAAGTAAAAGTGGTGATAGTACGAAAGAGTAGACTGTGTTAATGACGAGAAGAAAACTGTGTACTTGTGGTAGCATTTTAGATGACAAAGTAACCGGACTGGATGTTGTCATTTTGCCACAGTGGTGTCAGGGTTTGTCACAATATTAAATCATTGTATTCCAGCGTCTATTGGAATAAACTCATGAATGCACGCTTGGCAACTGCGCAGGTTCATAGTGTATGCAAAATGGAAGCTCAGGATTGTTGACAGTACATACTGCCTGCTCAGGTCCCGTGAAAATTGCTGGGAAAGCTTGAAAGAAAAGCACCTCTTCCTTCGTTGCTTGATAAACATACAGACTCGTGGCGAAACCAGTTTTTCAGCCCTCGCCTACTTTGAACTCTGGCTTGTCTTCGGCGTGAACGCATGCACGGGTTAGAGGAAGCCGATTAGTAAACAAAACGCACGCCCGTCTATTCCTACTCTGTTGCGAGACCATGCATATAATATATTCAATAATGATCGATTATCTCCTTTATCCTTCAGGATATATTAATGTTATTGGACATTTTATTCGTCATATTTGAATGTATCACCAGGAAAAATATTATCCCTAACACCTGTACGACAAATGTCCAGTCCAGTTTTTCTATCACTGTAGTTTCTGCTAACTACTGAATGCACAACAACAGTTCTGTTTTACTGACGTTAACAGTCTTCATCCTTCATGACATTAAACTCACTACTGTTTTCTTCTCGTAACCTTGACTCACTCCTTTCTGTCTTTCTTCACTTTCTCTGTGTCTAAAACAGCTGACTTTCACGATACAATCACTCAAAACACATTAACTCCTTCCGCGAACATACACACACTGACGCATAAGCTGAAACCAAAATCAGACTTCGACAACTCGTGTCTGTAACTAAATCACTTCTCTGCTCATTGTCTCACCTCCTTATATAGCGAGGATGACATAACATGGAGCTTTCTTGAACTTTTACAAATATGCATGCCGTCGGACACTTCTCGAATAATCTCGAAAACCTCCTTTGCTGTACGCCACGGTCGGCGTCACACCTGTTTAGTCCTATTCTGTTCCAAGGCTGTACAAACAATGCAACGATAATATTCGATTATCTCCTTTACTTTTCACTACAGATTAATTTGTTATTCTTTTTTTTTATTCGCCATATTTGAATCTACCACCGTACGCACTCATTTAGGGGAAACAGCTAATTGGCAGTTCCCAAGAATTCAATATGGCTGACATTACACTAAACTGCAGAAGTCATTACAGCAAAAAACACTACTACCAACCTACAGAACAAAAACATTATTTCTAACCTCAAATATCACAGGGTTAAAGTAACATGCTTTCAAACGATAATAATACTGGAACAACGTTACCACACAACACAAAAACCTACTCAACTTTGGCAAATCTTGTTCTGCAATAACACTTAGGGTTAAAATCACTTCCGAGCGCTAAATATCGTAATATGCGCTACTGTGTAGCAAACACAAAAATAACAACAGTAACTATAACTGTATATAATGCTCTAAAACAATTCAGGACAAAACCACGCACGCACGAGGAATACAATGGCGTCCACAGATTAATACGGCATCTAAAGACTTGTTTTAAAATCTATTGGTTGGCTTCTTGCGACAGGTTGAAAAACAAGGGCTAACGCCTGTATATTTCTATTGAAACATTGGTGTATACAAGGTGGAAGGGAAGTCGTAACATTCCTTCTAATAAGTGCTTCCTAGAACCATTACAAACAAGAAAGTCGAATGGGATTTTGTTCTTTGATCAGCCGATTACGAAAAAATAGTTTTTTTTTTTTATCCAAGTTGGATGGGTAATTCCACAAGAATGTACACAGATAACAGTTTGTTACTTGTAAGATGCGTAGAGTAACTTATTTCTGACATAACTTCATGAGACATTACACAGGGTTTTGAAATAATTAATCACTTAAAGGACGTGAAGGAATACTCTAAGCTGCTACTTCAGAGGTGACGTAGCTCGACAACGTTGTGTTGAGGTTGGTCAGGGAATTGACCTGGTTTGTGGATGTAAACAGCTTTCGCTTTCGGAAATGTTTTGGGAGCTAACGCTTGTGATTGGTCTACACTCGCACAACAAACACGGAAGGACAAGGCAGGGTATGAGTTTGTTTTTAACACGCACCGTTACGCTGTTTGTTTATGTACTGAGCTAGAGAAAGTGACCAGACACACAATCTGCAGCGTTGCCAGCTTGTTGTCGAGAAAAGTAAAATATCTCGTTAAGAAATGGTCAGAGACAAAAACGTAAGATACAAAATGTGTTCCAAATATCGAGATCTACCACTGGTTTAAATTATTGTAATGACTTGCCTTTCACCCTGTATTTTTTGAGTGGAATGTAGTACTTCCTTTACGTACTAAGCACCAGAACACCGTGACTCACCTTGGTAGCGCATGATGGTATCTTTTGCTCTGCTGCCTACACGGTGGCTTGTCCGTTGTAGAGGATCGCTGACCAGCAGCTGCTGCTGGTGGAAAACTCGAGGTGGACGACAGCTGTGGAGCTTCATGAAGTGTCTTTTCCTTGCTCTTATGTTGACGTTTCTCACTCATTTCAGCAACTCTCACCAGTGTGACGAATTGTTGCTATGTACCTGCTGCAAGTCTTCTTAATATTGCTTACCTACAAAATTAGAAGCATGTGTTATTTACGTACACAACTGTTTGTAATTATACAGGGTGTCCCAAAATTAGACCGACAAACTTTAGGAGCTGATAGATAACACTATTTTAAATACTTTTTGTTAAGGGAAGTTTTTTGCTGCGGTGCTTCGTTTAAGCGCTAGATGAGTTAATGTTATAGATTACTGCCTCCCACCCAGTTTATGTATTTACGGCAAAATCGACAGTGTAAATTAGTATTGCATTTATCTTATCCAAGAAACAAACACAGAACACAAACATCCCATTATTTACAGTTAATCACAGCTTTACTATTCAAAGTAAATGTTGGAACGCACGCCCATTGCGATTAACACACAGAGTGCATCGGCGTGCCGTATTCTGCCGCACTCTCACAAACACACCAGCCATTTCTCTGGTTTAAAAGTTTGTCTCTCTAATTTTTAATAGTAAAGCTGTGATTAACTGTAAACAATGGGATGTTTGTGTTTTGTTTATGTGTTCTGTGTTTGTTTCTTGGACAAAGATTGTGTGCCTTACTAAGATAAATGCAATACTAATTTGCATTGTTGATTTTGCCGTAAATACTTAAACTGGGTGGGAGGCAGTAATCTATAACATTAACTCGTCTAGCGCTTAAACGAAAGACCTCAGCAAAAAGCTTTCCTTAACAAAAAGTGTTCAAAATAACATTATCTACCAGCTTCCAATGTTTGTCGGTCTAATTTTGGGACACCCTGTATATACCACGTGGCCCAACTCATCCGTCTTAGGCATAAGTAGATATACCTTCGCGCGTTCATATAGTTGCAAAACGCAACGGCGCAATTCCTATGAAATGGACACCAGTGGCGTGAGTGAACTTCGTCCTGCTTTATCAGAGAAGCAATTCTCAGGCTTGAACTAACGTGTGTAGTCCATGATAATAGATAATAACAGTATAAATAACCTAAAATTATTATAATGTTTTCTACTTTACTTTCGGGGCCTTTATTTTCTAAGAAATAAACTCATTCCTATTTATTTATACCAACAAACTTACTGTTGGTGTTTTTAAACACACAAGCCGTGTGTGGGCAATGTTTGAGAGGTAGAACTGGAACTTAAAAATTCAATGCCACAGCTGGGATTTGAACCACAGACTGCCTTTGTGGTTTACCAGGAGAAATACGAACTGGTTTGAGAATTCAATGCCATTCTGGCAGTTTGTCACAGTAGCTTAATGGTAGAGCACCCGCCTGGTAAACGGAAGGTCTGTGGTTCAAATCCCAGCTGTGGCATTGAATTTTTAAGTTCCAGTTATACCTCTCAAACTCATTCCTGTTTATGCGGCTAGTAAAATTGCGGATTACAGGTTGTAAATTGTCGTAACAAAATCCATGCAAAGATGAGGGCACGTAATGTTCCATTGGAACTTATTTGTTGCTTATTACTGTGATTGTTGTATTGCATTATTAATAATAATTGTGATTATAATATTATCCATGGATTGTGTTACGGAAACTTACAATCTGTAATCGATAATCTCAGATAACAATACAGGAGTGAGGTTATTCCCTGGAAAATAAAGTCCCTGGAAAATAAAGACCCTGTAAATAAAGTCGAAAATATTCTGAGGCCTTTTCCATTATTTATATTGATATTGTCTATTATCATGGGCTACAAACGCTTGCCTCTCAGTTCGCTCACGCCAGCGGTGCCTGCTTCATAGAAATTGCCCAGTTGCGTTCTGCAACTGTTTTAACGTAAGACAGGATATCTACTTACCGCAAAGACGGATGAGTTGGGCCGCCTGGTATATAAGCCGCTGTGTTTATGTGTATTGTTTACATACTTCTACACCGTTGTACCTATTTTGACCATATTTGGCACAGATAACCTATGAATAAAGGCAAAAATTGTTTAGTTTAGAATTCGAAATTCCACTCCATTTCACGCAATTGTGTAAGACCATCTGTTACATCTTTGTCAACGATAATAATTATAGTAACTTCAACATTGCCAACATTACAATAATTACATTTATTGGCCTCACAGAATAACAAAAGGAACAGTTATTCGTTTACCTCCTGTCTGACATCGCTGTGTGTTAATGCACAGTGAAATTTGGTCCAACTTTGTTCTGAATTTATTTTGTTTTCTTAGTAGTTTTTTTTTTTTTTTTTTTTTTTTTTTTGCTTAGAATAAACAAGGTTGTATTGATGTTATTTAAACTACCTACTATTACTTCCTGCCAATGAGATTTTCTCTATAACTAGTGACGAGGTAGCAGTAACGAGAAATCATTATTACCAACTGTGATGTTTGTGATTCTTTAACGTTTTCTCGCTATTTTTACTTTCTCTACTGGCAAGTAGGGGAAGTATTGTATTCCACCCAAAAATTTGATGTCGAGATTTCACCGGAAATATATGTTTTGAGACCCCCTGAAATTTTTAGAAAAAGGTCCGTGTGTGTGTCTGTGTGTCTGCCTGTGGACAGCATAACTCAATAACGAAAAGTCGGTTAAAAACCAAAGTTGGTATTTAAGTTTAATGTCTTTCAAGGATGGGACACGAAGATTTTGAAGAAAATTGCACCACCTTAAACAACCCTTTACACGCAAACTTATTCAAACATTTAGATTTTCTTGAAAATGGCTCTAACGATTTTGATTAAAAGTCATATGTTTAACGTGTTGCACTCACATGACTTTCTCTACTCTTGCACTAACCATTCTTACAAACTCTTATTCCTATATCTTCTTCGTGTTAGTTGAGATAAACATTTGTACAAATTATCTTATTGCTTATTTCCTTGTAGGTACAAGGGGAATATTAGAATACAGTAGGCTTTGTGCGATAGTCAACTCTTGTAAAGCTTTGAGATCCCGTTCTCTTTGCACACTTAACATATAAAAAAATGAACAACGATGTTCCATTTCACGAAAGATTTGTCTTCCGAAACTGACACAAATAACAAGGAATATCTCCAAAATGGCTCATTCTACAAAAAACTTGGACATAAATTGTGTATTTTAGCAAGGTCTACATTTTTTGTACAGTAAGATTTTGTCTATCTCTTACGGTTTGCGAGTTATTCAAAAGTCATCCAGAGTAAACAGGACTACATAGGCTACAGCCAGAAAATTCATTTGTCATACAAATATCTTAAACATTTTAATAAAAATCGTTAGAGCCATTTTCAAGAAAATCAAAATTTTCGAAACATTTTCCATGTAAAGGGTAGTTTAGGGTGGGGCTATTTTCTTCAAAATCTTCGTGTCGCATCCTTGAAAGACATTAAACTTAAATACCAAGTTTGGTTTTTAACCAACGTTTCGTTTTTGAGTTACGCTGTTTACAGAGTGACAGAATGACACAAGCGCGCGCGGACTTTTTTCTAAAAATGCTTTTTATGGATACACGGGGTCTCAAAACATTCCCGGTGAAATATTCACGTCAAATGTTTGGGTGGAATAGAATACTTCTTTTATTTACCAGTAGAGAAGGTGAAAAAAACGTGCCAGGAAGGTCGGCCACGGGAATCGAACACGAGGCCTCTGGAATGCGTGTCACATATATTACCGCCTTAGGCATAGCGCTCATTAAGTATAGTTTTTACAACTCTGCCCCACTCCTCTGCCAAAGACATTACTTGAGGTTTGGGTTTTACAAGGCTTGTGGTTTAAAAATCTGATGTATTGCACTCACATGACTTTCTCTACTCTTGTACTAACCATTCTTACAAACTCTTATTCCTATATCTTCTTCGTGTTAGTTGAGATAAACATTTGTACAAATTATCTTATTGCTTATGTCCTTGTAGGTACAAGGGGAATATGGGAATACAGTAGCCTTTGTGCGATAGTCAAATGTTTTAAAGCTTTGAGATTCTGTTGCCTTTGCCCACTTAACATATAAAAAATGAACAACAATGATCCTTTTCACGAAAGTTCTAAGTTTTCCGAAACTCACACACATAACAAGGAATATCTCCGAAATGGTTCACCCTACAAGAAAATTTATTGAGACATAAATTGTGTATTTTAGCAAGATCTACATTTTTTGTATAGTATGATTTGGTCTATCTCTAACGGTTTACCAGTTATGCAAAAGTCGTCCAGAGTAAATACGACTACAGGGACTATAGCCAGAAAATTCAAGATATACATTTCATTTGCCATAAAAATATCTCAAACATATGACATTTTAATCAAAATCGTTAGAGCCATTTTCAAGAAAATCAAAATTTTGAAAAAAATTTCCATGTAAAGGGTAGTTTAGGGTGGGGCTATTTTCTTCAAAATCTTCGTGTCGCATCCTTGAAAGACATTAAACTTAAATACCAACTTTGGTTTTTAACCGACTTTTCGTTTTTGAGTTACGCTGTCCACAGACTGACACACACACGGACCTTTTTCTAAATATGCTTTTTTTTTATTCAGGGGCCTCAAAACATATATTTCCGGTAAAATCTCCACATCAAATTTTTGGGTGGAATACAATACTTCCTCTACTTACCAGTAGAGAAAGTAAAAATATAAAGGAACCATAAGAGGGCTACATTACCTCTCGCTCTGTTTATTAGGGTGGCCTTTTGCTGGCTAATGGTAAAAAGCTAGCAAATGTTCCAAATGTTTACCAAAAGTTTTCATAATTGTAGGTTTATTTACCGTTTATGTTTTTCTTCGCTTGGAGAAAGTAACAGGAACCAGAATGTGTTTAGTTATCCATGAAATCCATTTGTTTCTCAAACACTTGTGAACACTGCGCTTTTTCTAGCAACTTCACTGTATCACTAGACGCCATTCTCACTTCATCACAGCAATTTCACGGCCATGCAATTATGCTAACACAACAAACACACATTATCACAGAGGAATGAAACAAATACGCGAAATGTCTGCTGCCGAGGCGCGTTGATCCGGGCGCCGGGGTTAGAATGGCCGCACTGAACAACATGACGCATCTCAGACATAAAGATAGTACTTGCACACCTGCCAACACTGCTCCGGGACGCCATTGAGGAAACGGTGGACAAGTGGGTGCCGAGCGATAAACAGAATGAACCCAGTGCTGGATCCAATCATATCTGCTTGCCAAATTCCAGATCCGCCACCTACTCGCTCTTCTAAAAGCTATTCTTACCGATTCTTCATAATCAACACGGACCTTCACTTCACATTTAAAACATCAAGTACCTTCGCTCGGCTTTTATTTCCCTTTTTACTTTCTCTACTGGCAAGTAGGGGAAGTATTGCATTCCACCCAAAAATTCGATGTCCAGATTTCACCGGAAATGTATGTTTTGAGACCCCCTGAACCCCAAAAAAGCATTTTTAGAAAAAATGACTGTCTGTGGACAGCATAACTCAAAATCGAAAAGTCGGTTAAAAACCAAAGTTGGTATTGAAGTTTAATGTCTTTCAAGGATGCGACACGAAGATTTTGAAGAAAATAGCCCCACCCTAAACTACCCTTTACATGGAAAATTTTTCGAAAATTTTGATTTTCTTGAAAATGGCTCTAACGATTTTGATTAAAATGCCATATGTTTGAGATATTTTTATGGCGAATGAAATGTATATCTTGAATTTTCTGGCTATAGCCCCTGTAGTCGTATTTACTCTGGACGACTTTTGCATAACTGGTAAACCGATAGAGGTAGACCAAATCATATTATACAAAAAATGTAGATCTTGCTAAAATACACAACTTATGTCTCAATGAATTTTCTTGTAGGGTGAACCATTTCGGAGATATTCCTTGTTATGTGTGTGTTTCGGAAAACTTAAAAGTCTCCCGAAATGGATCATCGTTGTTCATTTGTTTATATGTTAAAGCGTGCAAACAGAACGGAATCTCAAAGCTTTAAAAGATTTGACTATCGCACAAAGTCTATTGTATTCTAATATTCCCCTTGTACCTACAAGGAAATAAGCAATAAGATAATTTGTACAAATGTGTACATCAACACGAAGAAGATATAGGAATAAGAATTCGTAAGAATGGTTAGTACAAGAGTAGAGAAAGTCATGTGAGTACAACACATCAGATTTTTTTTTATTTTTGGAGAGAAGATTCTTATTCAGATAAACTTGAAAAACAAATCAATTTTCATCTTAATTGTAGGAGCCCATTCCGTGACCAGACCTTTAATATCCTGGCTTGTTTGTTGAAATTGGCCCATTAACAGAGAAATTGTGGCCAAAATAAGGTTTAGAGTAATTGTGGCTGTTAGCGTATTATCACGATTTTTTTCAGGAATGACGTTTATATGTAAAATAATAAGCAAGACCCTGTCTGAATACAAAATTTGATCGAAATCGTTAGCGCCGTTTGCAAGTTGCGCGTTTAAATATATAGTATATGAATTTCTTGAGTACGATAGCATATACACATGTTAGGCTGCCCAGGAATTTGGGCCCTAGCCCCTCTGCCATTGCACAGCCCTCAGCGAGTCTTTACATCGAATTTTTGGCGTGCTGTTTATTCTGTAACTACAGTTAATTAAGCTTGTTCATGCCTGTATTTTCAACTTTCGTCTCTTTATTCGCTTATTTTCACCGATTATGTTATACTTTCTTTTCCTTAAGATCACTACTATTTTATTTTACCCATTCCACTCTAGAATTTCTTTGCCCCTCATTTTTCTTATGTTTCCTGGTTAATAATTTCCTACACTTTACTTATTCACCTTTTCCTTAGCTCCATATCACTTTCACTTTCTTTCCTCACTTAATTTTCGCTTTTTTACTTTCTCTACTATTAAGTAGAAGTATTGTATTTCTACCAAAAATTCGATGTCGAGATTTCACCGCAAATACATGTTTCGAGACCCCGAGTCAAAAAAAAAAAAAATTTAAAAAAGGTCCGCGCGCGTGTGTGTCTGTTAGTCTGTGGACCGCATAACTCAAAAACGAAAAGTAGTTTAAAGAAATACATGATATGACCAAACAAATACACAACTTTCATAAAAATGTAGTCTTATTCCTGTACATTGTGATGTTTTTGGAAATGAAATGACTGATATTTTAGCAAAGAAAGATCCAAAATCAATTTAGTGGTAAAACAAAATGTCTCCTATGAATCAAATAAAAGATTTGTTAACAGAAAAATAACCTAAAATTATAATCAAGAGATAACACTTCGAAATGAGCAGTAAAAATGGAAGAACATTTTGGATGATCCACAAATAGTTGCTGATTTACTAAGAAAATCCTCTGTTGCTTCATTTCGACTGACAACACATATTTGCTAGAATAAACATATTTTCAGAATTGGAATATTGGCACCTCCAAGTTGTTTATTGTGCTCCAAAGAAGAAGAAACGCACATGGAACATTAATTCCATATGTATAGCATCAAAATATTGGGAAGCAGGAAGGAGAATGCCTTCATTATTAAACACACGTGTACGCACGTACACACACAGACAGACACAGATACACACACCACCCGCCCACCCACCCGCACAAGTTACACTTGTCCAATAGCCTTGTTTTTTGTAGTGTTTAACGCCCGCTTTTACTACTGCGGCACCGCAGGCGGTGACACTGATGATACATGGCGAAGGAAACCGGAGAACCCGGAGGATATCACCCCAGCGCCGCTTCGTCCACCACGAATCCCACACAAGGTTGCCTGGGATTGAACCCGGGCCGCTTTGGTAAGAAGTGAATGGTCTAACCACTCGGCTACGGCGCGGCCCCTTGTGTTTCTTTGTTACCAGCTGAAATACCCGGCGTTGTCCGTGGTTTGACGGTTTAGGATGCGTGAGTGAAGGTATTTAAGGGCCCGTCAACAACTAGGTGATTAGGGACCGAAATCCAAAAATAAAACAAGCAAACAACAACAAAAATCTCAATCCTAAAATTTAAAAAGAGAAAGCGAAAATAACTAAAAAATGGAAATTAAAAGGGCTAAAAGGAGAGTTAAAACAGGTAAAAACTTATCTTGCTAAAAAAGGTAAGCTGATGACACTGTTAAAAAGGTAGAAACACCAGAAGTAAAGCATCCTAAAATTCTAAATCCGCCAAGATAAAAAACACTATACTTGCTTACCAAAGTCAATGTTGGCAACAAGCCGCGGTACTGTAGTTACAGCTACTGGGTCGGAGCACAGTGTAAGTCCCAGGCCAAGGGACTGTCGCTCACGAGCATATCGCGGACAATCAAGGACATGTGCGACGGAGAGTGGAACATTGCAGGGCGCCAGATCACCACGCAAAAGTTGTCCATGTGTGGCCTATCCTCAGGTGGGTTAGAACCACTTTTTCCCGCCTGGTATCCCTGCAGCTGGTCTGCCAGGGTTGTGCAGTGTCCTTGATGGCCCGTAACTGAGTGTTAGCTTACGCTTCCCAAGACTCCTGCCAGACAGCAAATAGATGGCGACGGAAGTACTTCTGCTCATCTACATAAGGGAGCGTACGAGTGGAAAACTCCGGAAGGCGACATGCAGCCATAGCAGCCACACCCGCCTCCACGTTCCTGGAAATACCCACATGACCTGGGCACCTGGTAAAAACGAACTGGTATCCCCGAGATAACAACTGAGATACCAGTATCTAAATTTTAAGAATTATGGCCGAGTTGCCAACAAACTGTTGCAGTGCCTGAACAGCGCTCAGCGAGTCATAACAGATAATAAAATCTTCAGGGACTGAGCTGGAGATAAAAGGTAAGAAATAAAATATGGCAAATACCTCGGCGGTAAAAACTGAACTGGCGTCTGAAAGACGATACATTTGAGCGTCACCGTTGTATACAAAAGCGGAACTCGTAGCACTACCCAACTGGAAGCCATCGGTAAATACCGGAGTGTAAGTTCAGTACCGGCCTAGAATTTCGGTGAAAAGTTGGCGAAACACTCAATGAAGGGTAGCTATCTTCGCACAGCCAGACAGCTCAAGGTCGAAGCGGGCACGCTGGAGTTGTCAGGGAGGACAGTGGCCAAGTGATTGTCGCTCTACGGCTGGCATTCGGAGGGCGTGTGCGACAAGCAGTTTTCGAAACCACTTGACAGTGATGCCACATGGAGGGGAGATATTTGTATTCCGCATAGTGCACGAGATCTGGACGCAATACACGAAGCATGACCAGGATGAGCGGTCAACCTTGCCATATAGGAACAAAGTAACAACGAGCGTCGGACAGACACTGGAGGTTCGACAAAATCAGCATACAATCCATTCTACTGGTGTGGAAAACCGCAGTAATGAAACGGATACCAGTGTGATGTATTGTGTCTGAAAGGCGGAGTTTAGAGATGGATGCCGCGCCATGGATAAAACAGCCGTAGTGTTATTTGGACCGAACCAGTGAGCGATACAACCTCAACATGACGGTGCGATCGCCGCCCCTAGATGCTCCAGATAAAACCCTGAGTAACCGAAGCGAACGATCGCAGGAAGCACGAAGATGACGAATATGGTGCTCCCATGGGAGTTTGCTGTCTAGGTGTAGGCCCAAGAACTTCAGGTGCGGAACAAACGGAAACCCTGCGCCACGCAAATGAAGATCAGGAGGAGGGTGTACACCACGAAGTCGATGGAAATGGACACACTATTTTCGTAGGGGAGAACAGAATGCCGGTGCGAAACGCCCACTCGGCTGCAGTTGACGCTCGATGTGCTCCAAACTATAAGAGCGATAGTATATCGTGAAGTCTTCAACTTACAGTGACATGGGGGTTCCGCTACGAACAACACTAGTGATGCCATTAATGGCAACGGCGAAATGCGTAACACTGAAAATCGACCCCGGGGGTACACCATTCACCTGGATCTTCTTTTGGGAGAACGTGTTGCCTATGCGGACACGAAGACGGCGAATCATAGGCAAATAGGGCGGTAATTAGAGGGAAGTGTACGGTCTTTTCTGGGTCGAGGGATGGAGACGACAGTACCCTCACGCCAGGAAGACGGGAAAACCTGCTCACACAAGATGCGGTTGTAAATGCCCAGCGGGAAGGATAAAGCCGCAGTTGGAAGATGAAGCAGCATTTGTTGGTGGATGTCATCGGGACCAGGAGAGGAATCCTTAGCTAGACAAAGCGTGAGCTAGCTCTGCTACGGTAGAAGGTGCGTTGTACGGCTCACTACAGTCACTGTTAAAATTGAGAACTACTCGCTCTGCAGATTTCTTGATGGCTAGAAGCGCTCTATCGTAGCTTTGGGTTTGGCTAGTAGCAGCGAAAGTATTGGCAAGTGCGTCGGCGATAGTCTGCTCGCTGGTGAAATGGGAGCCATGTACGGCAACAGCGGGAATAATCGTCCGTCGACACTTGCCGTGCATACGCCGAACAGCAGTCCACGCCCTTTCCTCGAGTCACCAAGGCACAGGAACGTGACGAGATGTAGTAGAACCACGAGGAATGCTGGAATTCGCTGCAAGCAGGGCAGAATATGTAAAATACTCCTCCAGTTCATCGATGGTGGGGAAGACATCGTCGTGGAGGTGAATGAGCGAGCGAAATTTCCCCCATCCAGCTTTGGAAATAATCCAGTGAGGATGTCGTGTTGGCACAGGATGGTGTCTGGATAGGTGAATGTTAATGGGATAATGATCACTGCCAAATAGGTCGGAAAGTACCCACCAATCAAGAAGTGGTACCAGTGACGGGCTACAGAAGCTAACGTTTACGGCGGAGTACCGTAGGCAGATGATAAAAGGATGTTTAATAAAGATAGGCTGGACAGATCACAAACGTCTACTAGTAGACACCAACGAACATCGTCAGTGTTGGAGCCCCATAGTCTGTTTGGCATTCAGATCACCGAGGACGTTCAAGAGGTCACGAGTTCCAATCTCGCTTAGGGTAAGTTATCCGGGTAAGGTTTTTCCCGAGGTTTTCCCTTATCCTGAGAAGACGAATGTCCGGTAATTTAAATATGGACCTCGGGCTCATTTGAGCATAATCTCACCCATTTCATTCATGCACCGTCCGATGACATTACGTTGGAGGAAGTTAATTAAAAAAAAAAAAAAAAAATCACCGAGGAAGATAAGCGGTCACGGAATCTGAGCCAAAAGAGCCCGAAGGTCGTTCTCGTGTACGACACTGACCGGTGGCAGATAGACATTGCAAATAGAGAGACTCGCAACTGGACAAGCACCGCTACAGCTTGCAGCGGCGTGTTAAGCGGGATGCTGGTGGTAGAGATGTTATGCGCCACCAGAGTAGCAACACCACCAGTCAGCTGCAGAGTCATGTCTAAATGCCGAAAAGCCACTAAGATGTAAGGCACGGTTAGGCTGCAATCGTCTTTCGCCGTCCTCAGGCGACTGCCCGGAAGTTCGGGAGTCTGAATATCCCCGGTGGCTCGCTGTGCGGGAGAGGGACTTCATGGAGGAGGTGCAACTACTCGCCCGATATCTAGGTCCTGAACGATGTGTTGACAGCCTAAATGGTGTGGCCTCTGCTTGTGGACAGCCGGTGAGTATGTGTTTACGCTGCGGAAGATGTAGTTGGGGTGCAGCTGTATCACGAGACGGTGGAGAGGTGCTCGCCGGTAAGTCTGCGTCGAAGCATCTGCGACGGGTACATGCTGTATGGCAACAGTGCTCACCGGAGGGCGACGGACTGCGGAAGCAAAACCTGTGGTGGTAGCAGCTTGTAGTTGCTGAAAGCGACGACGCGCTTCAGTAAATGTCAGGCGCTCTTTGACGCGCAGCTCCTGGATACTTCAAAGTATAACCCTGGCCAAGGGACTGGCGCACACGATCATATCGCGGACAATCAAGGAGATGTGTTACTTAAAGTTGAACGCCGTACACAGAGCAGACAGACGCGGTGTCACCACGTAAAAGGTGTCCAGGGGTGCGTCGCCTGTGAATGTTTATCTCAACTAACACAAAGAAGATATAGGAATAGGAATTATTATTTATTTATGCCAACAAACTTACTGTTGGTGTTTTTAAACACACAAGCCGTGTGTGGGCAAAGTTTAAGAGGTAGAACTGGAACTTAACCAACAGTAAGTTTGTTGGCATAAATAAATAATAATTACCATGTGAAGGTTATTTAATCCTGGGATATAAAGTACTTGCAATAGTAAGTCACCATTGGGGTAATTGTCTCTGATGTGAGACTGCCTTTGTGGTTTACCAGGAGAAATACGAACTGGCTTGAGAATTTAATGCCATTCTGGCAGTTTGTCACAATAGCTCAGTGGTTAGAGCGTCCGCCCGGCAAGCGGAAGATCTGTGGTTCAAATCCCAGTTGTGGCATTGAATTTTTAAGTTCCAGTTCTACCTCTTATAGGAATAGGAGTTTGTAAGAATGGTTAGTACAAGAGTAGAGAAAGTCATGTGAGTGCAACACATCAGATTTTTACAGTCACATATCCTTTCAACTTCACGTTTAGGCTGTGCCGTAGCCAAGTGGTTAGACCATTCGCTTCTCACCAAAGCGATCCAAATTTGATCCCAGGCAACCATATGTGAGATTTGTGGTGGTTGAAGCACCACTGGGGCAGGTTTCCTTCGGGTTCTCTGGTTCCCCGCCATCTCATTCCGCCGGTACTCCATCTCCATGTATCATCAGTGCCAGCACTTGCAGTGCTGTATGTAGTAAAAGCAAGCATTAAACCCTACAAAAAAACTTCACGTTTGACATAAAATGGACTAAGATCTTTCATTGTTTTCCCTTCACAAGCCAAGGTTGTCACCAAAATACTATCAATGAAAGAGGGTTTGGGTGTATGCATGATGGATGCGAGTATTTTCTGGAACTTGGGCGTCAGCCTGCCATCCGGAGGTTAAAGGTAAGACACCAAATCTCCACAGTCTGTGCTGTCATGGAGACCCCTCTAATGACTGATCTCAAAGCCTACTTCAGAAGAGCTACCCTCTGATTTCCACTGCTTGTCCACATGGGTAAATCATTCACCATGCACACCCTGGCTTTATGCCCCTACTATGCAAGCCTGTGGCTCGCCACTTTAGGCCATGCCTATGTGCAATAGATACACAGATTCAGTGGACTTGTGGTTGATTACATCGGGGTTCCGTCAGTGGTAACACGTCCAGCTGGTGATACTAACCTGAAGGCACATGGCCGTTGGGGAATTAACAGAGGCCAGGCCCTCAGAGAGCTACGCGGCTGTACATGATGGTGTGACCAGTTCCGCACCTTAGGCCACAAATGGGGGCAGTGTGAAGGGTCTGCGCTTGAGACATCCAGAGAACACACATGTTGGGAGCCACGCTGAAACCGTGGGAAAGGACCATGCAGATAGAAAAGATCCCTGCTGGTAAGACAGGAGTTATAAACCTAAGACCTTACAAATTAATAATCATAATAAGTCTAGAAGAGAAAGAGGATGATGAAGTGTAAAAATCTGATGTGTTGCACTCACATGACTTTCTCTACTCTTGCACTAACCATTCTAACAAACTCTTATTCCTATATCTCCATGTTAGTTAAGATAAACATTCGTACAAATTATCTTATTGCTTATTTCCATGTAGGTGCAAGGGAGATATTAGAATACAGCAGACTTTGTGCGACAGTCAAATCTTTTTGACCTTTGAGATTCCGTTCTCTTTGCATGATTAACATATAAATAAAAGAACAACGTTGTTGCATTTCGCTAAAGTTCTGTTTTCTGAAACTCCCACACATAACAAGGAATATCTCCGAAATGGTTCATCCTACAAGAAATTTTATTGAGACATAAATTGTGTATTTTAGCAAGATCTACAGTTTCTGTACAGCAAGATTTTGTCTATCTCTAACGGTTTACCAGTTATGCAAAATTCGTCCAGAGTAAATACGACTACAGGGGCTATAGCCAGAAAATTCAAGATATACATTTCATTTGTCAAAAAAACATATAACAAACATCTCAGAAAAGGTTGAAAAGAAACTGCAAATTCTGAAAAGGTTAGCTGGTGCTAAATGGGGCTGCTCAAGGAGAGTCCTTAACACAACATACAAAATGTATATTAAACCAAACCTCTTGTACTGTTCTGAAGCTTTAGTAACAGCAGCAAATGCTAACATCAATAAACTTGAACAAATACAAAATCAGGCTCTTCGCCTAATCACTGGAGCAGTTAAATCCACACCTATTGATGCCATGCTTGCCTTAACACGGACCCCATCAATAACAACAAAAATAGAAGAACAAGCATTGCTCCAACACGAGAAAATGTTACGACTGCCAAACTCTAAATGGACAGAAGAGAACCTCCCCCCTTCAATCCTTAAAACTCATAGTAGTTTCCTAGAAAAGGTAACACAGATTAAATCCAAATTGAACATTCCTAACACCAGAGAAAATTTACTTATTAGAGAAAATCCATTGGAATTATTGCAACCTACCTTCAGTTTGGAATTAATAGAGGAAATAAGTAAATCAGACACACCAAAAGAAATACAAAAACTTCTAGCTCTGGAAACAATCAATACTAGGTATCCCACAGAAGAATGGCTGCACATATATACTGATGGATCCTCGAAGGAAAACCTTACTGGAGCTGGAGTTACATGTTCACATTTTTCCTTTTTTCATTCTGTTGGCAGAGACACAACAAATTATGATGGAGAAATAGAGGCTATATACATTGCTCTCCGACAATTATTAAATCTTCCCTTAAATAAATTTAACAAGGCAGTAATTCTTTCAGATTCTAAAGCTGCAATTCAGGGAATATGTTCAAATACTACAAAGAAGTCAACAAAAATTAGAGAATGCTACAAAATGTTCACACAACTCCAAAACGTTAATAAGACTGTTCATCTCCAATGGATTCCAGCACACTGTGGAGTCATGGGGAACGAAGCTGCAGACTCACTTGCAAAGAAAGGCACAACAATAAAACAAAAATCTAAATTCAATTTCTCATATTCCTCAATAAAACGCTTGATCATTAAAAATTGTTGTCATTCATACCTACAAGAAATAGAAACAAATGCCAAAGATAAAAAATGGATTACACTACTTTCAAACCCAGATATAATCCCCCAGAGACCAAGGAAAACAGCTGTTGCAGCCTTCCGACTATTGACAAATCATGACTGCTTGGCAAGTCATCTCTACAGAATAGGTATCTCAGCCTCACCAATATGTGTCCTGTGTAACGATCCAGCAGAAATGAATGAAGAACACTTGAAGACCTGTGAAGCATTAAGATCAGAAGAAACTACAGTTCAAAAGTATTGGAAGGCACGAATGCTAATGGCTTCATTGCCAGATGCAAGGCACTAGAAAACAACAACAACAACAACATTTCATTTGTCATAAAAATATCTCAAACATGTGACATATTAATCAAAATCGTTAGAGCCATTTTCAAGAAAATCAAAATTTTCCAAAAAATTTCCATGTAAAGGGTAGTTTAGGGTGGGGCTATTTTCTTCAAAATCTTCGTGTCGCATCCTTGAAAGACATTAAACTTAAATACCAACTTTGGTTTCTAACCGACTTTTTGCTTTTGAGTTATGCTGCCCACAGACTGACAGACACACACACAGACCTTTTTCTAAAAATGCTTTTTTTGAATTCAGGAGGCCTTAAAACATGTATTTCCGGTGAAATGTCGACATCGAATTTTTGGGTGGAATACAATACTTCCCCTACTTACCAGTAGAGACAGTAAAAATGAAATCAGCTACTCATGGTAGGTTTTATGGTGGTGAAAGGGGTGAAATGCCAGTCAGTGGCTCGGGAACCTGAGCGTGCCAAGCCTGTACCTACCATAGTAGGCCCCTGTGAGGCCCAAACACAATGTGGTACTACAACTTTTGGCTTTAGTTATGATGGAGGACACACAATCTATGGATTTTTCTCACACATGTGCACCAAACCTGTACTTCTCTCAGCGGTTTGCTTTTCGAGGAATGTAAAAAGAAAGTCTTCCACTACAAAGAAATTATCTTAAGTGTAAACTTGAATTGTTCGTGTTTATTCTGCGCTTGAACCTTACATTTTAATTTGGTTTTTAACCCATTAACGCCCAGCAGCCTATTTGTAGACCACTACAGATATTTTTTTATTTAGTTTACATGAATTCTCACGAGTCATTTTCACCATGTATGTCATCAATGATGTTAGCGGATTATGTGAACGTATTATTGTCTTTTAAAAATTAGAATATTCTGTAGTTTATTAGTTTATAATAATAAGCTGCAAATTCCAGCAGTGCCTGTGAAAGTGCATTACGGTTTTTTCCTTACGTTTCCTTTCCAACTTTCTGTAATATAAGAACTGTCAATAAAGGTCCATATTATTGCATCAGAAAATGAATCTGCCACTGTAAGTAATTCTAATTCTGAAAATATGAGCTTGAGAACAAGCGATCTATTTATAGACCACTGGACACAAGTGTTATCTCATGTCAGTATGTGTGATAACAGAAAATCATCAATTTCAACATCTGTAATGATTTAGGAAAGTCTAATGCAAGTTATTACAGTAGTTAGTGTTCCATACCAATGGCTTGCCAGCCTTTTATGCATAACTCTGATGGAGAGCAGGCAGGTCCTTGCCCAGTGCAGTGCCGCCACGGGACGGTCCAGTCGATTCAAGAACGCACGATAGAAAAGTGGTAGCAAAAGAAATGCTGACAAGAAATAAAGAAAAGAAAGACAAACATGTGGGAGATTTCCTATGAAAAGCAAAAGAAAAACAATAGAAAAGTAAAAAGAAATGAAGAAGAAAAAAGAGAGGAGTTAAGAGTTTTGGAGACATCTTGTGAAACTGGAAGGCTACAGACCCAGGAAACACAGTGGTCAAAGATTCTGATTTGTACATACACTAAGGAGAAAACAAACATGTAAAATATGTATATAAACATGAATGTGAACCTTTACTCCATAAAAGATCTACTGAACTCAAACATGAAAGATGCCATCCCACCCAATAAAAAATCTGGCATTTCCAAATTGAATGCAGAAGTGTATGTAGAAATGTATGAAGTGTATATGGAGCAATTCCGCGTGTGACTAACTGACATTTACACTACATTTTCTTCTTAAAATGTCTGTCTAATGGTCAATATAGGTGTAAAAATGTTATTTTAATGACATATGATGACAAAGAATTCATTGGCGGTTGTGATAGGGAATATAAAAACCTTAAAAAGTGAAACAATTATTTAATAATGAGCGCTAAGCTTTTCGTGGCTGACATTTTTGTCAACTGTAGGTCAGTTAGTTAATAAAAGTTTAGCGCTCATTATTAAATAATTGTTTCACTTTTTAAGGTTTTTATATTCCCTATCACAACCGCCAATGTATTCTCTGTCATCATATGTCGTTAAAATAACATTTTTACACCTATATTGACCATTAGACAGACATTTTAAGAAGAAAATGTAGTGTAAATGTCAGTTAGTCACATGCGGAATTGCTCATAGGAAAAAACCAAAAGAAATTTAGAAATAAGATCCAAGGAACACTTTAGAAACGTAAAAAACAAACAGTTGGAAAAATTGGCAGTTGCCACACTTTTGGACAAAAAAATACAATATAAAGCCAGAACCGAAACTCCTCAAACATGTAACAGGAAAACAAGAGCTGTCCACGTCCACAAATCTTCATTTTGACAAATAGAAACAGAGTATTCAATTGTGACATCCCCGAGAAGGATATCTTCAGCAAGTTCCTTGAACCACCACCAGAGGAGACCTCACCATCCTCACCAGGGAGAACCAGTCAATGTCAGTTGATAATGGAGCAAAGTCAGCCTCCGAAACATGTTCAGGGAAATTATAAGTAAGTGTTGTGTAGTGTTATTAATCAACTCACCTTTTCGATTTAAATTACAATATTGTGTGACCAAAAATTTGTTAAAAATTAAATACATCTATTATTCGAGGATATTTTTTATTATATTTTATGCATTCAAATTCAAGTGCATCCATTATGCGGTGGCATCTGTTATGCACGTAAATACAGTATAAAGAATAAAGAGGTTTAATACAAATAAAAATAAAAGAGAAATATTATGAATAAAGAGCAACAAAGGCCAGCATGATCCAAACATGTCCAGCGACAAAATTTATATTTTGTATAAAATGTCTTGGAGAGAGTTGTCCAAGACGAAAGGACTAGGGCCCAAGTTCATGAATAACTCAAAATGTATAAGACTAGAACTAAATAAACTCAAATTCAAGTAGGTTCATAATCACAACATGGGTTCTACCCACGGCTGACTTACACAATGTATAATTCAAAAGAAATTGAAAATTTGCTATAACGCATTTTGCATTCTATAGATTCAGAGGAATATTCAAAGGAAAATGGTATAATATTACTGCATTTATTATATTAAAATGGTTTTTATTAAAACATACTGCTGCAATCGTTACCTTGCTTCCATATAAATAAAACTAATATATAGGTTTATTACATTGCACTAAGCACACAAACCTCAATCCTCATTGATAAGGAATTGTGAAACACTTCTGTAATATGAACTGTGTAAAACAGCATCAAGTTCTTCTCTTCCAAGCCAAACAAAATCCTTCACAATGTCCTTATTGTTCTGGAGAGTCCCTGTTACATACTGTGCTTTAAAGAAAAATACCTGTAGGAAAACAGAGATAATTAATTACCATAGCTTTTAAATTACACAGGACACTGGGAGTGAAATTTTGGTCAAAAAATCGAAAATTGTTTTTTACATCAAAATGTTGCTGGAACTCCTGTGTATCTGGGTAAGCTAACATTTTTCATATTCCCCACTCCATGTGGCCATTACGACTCTTTCAAATAGTGCTCTTCCATTAACGTACACAGCATGTTCCTACATAAAAGTCTGTTTTTCTCAAAACTACATTTCTACATATTCCAAATGTACATCATACCTCAGGTTTGCTTCAAATTCAATGAAATTTTCCAAAAGTATTCATAAATAGCAGCTAAACAATTCTATGATTCAATATTGATGTTTTCATTAACATGAATTCCAAAAACATTTTTTTTATGCAAAAATCAATAACTTTTAATATATGTATTTAGGCTTTCACTGTTGTAACAAACAGTTCTAATAAAACCCCACCTACAACTGGCCAATCACTACCGTACCCAGCGCAACAATGCCCTGCCCACCCCCACCCATATAAATAACCGTAACGGACGTTAACTGTCAAAGCTTCCACTACTTCTCTGCTTCCACATTCAAACTCTGACCAGTGCAGATGGAGGATTGTGTTACCCTGATGATGCCAAGCGCAGTACTTGGCGAAACGCTGGTATCTACCTTGCCTTCTAGACCACGGCCTACAAGCCAGGAAGAACTAAACAATTCGAATAGTCAATAACTTTTAAGATTAAATTTCCTTTGTTATTAAAAATATGTACAGCATAATCAGCAAATGCATTTGAAATATCTCTTCATGCAATTGTTGCCCATGTTTCAGAGTACCAGTTCTGCCAATAGAAACCAATTTTGAAAAGTTGGTATGCGCGTATCACATTTTGAAAATATGCTTTAATAGCATAATTAAATTCATAAAATAATTTATATATCTTAAGCGAATTATCCAATTGTAATGCAATTTGGTGTACATCTTATTCTTATATAACTACAAACACAGTAAACATTTCAAAAAAGCCTATCAAGAAATGTGGAACTTTCATATTTCACTCCCAGTGTCCCTTAGGTTACACACAAAATAATACTTTTTTCTGAGCCACTTTCAGTCACTTTTACTTTATCACATATTTCCGTGTAGGTACAATGGGAATAGAGAATACAGTAGGCTTGCTTAATAGTGAAATGTTTTAGGGCCTGGTTGTTATGTGATGACTTTGAAATTCTATTCTCTTTGTATGGCCAGGACATAAAAACATGAATAACAGCTTTGCGTTTGAGTACAAGTATTTGAAAATTTACCCTTTTGAGACCCAAATATTTGTATGACACATGAAATGTACATTTTGAATTTTCTGGCTATAGCCTACGTAGTTCTGTTTACTCTGGATGACTTTTGAATAACTGGTAACCCGAAAGAGATAGATGAAATCGTACTACACAAAAGATATAGATCTTGCTAAAACACTATATACGTCTAAATAAAGTTTTTTTGTAAAGTGAACCATTTCACAGATGTTGCTTGTTATTTGTGTGAGTTTTGAGGAAGTTATACTTTGTGAAATGGAACGTTATTAATTTTTTATATGTTAACCCTTCAAGAGAACGGAATTTAAAGCTCTAAAAGATTTGACTATCGCTCAAAGCTTACTGTATTGCCATATTCCCGTTGCATGTGCAAGAAAACGAGCGATAAGATAATTTCTGCAAATGTTTATCTCAACTAACACAAAGACGATATAGGAATGAGAACCTGTAAGAATGGTTAGCACAAGAGTAGAGAAAGTCATGTGAGTGTAACACATCAGATTTTTCTTCTTCCCTTTCTCGTGGGCTCCATCAGATGCCAAGGTAAATGTCCGCATGGCAGAGAAAGTAATAAAACATCCAGGATATTACTATTCTTACCTTGGCACCAACTGCTGCACTTGCTTCATCTGCAACATGCTTTGGGTATTTATACTTGTAGAAGCCACAGGGCGCATTTCCTATGAACAGCACTTTCAGATCATTTCCACAACACTCTCCCAGTATTCTCTCTGCTGTCTAAAACAAAACAAAAATTGCACCAGCTTTATGTATGAATAAAATTGACATTTATTAAATGCTATGGTGGTTTTTTATGAAAGGAGCAAACAAGATCTTTGATACAGTGTCATATGTGCTGGGCAATAGACACGACACAAGATGGCACGAGCTAAGGTTTTTTCAATTAAACTTTGAGCTAATTTAACATGCATTCATAAATAATTTATTTTTACTTTATCTATTATTTATATTAAGTAGAAGAAGTATTGTATTCCACCCAAAAATTTGATGTTCAGATTTCATTGGAAATATGTTTTGAGGTCCCTGAATCCAAAAACAGCAAGGTCTGTGTGTGTGTGTGTGTGTGTGTGTGTGTGTGTGTGTGTGTGTGTGTGTGTGTGTGTGTGTGTGTGTGTGTGTGTGTTAGAGGTCTGCATGGGCTCGGGCCAAGCTCTCGGGCCTAGGCCCGGCCCGGCCCGCGGGCCAGGTTCGGGCCTAATTTGGAAAATGTTTGTCGGACTCGGGCCGGGCCCAGGCTTGAAAATTAAGAGATACAAAATAATGTATTATATATTTTTTTCCGAGAATAGCACAATTGTTACAGCATTCCATTACTAGGAATTCTATATGATTATTCTGTTGAAAGGTTTCAAATAATAATGATAATAATAACAAGAATTATGTCATAATCATAATAAAACTAAATAATCGGGCCGGGCCGGGCTCGGGCCCGGGCACTATAACCTCTTCTCGGACTCGGACCGGGCTCGGGCTTGGTTGAGTTCGGGCCGGGCCGGACCTAAGAATGTCGGCTCGTGCAGGCCTCTAGTGTGTGTGTGTATGTGTGTGTGTGTTACTCATGCTACATTAGTGCAACTGAAACAAAATAATCACATTTCCAAACACAACAACTATTCTGTTTGCAGCAGGTAGTGTATATGTATTTCTTCTCTAGTTTATAGCAGCACATTAAAATAATAAAACTAGAAAATAAACAACAGAGGAGGCTCAGCAACCCCTCCTAAGCTCAACCCCCAGTTTCAGCACCCTTACTTATAACCATTAGCATCACAAATCCTAGGAGTCTCACTTATTTCAAGACTGTGGAGAGACTTAAAGATCATACTGTACTTCCCATTTGCTTACCTGTCTCATAGACTCGCCATCCTGTCTCTTCCCCTGAGGCAGAACCCACTTGAACTCGTCTCCAAGTTTCTGCTCCAGCACTAGCAGCAAATGCTTGTCAAGCCTTCTATTTAGCGAGTGTCTGTCATTCTCTTTATCTGCATCTAAAATTTAACACAAACAATGAGTGAAACAACATCTTAACTTAAATAAGTGCTTCATCAATTAAAGCTTTGCAGCTTACATTTACTAAGATTATCGCCAAGTTTTAATGTTGGCCTGGGTGGCTAAGTTGGTTAGACGCTGGCCTGCTGATTCCAAGGTCACATGTTCAAATCTGGCCCATACCGATGGTTTTTAAGTGTGCTTAAAACCGACAGCTCCATATCAGTAGATTTACTGGCATGACAAAGAACTCCTGCAGGACAAAATTCCGGCACACCGGCAGCACTGATATGATCCTGGCAATTGACAGCATCGTTAAACAATAAAATAATTTTAATACTTTTTCACCACATTTTAATTACATGAAAGGGTCTTTAGACAGCTGACACTAGGCTTGCCAACGCGTACGATAATTATGGGGGCATACAATAATTTAAACTATTGTAACGGTATTAAGAGTAATACCGTTGGATATAAGAAATTATTATAGACTTGGGAACAGCCAGAAGGGGTAAGTATGTCCTGAAAGTGAAACGGTTAGTGTTCACGTAAACAGTGGAGTTGAACAGAAGAGGACGTGGAAAATGGAACTGTCTGAAGTTGTCAATCCCCATTATGCATTTCCAGTAGGATTTGTATTAATATGTGCCGTTCTTGTATTTGCGTTTGGAATCAAATCTGCGGAACAGACTGCATTTGCCCAGCTCACGTATACAGGCGATGACCGGAAACCAACTGACAAGGAAATACATCAAGTGATGAACAAGCAGATATAAAAGGGACCGCTAAAAAGATGCTGAAAAAGAGCAATCCATAAAAACTGTTTCTAAACAAAAAATGCAAGAAGCTTAACCTGTAAAGGAACATAAAAATACAAACAAGGATGTTACCAAAGTAATTATTGGTAAACAGCAAAAGACAGCAACAAACTAGGAGCTAAACAGACAAAAGGAAAATCTAATGAAAGTAAAGGAGAAGAAATTAAGAACAGCAAGCTGAAAGGAACCAGGGACGTACTCCTGATGGAATTCTACCAAGATAAGGAATCAAAGAGAATGTAATTCCATTTTCCGTCATGATATAGGAGCATTCAGGGTTTTGTGTTATATACTGTAGGTCAAGTTTATTGTAAAGAAAATAAAAGAAGACTGCTTATGTTTTTGAAGTTTGGTGTAGTTAGGGTAAGTTTAAAAAGGATTTAAAAACGTTTGAATTGTGTATATGATTGTTGTTTTCTCATATTCTTAATTTCATGAGATACGATGTAATGTTAGAAAGGTTTTACTTAGCATATAGATATTGTTTAAAACCTTTAAGTTATTTCAATAAATTGTTAGTTATGCACGTGTTGTTTGATGTGAACTTGCGCTATCCTGAAGATTCGGCGGATAGGAATTAATCAAAGGAGAGTGATATTTAGAAGGGTAATTTAATAGCTTATAGCAGAGTGGTGCAGTATGTACTCATGGTTGTCAACCCGTACAATAATTATGGGGGTGTATGATAATTTTGATACCGTCAAAATATCATTTTCACTGGTTTCTCACACCAGCGAAATGAAATTAATTACAAATAGCGACACCACCTTTGCCCCCATTGCCGGCAAGCAGCTGTCTGCCCGCTGCTAGAACCCTCTGTCGGCAGCACTGATCACATTTGAAAATATGGCACTGTAGTATGACTGCTTGTATGCAATAGGATTTGTCCAAGCAATAACTTATTTCCTGACCCAACCATTTTTGTTTCCACATGAGCAAGCATGGTCAGGACTTTCCAAAAATTACCAGCTATTTGATTTCACATATACATACACATGTCTGGAGAGTTTTTACAGGATTAGCATCCTTAGAACAGGTTAGAAATTTTAATTTCTTGGGAGTACACATAGACGAGACATTATCTTATAACACACACATAGAAACAATCTGTAAAAAAATAAGCTCAGGACTATACGTGCTAAGACAGCAAAATATAAGAACATCAATATCCTTAACACAGCGTATTCTGGTATTATCTTCCCACATTTATCGTATGGCATAGAAATATGGGGTGGGACAAGCAAAACCAATATGAATAGGCTCTTAAAAATACAAAAAAAAAAATGCCTTCGACCTAGACAATCCTGCCGAGAAACTTTTATAACACATAACATCCTAACTGTAGTCTCATTATACATACTAAAAACGTTATGCTAGTTAAAGAAAAAACACAGTTTAATACACTTCATAAATATTGCCACACATATAACACTAGGAGTTACCATAGAATGAGTACCAATAAAGCTCAAACCAACAAGGACCCATACAAAGTAGGAGCGATATTATACAATAAACTACCATTGACAATTAAACAAACTAATGCATCAAAATTTCAACATGTTTTTAAGGCATTTTTAATAGATAAGTGTTTATATGATATAAGCGAACTGTAAAGAATGGATATATAAATTCATCCTAAAATTGTAAAGGACAAAATTATACAAATGCAAACATGCTTAAAAAATTGTACTACAAATTCAGAAATATACAATTATAACACAGGAAGTAAATGTAAATTACATTTAACCCCACATCACAATAGATTATTTGAGAATAGCTTTCATTATAAAGGTATCAAATTTTACAATAATTTACCTTCGGAAATAAAAAATATACAATCTATAGCAAGTTTCAAAAAGCAAATTCACACTCTTCTTAATAAATGTTTTTATACAATAGATACATTTTTGCATTTGAAAGAATGAATTGTATATTTTATGTTCTTGTTTAATACGAGGGGCGTCTCAAAAGTAACTTGCACTACTTTTTTAAAAAATAACAAAATGTTTAAATATTTTAAAAAGGGTATATTTTGAAAGCTACATTCAGTATCTATCTTTCCACACAATTTCCTTGAACCTAAATACATTTTTGATACCGTGGTATCAGTTTTTTAACCCAATGTCAAACCACTCTCCCGCCAAACTGGATAGCCATCTTTCCACTTCTTGTTTCAGTTCCTCGTCATTTACGAAGCGCCTTCCCCCAAGATGTTGCTGCAGCTCCGGAAAAAGATGGTAATCACTCGGTGCAAGGTCAGGTGCACTAGATGGATGACCGAAAACATCCCATCGAAACTGTTCAAAATGGCTTGAGTTTCACCGGCAGCATGCGGGAGAGTGTTATCGTGGACCAGAAAAACAATTCTGCTCAACTTTCCCTTCCTTTTGTTTTGTATGGCTCTTTTGAGTTTTCTCAGCACCTCACAATAGCAAGCAGCTGTCATCGTGGTCCCATGGAGCAGATAATCGATTAACAGTACTCCCTTTGAATCTCAGAATATTGCTGTGATGACCTTGACAGCCGATGCAACAACATTTGCCTTTTTTTGGAGTTGCCTCATCCATTCGTTTCCACAACTTGCACACCCTTTCCATAGACACAGATCTTAGAAACAATCCTGTGAAGTGATGCACGGCTTATTTCAATATATGGAGGAAGTTGAAACAAACCTGCATCGAGTGTAAGGCGCTGATCGGTGTTCACGACTGCTTGAACCTCGTCAACAATATCCGGAGCGAGGGAAGTGCAGGGTTGGCCGCTTCATTGCTCATTGTGTAATGTTGTTCTCCCTTCAATGAACGATTGGGGCCAACGAGAAACCATTTGTCTTGACAAAACGTCTTTTCCATAAACACTGCACAACTCGCAATGAATTTCAGTCGCACATTTATTTTTTCCCGTCAGAAAACAGATTACAGTGCGAACTTCGCAATCGGCGGTAGGAACGAGTGGAGGCTCCATTGTTACTGCCGTTTTAATGTCCAAGCAATAAACTTAGGGGCCTAGGAATTTTACGGTGCTGCTACTGCACCCATACCTATATACCCTACCACGCGGATTTAAAAAAACAGTGCAAGTTACTTTTGAGACGGCCCTCGTATAAAGACATTATTTATAAAAATAGTTTTTTTTATTATATGATTGATACTGCTTTTACTATGTAATACTTATGTACATAGATACATATTGCGACTTTGGTGGGTGTAAAGTAAAGAAGACAGATGTAGTCAAGATAAAGAAACACTTTTATTTCCGTAAACAGTAACTTTGTACACTCGTTGCAACAGCAAGAAAGTCTTTACCGATTCACCAACAGCACGGCTCCGAATTAGTAACACAAAAACTGTCCCTTCTCACACTTTACCACTATTTATATCTCCCAGGCACTATTCTGGAAACTTCAGGAAAGTTCAGTTATTATTGTGGTGAAATACAAAGCAGAAAATTCCAGAAGTCTCTATCCCTTTCTCTGTTTCGGCAAGCGCCCCAACAATGCGGCCATTCTCTGTCTCTTCCCTTCGGCTCCTTTGCGGTAGTGCCGACAATAATGCGATGGGCGACACTGCTCCCTCCTCAAGGCTGGTCGTCCCGAACAGCACCATCGTAACGGGCCAGACGATCCAGGTGTACCACTAACATCTTTCCTCGGGGCACCTTCTGGATGCGGTAGACTACGTCGTTAATCCTCTTTACCACTCGGTACGGTCCTTGCCACGGTTGTTGAAGTTTTGGCCAGCGTCCCTTGGTCCGGGTAGGGCAGTACAACCAGACCATGTCACCTTGCTGGAATCCTAGGCTGTTGGCTTGCCTGTCGTACCGGGTCTTCATGCGGTCGCTAGCCATCTGGATGTTCTGACAAGCCATCTCGTGCATGTGTGGAGATGGTCTACTAGATTCTCCACATACTCGGTTGCCAGCTGTTTCGCTTCCGGGGGGCTCCCAAAAGCCAGGTCACAAGGGAGGCGTAGCTCTCGGCCGAACATTAGGCTTGCTGGTGTCATCCCGATGGTGTCGTGTGTCGACGAACGGTAGGCCAGCAAGAACAGTGGTACCTTGAGGTCCCAGTCTCGCTGATGGCTGGCCACGACCTTCCTCAGGTGCTCCTCTAGGGTCTTGATGTATCTCTCGACCTTGCCGTCCGACTGTGGATGTAGGGGTGTTGTGCGGTTCTTGTTCACCCCAAGTCTTTCCAATGCCTCCTTCATTAGGTGTGACTCAAAATTGGTGCCCTGGTCGCTGTGGAGCTCTAACGGGACCCCAAAACGGCAGAACAGCTGTTCCACGAGGCAGTCTGTAATCGTCTTCGCCTCTTGGTTCGGGATGGCATACACCTCCGGCCACTTGGTGAAGTAGTCCACAGCTACCATCAGGTACTTGTTGCCTCGATCGGACACTGGGAATGGTCCAGCTATGTCGACGGCGATGCGTTCGAAGGGCGCTCCGACGTTGTACTGCTGCATGCGACCCCGGCTCCTAGTCTGGGGGCCGCGACTCGCCGCGCACACGTGACATTGACGGCACCAGTTCTCAGCGTCTGCTCGGAGCCTCAGCCAGTAGTAGCGCTGTCGGAGTTTGTCGATCGTCCGGTTTGCTCCTAGGTGTCCACCCGAGGTACCGGCGTGCACTTCCTCCAAGACTTCCGGGACCTTACTTCGGGGAAGTACCAACTGCTCTTTCTGGGTCTTCCCATCAGGTGATTCCCATACCCGGAACAGCACGCCCTCTTTGGTCTTCAACGAGTCCCATTGGGCCCAGTACGACTTGTATGTAGCGCTTCTGGGTGCGATGTCCTCCCAGGTTGGTCTCGTCCCTGCCTGCACTTCTCTCAAGAGTGGCCCCAAGTCGGCGTCCGCCAGCTGCTCCCTCCTCAGGCCCGCGCTATCCCATCCATCCGCAGGCACTGCCGTGACCACTCTGACAGCTGCAGTACGCTCCTTCTCTTCCACTCTTGCGCATTGGCCGCACTCTTCTGGGCAGGGTCTTCGGGACATGGCGTCTGCGTTGCCGTGGCTCTTCCCTCCGCGATGTTCGGAGGTGAAGTCGTACTCCTGCAACCTCTGGACCCAACGGGCTGTCTGGCCCTCCAGGTTTCTAAAGCTAAGTAGCCAGGTTAGGGCGGAGTGGTCTGTTCTCAGGTGGAATGACTGACCGTACAGGTACTTGTGGAAGGGCCCCAAGGTCTTCACTACCGCCAGTAGCTCTCGTCGGGTGACACAGTAGTTCTACTCTGCCTTGGACAACGTCTTGCTGTAGTAGGCTATCACCCGCTCGTGGCCGTTCTGGACTTGGGATAGGACGCCTCCAATGCAATGGTCGCTGGCGTCGGTGTCCACAATGAAGGCGTCGCCTGGTTGTGGGAATCCCAAAATAGGAGCACTGCAGAGCGTCCTCTTCAGCTGCCGGAAAGCGCCTTCGGCGTCCTCCGTCCACACATAAGGTCGATGTTCTTCCGTCAGGCGAGTGAGGGGTTTGGCGATGCTGGAGAAACCCTTTATGAAGCGGCGGTAATAACTGCACAATCCAAGGAAACTGCGCAGTTCTCACTTATCCTTTGGGCGAGGCCAATCTCTCACAGCCTGTGTCTTCTCCGGATCCGTGGCCACTCCGGTTGGTGAGACTATGTGGCCCAAGTAGTTGACTTCCCTGCGGAAGAGCTGGCACTTCCTGGCGTTCAGCTTCAAGCCGGTCGCCTGCAGTCTCTGTAGCACCTTGCTCAGTTTGTCAAGATGGTCTTCGAATGTCTTGCCGACGATGATGATGTCGTCCAGGTATAACAGGCAGGCGTCATAAGTCAATCCTCTCATTACTGACTCCATGAGGCGTTGGAAGGTAGCTGGTGCGTTGCAGAGACCAAAGGGCATAACTGTGAACTACCAAAGCCCTTGGCCTGTCGAGAATGCGGTCTTCTCCTTGTCTCTCGGGTCTAGAGCCACCTGCCAGTAACCCGATTTCAGGTCCAGGGTTGAGAACCACTGCGCACCAGCAAGGGTGTCCAGGGTGTCGTCAATCCGGGGTAAGGGGAAGCAGTCCTTCCTGGTGACAGCGTTCAGCTTCCTGTAATCTACGCAGAAGCGTAGCTCGCCATTCTTCTTCTTCACCAGAAAAACAGGGGAACACCAAGGACTGTCAGACTCTTCGATCACTCCCTTGGTTCTCATGTCCTCCAGCATGTCTCGTACCGCCGCTTGTTTAGCCAACGGAACGCGTCTAGGTGGTTGCCGAATAGGCCGGGCGTCTCCGGTGTCGATGTGGTGAAGCACTCGGTCCGTGCGGCCGTAATCGCTGCTACCTTGGCTGAAGACGCGCTGATATCGTCTCAGCAGTTGTTGGACCTTCTCTCTGTTCAGCGGTCAGGTGGTCGGCCGCCCTCTCCAGTAAGCCTTCCAGCCGGGGCCCCAGGTGTTGCGTCGGCACCGGCTCCTGGGTCTTGTCTATTGGTGTTACGCTGACCACGGGCTCGCACGCCCCCAACTCCGTCCCGGCCTGGACGTCGTGATCGGTATCTGTTGGGTTGAGCAGTCTCACCGGCACCTCCTCTCGGCACGGCAACAATGTCCCGGCTACACAGAGCCCGTGCACATGCGTCTTCCGGTCCAGCAGCATGTTCTTCTTGCGCTGGCCTTCCAGTCGCGCCGTCACTACCATCTCACTTCTCGCGGGGACAACTACGTCTTCCCTGAGAATGACCCTGCAGATTCCAAGGCGTTCTTCGGGGTGCCGGAGCATTACTTCCTTTCCCTTAAGCCGCAGAACCTTCTTGCCGATGTCGACCGTCGCCTCGTGGCTCCTGAGGGCATCCAGTCCCAGTATCACCTCCTCAGCCACCTCCGCGACGAACACCCACAAACGCAAGACACTTCGCCCCAAGGTCAACTGCAGCAGGGCCTCCCTCTCCACAGGCAAGGTGTCACCCGATGCCGTCACTAGTTGGTACGGTCGGCTCGGTTTTCTCGACGGCAAGCCCCCGGCTACGTCAGGCCTGATGATAGTCACGGCTGCTCCAGTGTCAACAAGCACGCGGCACGGCTTCCCTCTCACCCAACCGTCCGCGATGAGGCTGTCATCCATCCGTCGGCTGACGGCGCGCAGTGTCACTCGAGGGGATGATGGTGATGGCGCCAACATGCCCCTCGCCACCCCGGCCATTACTCGTTTTCCAGCTGCTCTTCTTGGTGCCGGCAGTCTCTCATCAGGTGTCCCGGCTGGCCACACCCCCAACACACGCCACCTGGTCTTCGTCGGTGTCCCTGGGCTGGTCTGCGGTCTTCATCGTAGCGGACGCTCCTTGTCTTCGAGGTCGGGGTAGCCGTCACTTTGGCCGCTTCCATCCTTAATGCGGCCGTTAGTGCCTCGTGGATGGTCTTGTAGTCGCCGAGCATCAGGCGTTGACGTATCTCGGCATCGCGTACCCCGTCGACGAAGGTATAGGCGGCTTCTCGGGATACGAATTCGGAGGGGAGGTCGACCAAGGCTTTGCTGGCCAGCTGTTCAATTGTCAGGGCGAACTCCTGCAGCGTCTCCACTGGCAGTTGCATCCTAGATTTCAGTTGGCTGCGGTAGGCTGCGGCTAAGCGGTGGTTTCCAAACCGGTTCTCCAGGGCCTCCCAGATGTCCTTGGGCGCCGCCGCTGTCTGGACTGCGTTCAGCACCTCTGCGGCTCGTCCCTGGAGGCTGGCTATCAGCTGCGCGGCCTCTTCTTCTGGCGACCATTTGTTGTGCTTGGCCACTGTGTCGAATTGACGGCGGAAGACCTCAAACGTTGACGTGCCATCGTACTTCGGTGGTTTGACGCGCGTCGATGTTGTGTCGCGTGCTGGAGCCTCGGCCTTGTAGTTCTTCAGCTTTTCACTAAGCATCCCTTCCACCATTGCATTTAGCTCCTTGGCGCTACCGTCGACCCTGTCTTCGAGAACGCTAAGCCGTTCCCCGACATTCTCCAGGGCGTCAACGCGTTGGCCGAGGTCCTCCATCTTTCCACCGAGCTCTTCCACCTTTCCACCGAGCTCATTCACATCCTTGCTTACGCCAGCCAGTTACTCGTCAATTTTCGCCGATAGCTCCGTCTTCATCTCTTTCAGCTCGGCAGCGAGGTTGTCGTTTGCCGTCTTCATCTCTGCTTTCAGCTCTTGTAAAAAGCTCACCAATGTAGCCTCCATCATCGTATCCCGCTTCTGACACCAGTGTGACTTTGGTGGGTGTAAAGTAAAGAAGACAGATGTAGTCGAGATAAAGAAACACTTTTATTTCCGTAAACAGTAACTTTGTGCACTCGTTGCAACAGCAAGAAAGTCTTTACCGATTCACCAACAGCACGACTCCAAATTAGTAACACAAAAACTGTCCCGCTATTTACTGCTATTTATATCTCCCAGGCACTACTCTGGAAACTTCAGGAAAGTTCAGTTATTATTGCGGTGAAATACAAAGCAGAAAATTCCAGAAGTCTCTATCCCTTTCTCTCTTTCAGCAAGCGCCCCAACAATGAGGCCATTCTCTGTCTCTTCCCTTCGGCTCCTTTGCGGTAGTGCCGACAATATTTTGACAATTCCATATTCATAATCAAAGGACGCAATAAATGTAATATGTTGTTTTAGAAACCCGATATATCCAATATCATGTATTTGATCTAAGGATGAATAAATTGAATTGAATGTTGGCTACAATACAAGAAGCAATAAGGCTAGCCGACATCTGTCACTTTATCTGCATATGCATGTGGATTAGTGAACTTTTGGACTTCGAAACATTTCTTGCATCCATGTTATTTCAAAAGGAGAACTATTTACTTATATAAACAAAAACAAACCCTAAACAAAGCACCACTAAAACTTGTTTCAAATGAAGCCCAAATCTGCTCAATTATAAAAGCACTTATGTTGAATTCTTGGGTTTCAATTTTAAATTATGTAAATGACTAACCTGTTCTTCTTGGTGCAAACTCGAATTTCTTGTACTCCTCTAATCCTGCATCTTCCAGATCTTGTGCAGTTTGTTTCAACGTCAAATCAAGATCCAATTCCTTTGTTTTGCCCTCTTTCAGTGCTTCTGCTTGCTTCCTACAGAAAAATGTAAATACCATGTTAAATTCGGTTTAACATTTGCCACAGGGTCAGTTTCACTAACCAATGTTAAAAATACTTTAACATCTTCTTTATTAACAATGTGTTAAAAGTTTAACATTATGTTAAAATACATATGTTTCATCCAACTTTTATAGGAAATGTTTAGCTAACATGTTAATGTGGCAGAAACTGTGTCAGAAACTGTGTCAGAGGAAAGTAATAGTAAAATTCATGCTAATATTTATTATGTCAACTTTGTAACGTTTCTTTTGGTTGGAAGATTACCTCACTGGGATCTGAGGGTACCATTTGCTGTTTGGTGTGGGGGGGCATCAATTCTTCTTTGCCGGGCTAGCACAGCGGCGAGCTTGAATGACTCTTTTTTTATCAGTAGTCCAGTAAAATGCTTGCATCCAGGGAGTACGGGTCAACATACAGTATGAGTAATTGAAGTTCAAATTTAACTTGTGGAACTAGTTTATTTTCAGTCTCACTCAAACATATACACTTCAATACAATTGATTGGCATCCTTTTTCATATGTACGGGGTTCACACGTCGATATCACGGACCACACACTTTTGTATTTTCTCTAATTTTGTTTAGTTTATGACCCGCGTCATAAATTATACGTCTCTTTTGCGGAGAATGATTTCTAATTACTTTTATACAAGACTATTTGTGTATCAGGACGTTATATGCCGATAAATTCTGATTTTACCCAGATTTCACGTGTCACACACGACGCCAATCCAGACAATAGTTGAACAAGAAGAACAAAACAATTGAATACACACATAATTGCCCACTATAACAATGATTCACAAGTTTAGGGGGCTTTTTCTGCCACCACTATAACCACACATTCAAATACTTCAGGAGGCTTTTTTTTTTAAAAAATATTGCCTCAACTTTATGTCCATCAATAACATGTCAATTTTTTGTCATATGAATATTGCATATATACTTGTATTTGTAAATTTTAGCAACAAATCTGAGGCTATTTTGGTAAAATACAACATGGCCAACATCATTTAATAAGTGAGAATTACAAAAAAAAAAAAAGACAACCGAGAGACAATGGTTGTTAGCTGCCAGATAACCAAGAGATATGAATAGTAGACCTTCAGTATATCTGCGATCCTGATGTCTCATGGTTATTCAAGATGAATAATGGCAAGTGCATGTCTCAATGTCAGATAATCAATTGGTAATCCATAATTAATAACTGGAATACCAAATATTCTGATAGCAAAACCTGCGGAAAAATATTATTATGCAACGCATATCCACAGACGCCATTTTGAATTCAACGTGTGGAAAGCTGTACAAGAAAACTTCAAAATCAGCAAATATCCGAATAGCTTTGGATGTTGACTACACAGAGTGGAAGGGAAGTCATTACATTCCTTCTAATGTGTGCTTCATAGAAGCATTACAAACAAAAAAGTCTAATGGCAGTTTGTTCTTTGGTCAGCTGATTTCAAAAAAATAAATGGTTTTTTATCCAACTTGGATGTGTAATTCAACAGGAATGTACGCAGATAACAGTTTGTTACTTGTAAGATGCGTAGAGTAACTTATTTCTGGCATAGCTTTGGTAGTAATTATGGGATATCACATAGGGTTTCAAAATAATTAATCACTTAAAAGACGTGAAGGAATACTCCGAGCAGCTCTCTCAGACGTGAAGTAAATCAACAACGTTGCATTGAGGTTAGTCAGGGAATTGAGCTGGTTTGTGGAAGTAAACAGGTCTGGCACTTTCACTTTCGCTTAATGTTTTGGGAGCTAACACTTATGATTGGCCTACACTCGCACAGTAAACACAGAAGGACAAGGTAGTGTATGTGTTTACGTTCTCAAGAAGCACCATTACTGTGTTTATGTACGGAGCTAGGGAATGTGATGCCCACACAATCTGCAGTGTTGCCAGCTTGTGTTCAAGAAAACTAAAATATCTCCATAGGAAATGGTCAGAGACAAAAACGTAAGATACAAAATGTGTTCCAAATACTGAGATCTACCACTGGTTTAAATTAATGTAATGACTTCCCTTCCACCCAGTATACATCTAAATAAATTGCCATGTGTTAGTCTGGCAAAAACTCGAAAATGGCTCGATTGACTTGATTAATATCTTTTTTGTTTTGTTTGCCTGAATATTGGGATCAAAACAATCAAAATTGTTAAGTTTGCATGGGAACTGCCAACCCAGATAACTTTCAATATATGGCGCTTGTGGTGGACCTATCATTTGTCAGCCTCAGCTATTACATTTAAAATCACTTTTTCATAAAAGTAAAAGTAGTGGAATTTAATAATAAACTCTTTCTTAATCATAATTAATAAAGAAGCTTGAGTACAAAGGTTCATGATGGACGATCCTCAGTTCTGACATATGATTACATGATATTGATTGCATTGTTCACTACACAGTTTGGACACACAAGTTTCGTCTGGGTCATGGAAGTATTCAGTGTTGCACAGATTATGGTGATACCCATGTACCGCCATTGAGTTGACAAAGTGTCGCAGGTCTTGGTTAGTGTCTATCCATGTTCTATACATCATGGCCTCCGTTGAGTAGAACTCGAACCAGATTTCTTCCCTCTTGTTAACTCTGTCTTGTATTAGTTTTTCTGTCTGTAGATGGTAACCCTCACTTCATTCAGTGGTCCTCAACAAAGGTCTCCTTTGCAAGTTCATTCTCTAGTCTAGATTTTGTGTATTTTGATGTTCCTAAGGTAGCTTTCAGGAAGCGTGACTTGATTGCTTCTACCATCCTCAGGTCAGCCAGGGACAGTGTTTCCCACATGACGTATAGTCCGTATTTGGCAATGGGCACAATTTTCACATCGAATAGTCTCATCGCGGTTTCTAGTGAGAGCTTTGTAATTGTTTTAATGTCATATATATAACTTTGGTGGCCGCTGTTGCTCTAAACTTTATGTGAATTCTGTAGCTTTTTGCTGTTGTTTGCATGGTCAATCCTAGTTAGTTGAATGTATTTACAGTCTTGAGGACTGTCGATCCTAGATTTATCCTGTCTCTTGCAGCCTCTCAGCCACCTTTTCAAAATGTCATTTTCACTGTTTTCTCTGTGTTGATTTTCATTTTGTTAGCCTTTGCCCATCTGTCTAGACTATCTATGGCTTTTTGTACTTTATCCAGGGAAGTTGACACAATGACCATGTCGTCAGCGTATAAGTATATCTTCAAATCCTTGCGTAGTTGTCTTTACCACATCGTACGTCGCAATGTTAAACAGCAAGGGGCTTAGTGGATCACCTTGCAGCACTCCATTGGTTTGCATTATCAATATTGAAGTTGCAACTCGGCCATCAATTTGTAGTAGTTTGTCGTCAGTATATTGCTTATCAGTGTCATTTGGTTGTTTTTATCTCCCATTATGACTTCTAGTTTTGCGATTATTAGTGGTTTGCTTAACGTGCGAAAGGCTTTTGCATAATCAATAAATACTACATGGAATTTGCTTCCTTGATGCCTTAGGGTTTCTTCAATGTCTTTGATGAGGTTGTTAATGGCATGGACGGTACTCCTTCCTTTACGCAATCCAAACTGCTCCTCTGGGAGTTTGTGTTCTAGAGCTCCTGTGATCCTTTTAGTTAGAAGTTTTGTACTGAAAGGGTTGCGAAGAGGGAGGGACCTAGAGAAATGCCCACTATGCCAACAAAGGGATAAAAAATGGCATTTACTTTTAGAATGTGAAGAAACTAGGTTGCTTAGGGGGAGGATAGGTAAAAAAGATTGGACAAGGCTACCAAATTAAATTCAAGCAATTAACTTAATGAGTGTAAAAACTAGGAAAAATTTAATTGAAATTGGGAACTTTTTGGGCAAAGTAAGAGCCAAATGGTTAAGGAAGATAAGTAAATATGACGAAAATGAAGATGTATTTTAGATAAGATGTAAATGGGGACCCATTAGCTCGACAACCTCAGTGTTTAAGCCTAATGGGCCCAAGGGCAATCAGCAAATAAATGTAGTAACAAGTATGTAAATGTATATAATATGTAAATGAAACGGAAATAAAGATTACTATTACAAGTTTTGTCAATATCTTCAGCATGTTCTTTTCTATAGCTATCCCTCTGTGCAAGTTCGGATCTGACTGGTCACCTTTTCCCTTGTACATCACTTTGATGGTGGAGGTTCTCCAAGAGGTTGGGATATTACATACTTGTAGACAGAAGTTCATTAGGTCTGAGATTGCTGGTAGTAGCGTCTCTGTTGAGTCTTTTATGTGTTCATTGCATATGCCGTCGCGTCCTATGGCCTTATTTTTTAGTGACATGATAGCCTCATGGACCAACAGGTTGGTTACTTTTTGGTATGACACTGCTGTGGCTGCCCCAGGATTGCTAATGTCCTCATCTATGTTTAGTATGTTCCTGAAGTGCTCTTCCCATTTAGCCATTTCAATTTTTCCGTTACTTTGTATACTTCTAAGCTTTAATGCTACAAACGGGTCGTTGATGGCTTCTTTTACAATTCTTATCACTTCCTTTTCCAGGTGTTCCTTGCGTTTTACTGATAGCAATTTTTTGTATTCCTTCTTGATGATGTATTGCCTTATTGCCTCTAGGTTCTTATTAATCTTTGCTGCATGAATGGCCTTGATAGTGTTCTTTCTCTTCATATAGCATTCTTTGTCGAACCACATTTGCAATTCCCTTTTCCACTTATACACAAGCACAAATTTAATTGTCTTTTCCTGTAAAGTAAAGTAGATTTTATTGTCATTATTGTCATTACACTGTTTTCACTACTCACTTTTCTTTTAGGAAACATGATCACATTTCTTTCCCCATTCCCCTTCAACATACAATTCATACAACTTTCTATGACTGAAATAGAAATGCATCACTTTACATACACACGGTTTTCTCTACACACTTTTATGAAACCAAATCACACTCCTTTCTCTACTCTCTCTTCTACAAACAATTCATACAGTTTTCCATAGGTTTGAAATTGAAATATAACACATTTCATTCACACGGTTATATTGGTGTGGTTTTTAAAATGATTATTAACACATATCAGCGTGAATAATGTTCTTACTGAAAGATGAAATACTGTGATAGCAGACGCGATTCCTATCTACAGGGTCGTGGTTACAGAATGGAATGCATAAATCAATGTTCCTTCATCATAACATATTTATTCATTAACACTTCGTTATTCTACACTCTCAGCACCATATTAATTAATCAAAGACCTTCACAATTAAATGATTTGGTAGAATCTACACTGGATAAAAGTTTGGTGAAAGTTCCATGTTCACACGCTACCAAAAAACACGTCTTATCATCTTGAGCATACAGACGCTAATAAAAATAGTCCTTGGCGTCGCTTTGGTACGACACACCGCCGTTTTTGTATTCATCCGCGCAAATAGTTTTTATTGGTTGAGCACAACAGACTATCTAGTAACAAGAAAACATTGGCTATCCTGAATATTAAAAATAAGTTCCTGATACACCCAAACAAGAACTAGAAATTTATACACTTTTAACAAACATTTATATGAACGATTTTCCATCGGGGCCCAATATTCTGTCTCAATATTTACTGATGTTTCTTTTACGATTTCTCTACTCCCTCTTCTACAAAGAATTCATACAATTTTCTATATGTTTGACATATAAATGCAATGTATTGCATTAAATTTGATTGGCATCTTATTTGAACAAAATGGCTTTGGAAACATTCAATATATTGAAACAGTATATAAAGATGTATAGATGTCCCTGGAGGTAATCAAATTAATCATGAATTAATCTTTCCTTGCCAAGAAGGTTGTCTATTTATTGATATGATAGTTATTGTTAAATGCAATTAAGGGTTATTTTGTGTGTATTTTATGTCAAAAATATTATACTAACCCTTACGGCATCTCCTATATGCAGAGGTTACCCTCATCGCCTAACCACTGCATCCTCCAGCTGCAGCCAAGGCCACAGAGGAGTGCAGGTTGGGGGTGGCGGGGGTCAGCATGCCAACTCCCCTGACCGTAAGACAACTACTTAGCCTTTTAGGGACACTACCTTTCTATCAGTATAGCCCCTCAATTGCCCCCTCAGGGACCTAACAATGCTGAGTGCACCCCGTATCAAACCCCCCAGCGGGGGGAAATATCCCATGCCAATACCGGGGATTGAACCAGAGTCCTCCATGCCAGAGGCAGGCATGCTACCAACTGCACTACGGAGGCAGTCTGAAAAATATTAAAAAGGCAAATTAGTATCGTTTTCTTAGCAAATTCAAGATTATAGCGAGATGTGAAGTATGACATCACAGGGAACACATAGCTAAGCAAGACAATATACACATTACCCTAGCGAGAGGGTAATGTTAAACTTTTCCGTTGTCCACCGATTTCGAAGAGAGTGGATACCTTTTTAATGCATGGCGGTAAATAAATGATTGTAAAATAATTTAACATTTATGGACCAAGGTTTAAAGTGAAGAACATATTATTTAATTTTGAGAAATTAAATTATATAATGTGTATTAATTAATAAAAACTTGAATTGATGAGAAAAGCAAACTACGCATACTCTCAATCATGCTAAGAGTCAGTGAAACTAAAGATTTTTAAATTGTGCTATGATTTTAAAACTATAATAATCTATAAATTGGAAAATCTAGTCAAAATAACTTTCAATGATACAAACAATAAAGTTGCTCCTCACTGTAACTTTTCTATCTGACCTTACCTTGGTCATCTCTTGTTCTCTTCCGACCCCGATGCTATTAGGGTTCCCGAGGGCTAGGGAGTCTTTATTTTTCCAACCTCTCCATTTCTCTATATAATCTTAACCCCTAACATGCTGACCTGTCATGGCATGTAATACGTCCTCTGATTGATAATCAGAGGATATGGTCGGTGAATTTATTTTGATAAGTCTCCCGGTCAGGTCGGTGAGACCCGTAAACCAACGACAGGTGTGGTCCTCCAGACATTCTGGGGGTTGTGAGAGAGCGATGTGACTGCCAAAACATAAAAATATGATGCTCTCTTAAAAGCGGTTACATTTACTGCTAAGTCTCTTCAATATTTATATCATTCAAACAGTAATTCCTGAGTATCCTAGAAAAACTGCAGTTGCAACCTTCAGGTTGATTATAATTACAGGACATAATTATCTGGCAAAACATTTAAACAGAATTGGGATATATTCTTCACCACTCTGTCCTCTATGTGATCTGCAAGAGGAAATGGATCGAGACCACCTTCAAATATGCCCGGCCACTTCTAGCGCCCTTCCCATATATCAGTGAAAAATATTGGAGAGCAAGAGGATTAATGACTTCATTGTCAGAAATCTGAGCATTAGCTAACAACAACAACATTCCAAGGAAAATGATCTCCAAATTTCCAAACAACAGTGGGATTAAGACAAGTAGATTCATTATCTGCGTTCCTATTTAATATAGCAATGGAGAAAGTAATAAGAACTGTAAAGATAAACCCAGGAGGAACAATATACAATAGATCAAGTCAATGTTTAGCTTTTGCAGACTAATAGCAACATGACAGCTGCTGCAACAAAAATTGCTCTCAATATAAATCGTAGTAAAAGAAAATATATGATCAAGAAGAAAGATAGTTCAAAAGTGAAGGAGATGGAATTAGGAGAGGAAATGTATGAAAAGGTTGAGTGTTTTAAATACCTGGGTTTATTAATAATGGAACAAAATGAGATTGAAATAGAAATTAAAGCAAGGATTAATCAAGGAAATAAAATTTTATAAAGCACTGGCACATCTCTTTAGGAAAAGATATTTGTCACATAGCATTAAACATATGTCTAAAAGTTGAAGGGATAAAATCTTCCAACAACAAACATTTCAGCTAGTGAACAATACAAGCAACATACCTTTCATGTTCCTTCCTCAATTCATGATTGCACTTGTAGCTGTTTTCGTATTCTATTTGGGCAAGCATTTCAGAGAACTTTTTCTCAATCTCGCTCAGTTCTCTTGTAATGATTGGCTTCCTCTCCAGGCAAACACCACTGAGAAGATCCCACTTTTCTTTCTTCATCACATGCAATGATGTGCTAAATGGACGCAGAAAACCTTTCATCTTGTGCATATCTACCAAAAAGAAAAAGAAAAATCATGAATTAAAACTACAGGAGAAAGAGTGGTATGCAAACCAAAGGGAAAAATATTAATGTGGAACCACTGTTGCTGCTTTAAAGCTAATGAATTATATTTGAACAAGTATTATTAAAATCTGATGTGTTGCGCTCACATGATTTTCTCTACTCTTGTACTAACCATTCTTACAAACTCTTATTCCTATATCTTCATGTTAGTTGAGACAAACATGTACAGAAATTATCTTATTGCTTATTTCCTTGTAGGTACAGCAGAATATGGGAATACAGTAGACTTTGAGCGATAGTAAAATCTTTTTAAGCTTTCAAATCCTGTTCTCTTTGCATGCTTAACATATAAAAAAATTAACAACAATGTTACACTTGACAGTTTGTTTTCCGAAAGTGACAAAAATAACAAAGAATGTCCGAAATGGTTTGCTGTACAAAAATATTTATTTAGACATAAATTATGTGTTTGAGCGAGATCTAAATTTTTTGTATAGTAAGATTGTGTCTATCTCTTACCGTTTAGGAGTTATTCAAAAGTCATCCAGTGTAAAGAGGACTACATAGGCTATAGCCAGAAAATTCAAGATATACATTTCATTTGTCATAAAAATATCTTAAACATATGTCATTTTAACCCTAGAACGCTAAGCCTCGTTATTTTTACGACACATGATTGGCAATCCGGCTTTTACTCCTATAGTTTTCATGCCACAATTATTTCCTTTGCAGTAGCTTCCTAGCTTTTGAAGAGCTTGGTCAGTGGGTGTGCATTTTCGAAATTGGGTGCAATAGTGCATTGTTAGTAAGTGCTTTGTCGTAAATTTTACGACAATTAGTGTTTACGTATCCAGAATTTCATAAGGAAGCAGATTTATTTTTGTAATAAAATGAATTCAGGAAAGCAGGACGTGTAATAACAATTCAGGAAAGCAGTTGAATCATTGCTGTCGATCGTTTCAGATGAGTATTCTGCGTGCAGACGACCCAAATTTTGGAAAAAAAGATTATGGCAATGCTCCTTGAAGAAGATAGTAGCCCCCAGATTGATTTTAGCTCCGACGAAGAAATTGATAATGTGGGGTCTGATGATGTAATAATGACTGATACAGATGGTGAAGACATGGCAGGACGAAATATTGATATGTGTATGAGCAACGATGAAAATTCTCCTCTAACTAGGCAAAGAATGTCGCCATGGATACTGCAAAGAACATAGGGCAAATCTCTGCACAAATTGATGTAAGTGAGGGGAAATAGAACTGTCTTTGTTGTCTCATAACAGTTTAAATGAGTCAAGATAATATTTTATGAGGCAGGCATAAACATTTGTAAGATAATAGTAATGTATTTTGTAATAGAAATAAACAGTAGTAAATTTTACGAGGCTTAGTGCTTATGTACTATAAGAATAGGGTTAGTGTTCCAGGGTTAATCAAAATGGTTAGAGCCATTTTCAAGAAAATCAAAATTTTTGAAAAATTTTCCATGTAAAGAGTAGATTAGGGTGGGGCTATTTTCTTCAAAATTTTAATTTGGCATCCTTGATAGACATTAAACTCAAATACCAACTTTGGTTTTTAACCCAAATTTCGTTTTTTAGTTATGCTGTCCACAGACTGACACACACATGGACCATTTTCTAAAAATCCTTTTTTTTGGATGGAGCACAATACTTCCTCTACTTACCAGTAGAGAAAGTAAAAACAGTCCATTCAAGTGGTTAAGATTGCATATTTGCTTAAACATCTCACATTGATTTTCGTACACATGTAGCTTTACATTGAACCCATCTACTGTAACGGGTGATTCAAAAGAATCTGAACTGGCTGCACTGTGTTTTGCCTCCACACAGTTCTCGGCACTCGTCACCAACTGCCGCTGTCATAGAACAGTGCAGATGAAACCATACAACATTCTAAAGGCTTCACTTATCAACTTTATAAAAGGAGATGCTGAAGCTGGCCACCATCGTTGTCCATACATTTTTGGCATTTCTTTAGGAAACTATCCATCACTCGCCGTAGTTCATGTTGAGAAATGCTGGCAATTTCCTGGCAGATATTTTGTTTTAATTCTTCCAGTGTGTGTGGGTTTGTCTTGTACATTTTATGCTTTAAGTTACCTCAGATATAGAAATCGCAGATCACCCGGAAGTCTTTCTGCAAATTGCACTTTCACTTGGCGAGTTGACTGAGTTGTTGTTGTTGTTGGCTAATGCTGGATTTCTGACAATGAAGTTATTAATCCTCTTGCTCTCCAATATTTTTCACTGATGGATGGGACATTAGAAGTGGCCGGGCATATTTGAAGGTGGTCTTGGTCCATTTCCTCTTGCAGATCACATAGAGGACAGAGTGGTGAAGAATATATCCCAATTCTGTTTAAATGTTTTGCCAGACAATCATGTCCTGTAATCAACCTGAAGGTTGCAACTGCTGTTTTTCGAGGACACTCAGGAATCACTGTTTGAATGTTTGGTAGTTCCCATCTTTTATTTTTTGATTTTTCATAGTAATATTTTGCAATAATTTTTTTGAATTCAGAGTTGACTAATCTTTTAGCTGCATAAAATGGTAAATTAACTATAGATTTTTGTACACCGCTGGTACCCTTTTTTGCAAGAAAATCAGCTTTCTCATTACCACTCAGTCCACAGTGAGTCTTCCATTGGAAGACTAGGTGTTATTGAAGTGCTGTTAGATGGGTAAGGATTTTCCAACATTCTATAATAGTTTGGTTTTTTGGTGACAACTTGGAAGTAATTGCTATAATTGCTGCCCTGGAATCTGAGAGAATAACTGCTTGCTGAAAATGTGAAATTCTGTACAAAAGATTTTGTAGGGCCATTCGAATTGCTTCAATTTCTCCATCAAAGTTGACTGGTTGACTGGTGTGAGAAAATGCTAACAAGGTTTGAAGGAGGGAACTACAGATGGGTTTCTGACATCATCACAGATGATGAAACCTGGATGTATTAGTTTGCCAGTATGACATTAAACTTCCCTATCGATTCATACTTTCCTGGGACATAAAGTACTTATGATTGTAAGCCACTCCATGGTAGCTTAGTGGTTAGAGCAGCAGCATGTGAAGTGGTCATTTGGGCCCTAGGTCAGAATATAAAAAATCTAAAACTCACCTAAAATGTGAGGGCTAAAAGAGCAACTAAAAGTGCAAACAGATAAAAACACCAAACGGCACGTGAGTGCGCTAAGTTCAAAACTTGGTATAACCATTCATTAAAATGCATAAAAGGTCAAAGCTAAAACAGACATTAAAACTAAAAAGTTAAAACAGTAAAACGTAAAACACAAACGCTAAAAAGCTAAAAATCTCAAACACTAGAAAACACATTATACTTGCTTAGCAAACCCAATTTGGGCAACAAACCACAGCGCCTTACAGGCAGACACTAGGTCGTCACCCAAAATTGAGGCAAGTGTACACCCCCGGCCAACTGACTGGCACTCATGAGTGTATAGCAGACGGTCACAGAAAGTTGGATGTTACATGTAGGGCAGGCAGGTGCTGGGTCCCCATGCAAATGGTACCCATGGGTCACCCGTGTGTGACCTATCCTCAGGCGGGTGAAGATAACTTCAGCCCGCCTGGAGTCTCTGCAGAATGTCATCCAGGGATCTACGCTGAAGTGGAAGACCTGTGGTTCAAATCCCAACTAAAGCATTAAATTTTTCAGTCCTGATTCCACCTCTCAAACAGTTACAGTTGAGCTGCTCTTTGTGTTTCCAGTTTGGCTTCTTTGATTCTGACCTTGCGGTAGCTTGAAAAATAAATAAAGTGGTCACTTTGTAAGGAATTGGAAAGCCGACCTTCAGTGCTAGCTTGACGCATAAATAAAATGATTGCTTTGTAGGGAACTGGAAAGCCGACTTTCGGCCGAACCATATAAGGTTTACTACAAAGGAAGGTTACAATGGATGAGCAGCCAGAAGAAAACCTTCTCTAAACAAAACTAATATAGCAAAGAGGTTGCAGTTCGCTAAAGAATACTGCAAAAGAGATCCACAGTGGTGTAGCGATTTATTTTTATAGATGTAAGTTTCCTTCATGTATCTGCTAAAACAGAAGGTTTGTGTTTGGCACAACCCCAATACAGAGTAGGACAGAAGGAATTTATACCTTACAACAGAACACAAAGGTGGCAATGTGATGGTATGCGGATGTATGCCAGCAAGTGGAGTGGAAAATTTTGTTTTCATTGACAGCATAATGGACAAACATAGCACCTCAACATTCTCACAGAAAATCTTCATCAATGCACAGAGAAATGAAGGGCAAGAAATGCATTCAAATGCTATCATGATAGTAACACAAAGCACGAGGCACATATTGTTAAGAAATGGTATAACTGCCCAAAAAACATATGTCCCCAGAGTCCAGAGAGATGTGATGTTGAGTATCTTTTAACAACTGTTGTAGCCTAGAAGAATTATTTCGTTACTGTTGAAAATGGCATGTAGGTATTTATTTGAATTTATTATTACTTTATTGTTAAAGAGTTTGTAAGAATGGTTAGTACAAGAGTAGAGAAAGTCATGTGAGTGCAACTCATCAGATTTTTAGGAAAGTTTTGGAACCTGAGTTGAACTTTGACCGAATATTTATGAGTACCTGTATATAGTTAAAATAAAGCAGTAATGCTGTCTAAATTGCTTATCATGTCAACACTCAACATCCCTTATTGCAAATATGTAGCATTATATTGGTGCATTCCTTTATTGCACAACTAGTAATACACGTAATTGACAATTCACACTCAGGATATGGTAGTTATATATGCAGTTATAGATGTTCATGCTTAAAAAAGACGCCTAAAAGGGGTGGTGGGTGGCCCCATCTTATATTATATAATATTCTTAAATCATTCAGAACAATTTTGCGTCTACCCAGGATTTGCTGATGTAAGCATTTCTGATGAAACAGCTCTTTTAGCAGATACGCAATCTTTATCCGTAAAGTTCTTAAATTATTGTTCATACTATTGGTCATCTTGCTACAAAGGTTTTAAGACTGCATACTGACATGTCTAAATTGGAAAGATTATGTCGAGTTAACTATTCCAAAATTAAGATTTTCTGTATTTGTTGATAGCATTCAGTAAACGCATAGTTAAACATTCAGGCCACAGATACGTGATATTTAGGCAACATAAAACACAATACGATTTCACTCGTTAAGCCACTCTTGAAAGCATTATGCGGCCCGAAAAAAAAACGCTCAAATGGGGAGAAAACCCGTATTCACTTCTTAGAAACAAATCCAGGATGACGAAGTAATGTTTTAAGTGGAAATAAGTTTGCTTACACGTTACTTAAAGTGTAAACCTAACCTTGACCTAACCTAAGCTGGAACTCATGTATCGCTAATTTGCAAATATTAAAACACTGGGCATATATTTTAAACTTAATCTTCCCTTACCTACTGCAGTAAGGCAAGCAATTAAAATATCTTTACGTCAGTCCATCAGCCACTTTTACCACTGCATTTATTGGGTTACCATCAATTATTTGTCTCCCGTACCCTGCATGGCAGAATACCTCGTTATTCGAAATGATAACGTATCCCAAACCACTTTTGCCAACGAAAGTTCTTTCAGTTGTCCAATTGGCTAGATTTCTCTGGAACCTTGAGTATGGCCACTGCCAGGACCTGGGTCCTGCCCACAGCACAGAACACTCTATTAGGGCCCACAGGTTATACGTATACTCTGTGGTCCTGCCACTGCCATCGTAAATAGAGTGTTCTGTGCATCGTAATACGCAAGCCGTATATAATATAGAGTGAGCGGAACTACAACAGCTGGTCGAATCAGTGGATTACAAAGTACATCAGTGCGGATCACAATATTTTGTTTCTGTTGCATTTTTACTTTCTCTACTGGCAAGTAGGGGAAGTATTGTATTCCACCCAAAAATTCGATGTCGAGATTTCACCGCAACTATATGTTTTGTCACCCCCTGAAACCAAAAAAAGCATCTTTAGAAAAAGGTCCGTGTGTGTGTCTGTCAGTCACTCTGTGGACAGCATAACTCAAAAACGAAAAGTCGGTTAAAAACCAAAGTTGGTATTTAAGTTTAATGTCTTTCAAGGATGCGACACAATTATTTTGAAGAAAATAGCCCCACCCTAAACTACCCTTTACATGGAAGATTTTTCGAAAATTTTGATTTTTTTGAAAATGGCTCTAACGATTTTGATTAAAATGTCATATGTTTGAGATATTTTTATGACAAATGAAATGTATATCTTGAATTTTGCCCCTGTAGTCGTATTTACTCTGGAAGACTTTTGCATAACCAGTAAACCGTTAGAGATAGACCAAATCATACTGTACAAAAAAATGTAGATCTTGCTAAAATACACAATATATGTCTCAATAAATTTTCTTGTAAGTTGAACCATTTCGGAGATATTCCTTGTTATGTGTGTGAGTTTCAGAAAACTTAAAGCTTTCGTGAAATGGAACATCGTTGTTCATTTCGTATAAGTTACGTGTGGAAAGAGAACGGAATCTCAAAGCTTTAAAAGATTTGACTATCGCACAAAGCCTACTGTATTCTAATATTCCCCTTGCACCTGCAAGGAAATAAACAATAAGATGATTTGTACATATGTTTATCTCAACTAACACGAAGAATATATAGGAATAAGAGTTTGTAAGAATGGTTAGTGCAAGAGTAGAGAAAGTCATGTGAGTGCACATCAGATTTTTTCTATTAACTATATATTAATCCAATTGGCAATATTCTTGCTGAGGAGTATGTTTCGAACAACATTCTACTATGAATTAGTAATATTAGCGTATAAGCCAGGAAACCGAAGGCAGAGTATGCACATTGCTCTTGTGCTTCCGTGAGATTCACTACGAGGAAAACACGTGTTGTAGAGAGCACGGAGCATTTCATGGAAACATTTCTTTTTGCCTTATTAGGCCCTCCCCTCTTATGTAGGACTTACAAGCCAGTGCCTAGGGTCAGACGCCTATCGGGGAGCACAGGAACGTGTGTAATTGACAGAATGAAGACTTGGAAGCGGGTGGTCAGCCATACACCAGGCATGGAGGAAGAGGATGATATGAAATGCAGGTAAAATCGGGATTGGAAAATTGACAATGGAGCAATTGGTGTAATCACTAGCAGGGGAAACCGGAGAACCAGGAGAAAATCCGCCATAACGCCGCCTCATCCACCACAAATGCCACATACGGGTCTCTGGGGTCGAACTCTGGTCGCCTAGATAGTAGACGAAAGCTCTAACCGTTCGGCCACGGCACCGTTTACTGTTCCGAATATGGAATTCAGTGCTTGTAATGAACAAACTGAGAATGCAGAAATAAATAATGGGAGTGATTTTTCTGTAATTTTAATATTTGACAGTAGGTGAATTATAAAGTTCTATAAAATTTTTAAAATTCGTGAAAAAATATATTTTTCAAAGTTAATAACTTTTATTTAATGAACCACTGCAAAATGATCTGTTGCCAACATTGTTTTGAGATTATTCCAAATGTTTAGTTCTTCCGGGCTTGTAGGCCATGGTCTAGAAGGCATTGTTTTGAGAGTACTCATCTATAACAGAATAATATTTAAAATTATCAAAATTTTGAAATCTCCATCGTGTGGAGCATTTCAGGTACTGTGCTGAAAATAGCTAACACATTATTAATTAAAGATTTTGCAACGAAAATTTGCATGTACACTATTCCTTGCTTGTATTATGCCTGATATGAATTTGAAAAAATCTGCTAATAATTGTAGAATTTGGCAGCTTAACCGAAGCGTATCCTTAACACGAGTCCAATGTTGAAACCGAAATTATAAGATGAATATAAGCAATTAATAATAGAAAGAAGTAAAAGGAGATTCTAATCGATAGTTAAGGAGAACCGTTGTAATAAAGTTGAATATGTTAAAGTCTCAAGAATGGAAGCCTAGGCAGATCAGATGAGTGATAAAGATTACAATTGTTGTACGGGCAAAGCCCGAAGAATTCCGCGGGCTGCCATGACGTGTTCAAAAGTTCACCAATGGAAATAGCTTACTTCGTGTCGCCCACGCAAAACATATGCAACACAAGACACATTCGTCTTGAATCGAGCAGAGTGCAGGTGCAATTTGTGATTTGTACGTAAGCTGACGCGTATACATTTTTCGGCGGATGCCAAAGGGTGACAAAGTTAAAGTACTATAAAACTGCAGTTGAAGTTACAAAGTTACATTCTATTTAGATATTGTCGGCAGTTCTCTACAAATCTGGAAATTTGCAAATAAAGTCAAATGTTGGTTAATTCTTCTTTTGGTTCCATTCCTACCACAACTCACGCATACCTTGCGGATTAGGACCTCTTGCTAGAGCTAGTCAGGACACCAAACACAGGGTAGGATATATCCTGGCGACGAGATCTTATAGATCTTAAAGACGACGTTAAATCGACATAGGGAAGAGGAAAATATGCGTCAATGTGTACGCCCAAGTCCACACACCACGCTACATCACTGTCATAATATATAATGAAACTTTCTTCTTTGGAGGAACGATCATGCAGTCCTTACTAGGTGACAAACAGTTGAAGGGCAGCACGGGTCAGATATAACAAAAACTTCGACATGCTTGCGTTTCAAGAGCGGCACGCCTCACATGAAGTAAATATACCTCGGCCCGTGTCCTGTTCTCATGACCGCGTCCACCAACGTCTTTTACATCTAGTAAATATTTTCTTCCTAATGAGACAGACTCGTGGAAATATATCCCAAACCTATATTTCATATAGCAATCACTAAATGAATATTTGCGTCCGCCATGTTCATTTCTCACACTTACTACGTGAACTGTCATTTGTATTGGACCAAAATGAATCATAGTGTGAGAGACACTGTTCCTTTTGTGTGCAATTTCATTGGCTGTAGAAGGATGCGGTGGACTTAAGCCAGGCACTGGCAGGGTTTGCCTGATAAGGCCACCGAACATCTATCGATATAGCCTTACTCTGGCTTGGTGCTTAGAACCTCGGCGTCGCACTCAGTGGCGCGCTTTAATACCATATAGCAGGCCAAATTAACATGAAAGTCTATTAATAGTGAACCGATATTCTACATTTCTACCATTGCAAAGTGTTTGTATGTAATTTATTCCAATTTGTCACACAACTTCTCATAGACAGTTCTGCGTTAAATTTGCAAGAGAATACTTTTGGTCTATCTACTTGATGAATTTAAGTATTTTATACTTACCTATATGTCTATCTAGTTGGCGCCACAACCCATTGTGGCTTTCAGACTCCTTCACAATTCTCCTCCATTCTTCTCGGTCCTGTGCTTTCCCCTTCCAGGCTCTTATTCCCATTTTTACTTTCTCTGCTAATAAGTAGAAGGAAGTATTGTATTCCACCCAAAAATTCGATGTCGCGATTTCACTGGAAATATATGTTTTGAGACCCCCTGAATCCAAAAAAAGCATTTTTAGAAAAAGGTCCACGTGAGTGTCTGTGGACAGCATAACTCAAAGACGAAAAGTCAGTTAAAAACCCAAGTTGATATTTAAGTTTAATGTCTTTCAAGGATGCGACATGAAGATTTTTAACAAAATAGCCCCACTCTAAACTACCCTTTACATAGAGAATTTTTTGAAATTTTTTATTTTCTTGAAAATGGCTCAAGCGAATTTGATTAATATGTCATATGTTTATGATATTTGTATGGCAAATGAAATGTATATTTTGAATTTTCTGGCTATAGCCTATGCAGTCCTGTTTACTCTGGGTGACTTGAATAACTCGTAAACCGTAAGAGATAGACAAAATCTTACTGTACAAAAATGTAGATATTACTAAAACACACAGTTAATGTCTGAATAAACTGTTTGTAGAATGAACCAATTGTCCTGTTTACTCTGGGTGACTTGAATAACTCGTAAACCGTAAGAGATAGACAAAATCTTACTGTACAAAAATGTAGATATTACTAAAACACACAGTTAATGTCTGAATAAACTGTATGTAGAATGAACCAATTTGGAGATATTCCTTGTTATTTTTGTCAACTTCGGAAAACTTAAAACTTTCGTGAAATGGAACATCTTTGTTCATTTTTGCCTTCTCTGCAGTTAAGTAGAGGAAGTATTGTATTTCACGCAAAAATTCTATGTCGAGATTTCACCAGAAATATATCTTTTGAGACCTTCTGAATCCAAAAAGAGCATTTGTAGAAGAAGGTCTGTGTGTGTGTCTGTCAGTCTGGACAGCGTAAGTCAAAAACGAAAAGTCGGTTAAAAACCAAAGTTGGTATTTTAGTTTAATGTCTTTTAAGGATGCGACACGAAGATTTTGAAGAAAATAGCCGACGGTTTGTTCGCATAAATAAATTATTTATTATTTATTTATGCCAACAAACTTACCAGGAAAAATACGAACTGGTTTGAGAATTCAATGTCATTCTGGCAGGTTGTCACGGTAGCTTAATGGTTAGAGCACCCACCTGGTAAGTGGAGGATCTGTGGTTCAAATCCCAGCTGTGGCATTGAAGTTTTAAGTTCCAGTTCTATCTCTCAAACAAAATATTTATTTATTTATTTATTTTTATGACGTTATATTTTGTGTATAATATTCAATCCCATAATTATATTGAACATACCAAGAAATAAATGTTGATTTATATTACAAAACTTTTAACATAAAACAATCATCAATTATATAAACAATAATTAGATTATTCAAATTGACAATAATTAATATTACCCACAAATACCAATTAACAAAATAATATTGAATAAACGAAGTCAAATTAATGCTTGATTTAAATATTTCTTTGGGTACATAATAACTGTTTCAATATACAGACAGTGTAGGACCTGCAATGCTGACAAGATGTTAAATGGAGAACACCTACTGAAATGCCCAGAATTGAGGAAAGCCGTACCAGATGGGAAGATACATAATTTATGTTGGCTGGCTAGGGAAAAATTGCCAGGCCCTAATGATTATCGACGGGCCGTTAAACACAACACACTCACTCTTAAATACCCACCATACTCTGGGCCTGAAAGGCCTAATATGGAACCTAGGTACCAAACCCAACAACTACAATTACAGATAAAAACAAATTTAGAGATTAAAAGCTTAACTTATCTTAGTAACTGCTGCAAGTTCTTGAATTAATATGCAGCTAACATATTTCATGATGAAACTCCTAGCGCAACAGCCCAGGAAGGACCAAGGTTTGCCACCCAGTGGCTGCATCCCCCACCTCTGCCCACTACAGTCGTCATTGGTGGGGTGCAGTACTGGAGGATGGAACATGGTCAGCACCCCGGGCTCTCCCAGCAAGTTATGCGGCTTTCGTGACCTGGAGCCGCTACTTCTCCATCAAGTAGCTCTTCAACTGGTCACCCTGGGACCTAACAAGGCTGAGTGTACCCTGTGCCAGACCCTACCAGAGGGGGCAAAATCCCCATACTGGTACCGGGGATTGAACCCAGGTTCTCCATGCCAGAGGCAAGTGCACTACCAACTGCGCTACAGAGGCAGTCTATTTTATGATGCCTCTATCATGTTTTCAAAGCCCTAAGCTCTATTTAAAACAGTTACCATAGTTACAGATGCTCAACTACTTAATAGATCTGTGTCGCCAACCTCTGAAAACAAAACAAACCTATAAATACACTCTATTGGTAGTATTTCAAAATTCATATCATGGCTTTTTAAAATGAATATCTTTTCCCAAACCATTAAATCTATAGGTCCATTTAGTTGTTTTAATAATTTAACCTCTGGATTCATTTCATGATTAAATAACAAAAAATGATCTGCCACAGCTGATTTATCAACCTGCTTATATTTAATATTTTTAAAATGCTCCTTCATTCTGGTTTCCAAATGACATTTAGTTTTACCAATGTAAACCCTTATTTTGAGGAACCAAAGTTTTTCCATGTTCCTTAAAAATTTTTGTGCATTTTTTTATCAGCCCAAGGATGGTGAGTAAAATTTTTATAAATACAATCATCTTTTATTTCTTAAGGGTAGAAACTTCTTTAATAGCCTTTCCATATTTAAATTTTTCTATCTTTTTATTTACATATAAAATCTTTAAAACCATTAATTACCGCAGTGTTGATAATGTGTTTATACTGTGTTAAATTCTTCCTTATTAAGGGGTATATTTATTAATGTATAGATTAAGCTATTGAAAACAGCAAATTTGTATGAAAAAGGGTAAATCAGTTGCAGAAATCATTTTTAGCATTTAATCATGAAATAAATCTAGAGGTTAAATTTTTAAAACAATTAAATGGACTATGAATTTAATGGTTTGGGAAAATATATTCATGTTAAAAAACAGGGACTGCGTTATGAATTTTGAAATACACCTGTGTATGTATAGGTTTGTTTTGTTTTCAGAGATTGGTGACACACAGATATTTGGGTGGTTGAGAGTCTAACTGTTTTAAATAGAGCTTTGAAAATGTGATGGAGGCATCGTAAAACATATGTTAGTATCAAATTAATTCAAGAACTTGCAGCAATTACTAAGATAAGTGAAGCTCTAGTCTCTAAACATAATTTTAGATTCTGTTGCTTCACTGTTAAGAGCTGCAGTTTTTTGTTGAACTGGAATTACTCTTTCTGCTGAACGTCCAGACACAGCACCAGGTGTTGGGGAACGCACACAGCATCAAGGAGGCAACTTTTCCATATCGTGCTGGATCTCCTCAGAAATGCCCACCATATTCTGTGACTGAGAGGTGTACTAGACACCAAAACCCATCAGCTGGAATTATGCTTTCTGCTGAATGTCCAGACATAGCACCAGGTCTTGGGATTGCACACCGTATCAGAAGGCACCTTCTCTATATTGTGTTGCACCTCCTCTTAAATGTCCACCATCCTCTGCGACGGATAGGATTAATATACAACCAACAGCTAGAATTACGCTTTCTGATGAATGCCCAGTGCATCTGATGGGTCCATATTCGTCCAGACCTAGATAAAGGCGTGTCCCTCAAAACACAGCAATGGCTAAACCTATGGCACCTTCATAGGAGAAGCCAGCTGGCAGTGACATCCATACCACCCTCCACAAGATGGCAGGTGCTTGCTGTACCAAATCTAGACTCTGCTGTATGAGGAGAAGACACCAAACTGAAAGAAAAGGGGAGAAAAGTAAAAAGAAATCCATATTGTAAATTGTATACTGTAATTGTATTTAAATTGTATTCTAAATAGGTATTCTCTCCAAAATATTAAACCTGCTGCAGGTGGGTGGTGGTATACAGTGCTTACAATTTTGTTTTGTTTCAATAATTAAGTTAGCAAACCAACTGAAGACATGTACAAGCAGTACACTTATTGCATCATGTTGGTAAAAGATGAAATGAGATTATAAATAATAAAACAGTGCAAGATGCCTTTGATAACGTGTGAGGCTCATATTTGGGAGGTTTTGGTTTCAAATTCTGGTGATAGCCCAGTCCAATCATTGTTTCAGCGCATCAGGTGTTCCCGCTTCTACCAAAAACTTCCTGTCCATCAGTTCTTTCACAATTGGCTTCATTTGTGAACTTATTATTTTACTTATTAAGAGTAGCATGTTATCAGGTTGGTTTGTACCTCGAAGTAGGCGTAAGACAGAAGACATGATGGAGAGATCAGTCTCATGATAATGAATGGTGTACCAGAACTGACTTCCAATACTTTCTGCAAGGCCAATCACCTCACGCTAACTAGGCTAGTAGGTCAAGCATTGAGGTATGAAGCAAAACGGATAGAATATAGGGCAGATGTTCATCTCATGGCACAGTTACGACTATGCAAAAAACATCGGGTAGTAAACTATATGATTGATTTGTGGGAAAACTATTGTTTGTCTGTCACCGTAAGGGTTCCAGCATGATGGCTTATTGTGTGTCAGACCCTGGAAGGAAGGATGAGATGAAAGTACCCTACATGCAGCCAGAATGCACCACAGGCCGAACTATATCTACAGCGGGTCCCTAACAATGCAGGAAAGTTCTTCAGCTAACGGAGTTCCAGGTCGCCATAAAGAGCACACCACTAGCCAGCCAGGTCCGGCTGATCAATCAGTCTTCCTGGAAGAATGGCCGACCAATCACAGTTCCTCTCCCAGCCGAGCACAGTATTTCCAGTGAACCAAAATTGTGCTAGATATGCTTTGATGGGTTGTTCAGGCATCAAATGCCTCTACTGTTGCATTATTATACCCATCATATCCACTGTGACTGGTGTGCAAGGTGGACAACTACACTAAGGCGGTACTCTGCACCTCACATGCCTGGTCATATAAGTGTTACCTAATTGTTATTGAATGTTTTAAATATCTGAAGCTTTGAGAAGTAGAACTGGAACTGAAAAATTCAATGTTATGGCTGGGATTTGAATCACAGACCCTCTGCTTATCAGGTGGGTGCTCCAATCATTAAGCTACTATGACAATCTGCCAGAATGACATTGAATTCTCCAACCAGTTCGTATTTTTCCTGGTAAACCACAAAGGCACTCTCACATCAGAGACATTACCCTAATGATGACTTACTATTGTAAGTACTTTATGTCCTGGGATTAAATAACCTTCAGATGGTAATTATTATTTATTTATGCTGTTACGGATTTTATAACATTGTCTTTACATAGCATACCGGAGATAATGTTTTTACTGAATGATGTAATAGTTTGATTGATATCTGACGCTACTCTTATCTACAGGGTCGATGGTTACAGAATGGAATGCATAAATCAACGTTCCTTTTATCACAACATATTTATTCGTTAATTTACACTTTTAGCACCATATTAATTAGTTAACAACTTTCAAAATTCGATAGAATCTACACTGGTTAAAAGTTTGGGTGTAAGTTACACGTTCACACGCTATCAGAAAATATACATCCTTTCACCTTGAGCTCACAGACGCTAATGAATCTAGTTCCTAGCGTCGGTATGACGCAACACCGCCATTCTTTTGTATTCATCCGCGCAACAGTTCTCATTGGTTGAACACAAAGTGACAAGAAAACATTGGCTATCTTGAATATTTAAAAAAAAATAAGTCCCTGATACACTCAAATTAAAAGAATTAGAAATTTACACACTCTTACAAAAATATTTACATGAACGATTTTCTATTGATCAATATTCTTTCTCAATGCCAACAAACTTACTGTTGGTGTTTTTAAACACACAAGCCATGTGTGGGCAATGTTTGAGAATTCAATGTCATTCTGGCAGCTTGTCACAGTAGCTTAATTGTTAGAGCACCCACCTGGTAAGCAGAGGGTCTGTGGTTCAAATCCCAGCTGTGGCAATGAATTTTTCAGTTCCATTTCTCCTCTCAAACATTGCCCACACATGGCTTGTGTGTTTAAAAACACCAGCAGTATGTTTGTTGGCATAAATAAATAATCCAAAGCTTTATTTAGCAAAAACACTGTGTGAATGACTATTTAGTTGTGAGGATTACTTTGGTATTACAATTTTCCTAATTGTCTTCAAGATTCACACAAAGAAAGGGATTGACACCAGAAGAAATGAGCGTCTACTGGAATCATCTGATAGAGAGGATTATGCTGATTTCTTTGACAGTGATAACGGAACAGAAATAATTGAGATAATTCCAATAAATCTGAGAAATCATGTGATGATGAGAATGAAGTGAAAGAAATACCAAGTGATGACTGCCATTCTTACACTGGTAAGAACCAGGAAACTTTGTGGATGCATCATTCGTTATCAGTCCCAGGGAAAACAAAATGCGATATCATGTACAAGGTTCTGCCTGACCCAAAACAGAATGCTAGAGAAACTAAAACTGAAATTGAAGGTTTTCTCAAACTTTTTTATCCTGAGATATCTGATCCTCCTTTTACAAACACAAACAGATATCTTATATATTTAAACAAGCAATTCTTGTGTATATTGAGACAGAATATATGGTTAGACCCCAAAAGGAAATCATTTATTTAAATATTTATTGCAGATGTAATTTATTTTTCATGTTGATAAGAATTAGTTGAGTAACGAAAACGTGTTGCTATTTTTTCATTGTTGAGAAAAATAGAATTGTTTAAAAACATCATAAATGTTAAGTTTCATGTTTAAATTTAATATGTATAAGCGTAAGAACCATATATATTTAATGTTAAAAGTGAAGGGAGAATAGAGAAAGATCGCTTCCCTAACAATATAGGAACTATTTAAACATAGGAAAATATAAAATGAGCACATACGCGCAGGAATATAAAGAAGAGCATCATGTAAAGAAGCGCCAATTTTGTTATTAGCGTCTGTATGTTTGAAAGGTGAAAATGCATTTCTGTAACGCGCGTGGATGTGGGTCTAAAAGACTTTATAAAAGTGGAAAGACTGTCAAGAAAATACAAATGGGTGCAACGAAAGTAAATTCACTTATAACAAGTGTAATAAGGGACGAAAAGAGTGTTAATAAAATTATATATAGTGAAGTTACATCAAGTGTATAGTCATTCCACCAAGCACCTCGCCCGGAGAGAAAGAAAAGAGTCTCATAGCTCAACGCAAAGTAATAATCTTTTAAAAATACAGCACCAATATATATAAATATATTCCGCGCAACTTGGAAATGGCTCTAATGATTTCGATCAAATTTTATATTCAGATAGAGTTTTGCGTTTTAATCCTTTCATGCCTGAATTATTTTGCTACATATGTCGTTCTTCCTCTAATTCGAACCTGGTTTAGATTAGGCGGTCTGGGAGACCTTCAGCCTGCTGGCTTGGATAGCCATGTATGTATGTATGTATGTCTTTATTCACTGTAAGAATTTTTTTACAAATTCATGGCTTCGTCAATTTTTAAATAGGGAATACAAATAATATTGGTTTAAACAATATCATGAATACAAATAATAATAACAGAGACAGCATTACAGTCATAAGAGTATAAGTTATATATATGATCGTTAAGGCAACACGTAGTGCACTGGCCATGCACTAAAGCCTGAGGTCGCGAGTTCGAGTCTTGGCAACCGCAGTCAAATGTGCCTGTGGTAAAGGACGGGGAGGGCCCACGTAAAATAATTGGTGTGGTGGCACGCATGGATGATGACGAGGTATCATTTGACTGCGGTTACATGGATTTTGCTTCTTTTCTTTTTTAAAAAAAACACTACAATATAAATTGTAAAAAAAGTATTTTTTTACAATTCAAACCGTCTCAAATATGTATTTTTAATTGGTGACAGACAGTATAACAAGAATATAGCAGAAAAAAAAAAGTTTAAACTACTACAAATAGGAAAAAAAGCCAATGTATCTTATAAGACACACCAGGCATGAAAGGGTTAAGTTTATCTATATAGGAAAAATGTGATTTTATGCGTAACAGTCACAATTACTCTAAACCTTATTTTGGCCATAATTTCTCTGTTAATAGGCCAATTTCAACAAACAGCTCAGGATATTAAAAGTCTCGTCAAGAGCTTTTAGAAAACCTAAAGAAAGTTGACTTAGCTATATTAGTCTACGCGTAACAGCCACAATTAGTTGAAAGCTTATTTTGGCCATAGTTTCACTTTTAATGGGCCAATTTTAACAAACAAGCCAGGATATTAAAGGTCTTGTAAAAAGTTTTCAGAAAACCTAAAGAAAGTTGACTTAGCTATCTTAATCTACACATAACTCACAATTACTCTAAAAAATATCTTGGCCACAATTTCTCTGTTAATCAATTTCAGTAAATGAGTTAGTGTTTCAAAGTCCTCTTCCAGGGCTATCAAAATACATAAGAAAGTCGACCTAGCTATATTAGTTTATGTGTTACAGCTCATCCCTTCTAAATGATTGAAATAGAAATACTGCGTATTACATTTTATGGCTGAAATGACGGTGCTTATGAAATATTTATATGTATCTCTATATTTCTTGTATCTCGGAAATGACTTACCAATTCCAACAAAAATTTTTATTTAGTTAACGTTTTACTTTTCAAATTTATTTAAATCAGTATCTTCTCCCAAAAACAAGATTTCGCAAAAAGGGGGGGAAAAAATGCCGAGTAAAGTTTGGTCACCCAGGTACTATAAATAACAAGAGATCATTTTTTAATTATACAAGGGACAGAGATTGCAGAAATACTCCTGCTATTGAAATAATGGCTCTATTAGGAGCGCTGTTTCTCATTACTTACAAAAAGAAGATGCACAAAGTTTTAGAGTTATGGGTATCAATTGGAACAGGAATGACTATTCTAAGGGCAGCATTTACCTACAAGCATTTTCTGTTCTTGCTCCAGTCATTGAGGTTTTACAATACTGGAATTTTTTAACTGCAGAAACAACTAAAGTCCAGAGGACTTCACAACCATACACAAATTGCTTGTTGCTGATTTTGTTCAGTAAATACCCACTAAGCCTACCAGGCTTAAATAAATGCCATGCACCTTCATTTTATTCCAGCTTAGGTATTTATACAGGTGTCCCAAAATTAGACCAACAAACTTTGGGAGCTGATAACATTATTTTAAATACTTTTATTAAGGTAAGTTTTTTGCTGTGGTGCTTCGTCAAAGTGCTAGACGAGTTAATGTCATAGATTACTGCCTCCCACCCAGTTTAAGTATTTACGGAAAAATCAACAATGAAAATTAGTATTGCATTATCTTAGTGAGGGACACAATCAAGAAACAAACACAGAACGCAAACAAAACACAAACATCTCATTGTTTACAGTTAACCACAGCTTTACTACTCAAAGCAAATGTTGGAATGCACGTCCATTGCAATTAACACAAAGAATGCATCAACATGCCCTATTCTTTCATACTCTCACAAAGACACCAGCCATTTCTCTGATTTAAAAGTTTGTCGGTCTAATTTTCAATAGTAAATCTGCTTGAGAGGTAGAACTGGAACTTAAAAATTCAATGCCACAGCTGGGATTTGAACCACAGACCTTCCACTTACTAGGCCGGTGCTCTAACCATTAAGCTACTGTGACAACCTGTCAGAATGACATTGCCCACACATGGTTTGTGTGTTTAAAAACACCTACAGAACTTTGTTGGCATAAATAAATAGTAAATCTGTGATTAACTGTAAACAATGAGATGTTTGTGTTTTGTTTATGTGTTCTGTGTTTGTTTCTTGGATAAGATTGTGTGCCTTACTAACATAATGCAATACTAATTTGCATGGTTGATTTTTCCGTAAATACTTAAACTGAATGGAAGACAGTAATCTATGACATTAACTTGTCTAGCGCTTAAACGAATCACTGCAGCAAAAAGTGTTAAAAATAACATTATCTATCAGCTCCCAAAGTTTGTTTAATTTTGGGACACTCTGTATACATATATTAAAAACTGGCATTAACAATGTATTGTTAATGTATTGTTTATGACTTCAATATTAATTCTACCAGAAAACAAGAAAATTGGCCTGTAAAATGGTACTTATAGTTAGGCAACACTTAAGCTGCACATGGCCGCTGATGTAGTTATCTTCAGTGCGCATACCGCAGGGTTAATTAAAATGTAAAATTAATTGTATAAAAAAGTACAATACAGATGGAACTACAGTCTGGTTTATAGAAAAGATACCAGACTTCCCAAATATCTAACTTACCTTCCATGTTTTGGGAGATGTTATGGTCCCTCTGCACTGTGCCTACCACCAGCAGATCTGACTCTACCCTCTCGCTTCATCCCTTTTTGCAGAATTAGTTGAGTAAATAGCCCAGCCCTGAAAATTTAACCTGTGCAAGGCCAAGTATAAATTAATTACACAAGTGAAATATCTTTAAAAATTAGCAAAATGTAAAAAAAAGTTACTGATTATGAAATATCTCTTTTAAAGGCAACTATACTGCAACTATCTGGAGGAGGTCCAATGTGTTAGTTTAAAAATCTGATGCATTGCACTCACATGACTTTCTCTACTCTTGTATTAACCATTCTGACAAACTTTTATTCCTATATCTTCTTCGTGTTAGTTGAGATAAACGCTTGCAAAAATTATGTTATTGCTTATTTTCTTGTAGGTACAAGGGAAATATGGGAATACAGTGCTTTGAGTGATAGTAAACTCTTTTAAAGCTTTGAGATTCCATTTTCTTTGCATGGCTAAGACATAAAAAGTGAATAAAGATCTTCCATTTGATGAAAGTTTAAGTATTGCAAAACTCATACAAATAACAAGGAATATCTCTAAAATGGTTTGCTCCACAAAAAAATTTGTTTGGCATAAATTGTGTTAACAATTTCTACATGTTTTGTATAGTAAGATTTGGTCTATCTCTAATGGTTTATGAGTTATTCGAAGGTCATCAAGAGTAAACAGGACTACATGGGCTATAGCCAGAAAATTCAAAATATACATGTCATAAAAATATACTAAATATATGGCATTTTAATCAAAATCGTTAGAGCCATTTGTGAGAAAATTGAAATTTTTATAAAATTTTCCATGTAAAGGGTAGTTTAGGGTGGAGGAATTTTCTTTAAAATCTTTCTTGAAAAATATTAAACCTAAATACCAAGTTTGGTTTTTAACAGACTTTTTGTTTTTGAGTTATGCTGTTCACAGACACACACACACACACACACATACATATTACTTATAATATTTGACTTGTGTTGTTAGTGGATATATTGAGTGGAGTTAATTTTGAAAATTTAGTGTGAACAATTTGTGGTATAAAAGGAGTGTTTATTTAAAGGCTGTAAGAGGCCTTGAGTTTAAGGTTATTGTGACACTTTGGTTAAAGTTAATTTACCATCATAATATGTCATAATAATATTGATCCTAATTAACGCAAAATAAGGTGGATGATTTAGAGGATGTACTTCATATGCTGGAGAGTATGACGGAAGAAAAGAATTTAAAGAAAGATTTGAAGAAGAATAGATTAAAGGTAGAAAAGATATTGAATGTCCATAAGTGTGATGATATATCACACATGTCAGATATAGATTTAAGGGACCGAGCAAAGATGGCAGAGACTGTTGATCAGTGCATTGAAAGTGCTCTTGGGAAAATATTGAAAGTTACAGAGATAAAAGATTTGACTTAAAGGATAGTTTGGTGAAATCTGTAAATGTATTAAGGAAAGCAATTTGCAAGATTAAGGATGAAGCCAAGGAAAAGGAGAGGGAATTGAATGATTTGTGTGTGGAAGTGAAGAAAGCTCATGATGCCGTCCATGCGAAAGAACAATTTGGTCTTACAGCTAGCAGTCAGAAAAAGTACTACGCTGATGCTACGACCGAAGTCTTGGCAGATCAGAACCAATTACAACATGGTGTGATGTCTGTCAGTGGTGGACTGAGTACTGGTGAGTGTGAGCTGGATCCGCAGCCTGGTCATCCACCTACTGGCCAGAAGAGGTAATATGCAGACATCATGGCCTGTAATACAGCAAGTCAACAAAAAACACACAAACTGTTTGTCAAAAGCAGTAATAATCAAAGTGTGGAATACATGAAAACCCTTATAAAAACCAAGGTAAACCCAGTACAGATGAAAGTAGGTGTTAACTTGTTTATTTGTTTAAAAAATGGGCAGTTGTTTATCAAATTGGAAAATGAAAGGGAAATGGGAAATTGATTGAATATGTGAGAATATTAATCAGAAATGTGGTGAAGAGCTTATAGCAGGCAAAAATAAGCTGACAAATCCAAAGGTGGTCATCTTCAACGTTCCTGATGATATGGAGGTCAATGAAGCTGTTGAAGCCTCACAACACAGAATGAGAAACTGGAGAAATACAAGGAGGAAATACAGCCCAAGTTTGAATATGGAGACAAGAAGAATAAAAATTTAGTAATTGAAATGTCGAGCAAGGCAAGAAAACGAATTCTAGAAAAAAGCTCAGGATTGGATGGAACAGGTGTAATTGGGATGACTATGTGAGAGTCAGCTGGTTTCAAGTGCTCAAAATATAATCACCAAGCACAAGATTGCAAAAGAATTCAAGTATGCCCAATATGCTGTGGAAAACATTCGCTGAAGGAATGCAAAGCGCCTGAAGAATACAAATGCATCAACTATGTCAACTTAAAGAAGTACACACATGGCAGTGATGTAAATGTGCTACTAGATGGCAATAAAGAGGAAAATACAAAATACTGAATACTAATATGCATAAGCAAATTCTCAAATGCTATCAAGTGAACCTCAAGCATTCGAGGATAGCAACCAGCAATTTAGTACAAATTATCAACAAACACAGTGTTGATTTAATATTCGTACAGGAACCATATATGCTTAATAACAAACTTGCTGGAATACCCAAGAAACTAAGAATGTATACAAGTGGTAACCAAAGGAAGAGAGCAGCTATAATTAACAACAAAAGCATAGATGCCATCAAATCAGCCCAGGTATCGGATGAAGATTGTGTGGTTATACAAGTAAAAGATGGGGACAAAAGCTCTTTTGCCACTAGTATGTACTTTCATGGAACTATAGACATACAAGTAATGTTAAAACAATTGAAAGATTTCTGGATCTCACTAAAGAACACAGAATTGTCATTTCAGCAGACATGAATGCCAAAAATAAAATGTGGTTCAACATAATAATGAACAAGGGCAGAAGCTTGTAGAACTTACAACTTTCACCTATCTACATATAATTAACAAAGACACTGGAGAGGCAACTTTCGAAAGCGCACAAGGCCGAAGCTGGGTAGATCTAACCATCGTCAGCACTGAATTTTTTAAGTATATAACTGAATAGAAGACTGGAGAGGAGGAAAGCTGCTCAGGCCACAAGCTAATAACATTCAAGATAGGCAAAGTAAGTTGATCCAGAGAAATAACATACAAGGGCTTCAGAAACATTATAAAAGATGGGGACTTCAATAAATTTGTTGAACTTCTAACAAGAAATTTCACAGTATTTCTCGATCCATATATGAACGGCGGTGAGCTTGACACAGAACTCTACAGCATAGCAAATGAGCTCATGACACTCAGGAAAAAGGTGAATGCACTCAGGAGGAGATACCAGAAGACAAGGAATAATGAACAGTTATGCCAAGAGAAGTGACTTCAGTATCTAGAAGGCAATCGTGAGAATCAATAAACAATTAATGCTGCAAAAATATCATGGAAGAAATATTGTATTATTGATGGATCTAACCCATGGAATGTCATATATAAAACTGCAGCTGGTAAATTGAGAGAGCAAACACCACTAATTACACTTCAAAAAGAAGATGGAACATACACAATTGATTCATCAAGTACACTTGAATATATGATAGACTATTTCATTCCAAAAGACATACAGGATGACAGTGAACAACACAAACAATAAAGAAGACAGCTGGATGAAGAAATTTATAGCCCGAATGATGTCAAATTTACACAGACAGAAGTTATGACCGTGTTGGAAACATTCAATCTTAAAAAGATACCAGGAGAAGACGGCATTACCAGTGAAGTCCTCTTAAGGGCATTTAGGCTTTTCCCTTGGTACTTCACTGCACTCTACAATGAATGCCTGAAAAATGGTATATTACCCAAAAAATGGAAGAATAAAAAAATAATTTCAGTAGTTAAACCAGGGCAAATTGAAGTGAGGAAGTTGTAAAACACCACCCCATAAGTCTGCTAAATACTGCCGGCAAAGTTTTGGAAAAATTGATGATAGAGAGAATCCTTCATCACATAAATTCAAGAAATCTCTTCAACACAAACCAGTTTGGTTTTATGCCTCAAAAACACAGTGGATGCAGCAATGGCGATCAAGATGTTTGAGTAACAGAACCTGAAAACATGTAAGTACATCATATTAACCAATATGGATGTCAGAGGAGCATTTGACGCAGCATGGTGGTCCAGCATCCTTAAGAACTTATGAAAGCTCAACTGCCCCAGAAACCTATACAAACTATCGAACTACTTTCACAACAGGAAAGCTAGCTTATGCTTTAACTCATATAAATCAGAAATAGAAGTGACAAAAGGTGTCCCCCAAGGATCAAGCTGTGGATCAGGATACTGGAATATCTTGTATAATTCCCTACTTAACCTGGAATTTACTAAAAGGACTGAAGTCTTAGCCTTTGCTGATGACCTACTAGTTATGACCAAAAGTACTAGCATAATGGACGCTGAAAACTTTGCAAATCAGGACATCAAGAAAATAGAGTTTTGGGGTAAGGATAACGAAATTAATTTCAATGAAATAAAGTCTCAGATGTTAATAACAAAGAAGGGATGCCCTCTCAACAGCGACATCCATATCTACCTGAATTATATAGTATTGACCCAGAAAGAAGAACTAAAATATTTAGGAATATATATAGACTCACCTTCCCGGTAAGCGGAAGGTCTATGGTTCAAATCCCAGTTGTGGCATTGAATTTTTAAGTTCCAGTTCTACCTCCCAAACTTTGTCCACACACGGCTTGTGTGTTTAAAAACACCAACAGTAAGTTTGTTGGCATAAAGAATAATAATTACCATCTGAAGGTTATTTAATCCTGGGATATAAAGTACTTACAATATTAAGTTACCATTGGGGTAATTTGTCTCTGATGTGAGACTGCCTTTGTGGTTTACCAGGAGAAATACGAACTGGTTTGAGAATTTAATGCCATTCTGGCAGTTTGTCACAATAGCTCAGTGGTAGAGCAGCCGCCCGGTAAGCGGAAGGTCTGTGGTTCAAATCCCAGTTGTAGCATTGAATTTTTAAGTTCCAGTTCTACCTCTCAAACTTTGCCCACACACGGTTTGTGTGTTTAAAAACACCAACAGTAAGTTTGTTGGCATAAAGAAGTAATATAAATTACATTCAAGAAAAAGCCATAGTTCTCTTACACGCCTTGTACAAATTTGCAAAATTGAACTGGGGACTTGGATGCATAGCTCTTCATACAATATAAAAGGGAGCCATTGAACCAATAATAACCTATGGAACTCTGGTACAGGAAGAAGCTCTAGGATATAAGAAAAACCTAAAGAAACTCCAAAGAGCCCAAAGATTATGCAATATAAAAATTGCAAAGGCATAGAATCATCTCATATAAAGCATCTTGTATTATAGCTGGAATCCAACCAATAGACCTGACTATTATAGGAGAAATAAATAAGTATAAATCACTACATGGTGGCAGAGATTACATGCACCCCTGAAAACAAACAACTGTATTTATCCCACTAAGCACATTTGCATAAAAGAAATTGATCCCAAATTACAATATATATTTCAGATTTATACAGACAGCAGCAAAATAGCCAAGAAAGTGAGAGCTGCAGCAGCCATATTTCAGTAGGAAACATTGACATGGCAACTCAAGTACAAACTAGATGATTGCTGTTCTAATAACCAAGCGAAGCCGTTGGCAATCCTGAAAGCAATGCAAGAACTTAAAGATGAGGAAGAAATCATTTCCATCTTCACCAATATCAAAGTAATACTGTGTTTGCTGAACAACAATAAGAAACATAATTCCATTACACAAATGATATTAAATACTATCTCAACTCTAGAGCAAAGCAAGTGGAAAGTACATTTCAGTTGGGTGAAAGCCCATCAAGGAATACCTGGCAATGAATTAGCCAATAAACTAGTTGAAGAATCTGCGGAGGACCAAGGAAGTGCAATCATCTACAACAAAGTACCAAAATCCACCATCATAGCTGAAATTAGGGAAAAATGTTTACAATGGCAAGACAGATGGTATACAACTACAAAAGGTGCATTAACAAAATCCTTCATCCCCTCGGTTAAAGAAAGACACATAAAATTACCTACATTACCTGAATTTACAGCAATGATTATAGGACATGGCTAGACAAATTATTATATAAATTTCACATCATAGAAAATCCCATCTGTACATGCAACAGAGGCCCTCAAACAGTAAACCACTTAATCTACGAATGTTCAGACAAAAAATAAGGAAGGTCAATGCTCATAAGGGAAATTAGGAGGACTGGAGGAAGCTGGCCAGCTACAAATAGTCAATTGTTAAAATACCATTTAACAGCATTTCACAAGTTTGTACTCTCACTTAAATTATGAGCAACAGAACAAAAAGATGTAAAACCTGCCACTCAAAGGAATGTACCTATGTTATAATTCTAAACTGTTACGTATGAATTTCATATACAGAGAAAACTATTAATAATGCAAGAATAGTATGTAATAAGTAAACTGTTAAAAATTTGATGTAAATGGTAGACTCTAAACAATATTAGAATGTTATGGAATTAGTCAGCTGCAAATTATGTCTCAGTGTAAATGCAAAATTGTAACTTGCTTAATGTTATATACTGCAAAATTTTGTACTATGTATTGAAAGCATGTAATGTTACCTTTATAATGGGGCATGCTAACATTTGTTGATAAAAGAAATTAAAAAATAAAACACACACATGCACGCACACCTGCACCCACACCCCCACCCCCACCCACAGGCACACACACGCATGTGTGCATGCACACACATACAAAGGGACCTTTTTCTAAAATTGCTTCTTTTGGATTCAGGGGGCCTCAAAACATATTTCTGGTGAAGTCTCTTATTGGTCAATCTCTTATGGGTTTGTATCAAAGTCCAATAACGTAAGCAATAACCAATGAGCAAGGGGTGTACCTGAGGTACGTAATGCAAGGGGAGGGGTAAGGAGGAATTTAACCTGAGTGGAACAATTGTCACCATCATCTCGTGGCTGTGTCCGTCGCTCATTGGTTTGATGTCATAACTCTGGGATTCAGCTTCAGGAACCAGGGAGAAGGACAAGGGGTGGGTCACACGAAACAGCTTTGTTGAATTTATTGTCCTCTATGCTATGCATGCCATTTGTAGTGAGCAAACGATATGGATAACTAACCGAAAGTAATTGCACTTCTTGAACAAGCATATAGTGCTGCAAGGGCTGCGGAGCTATATGGAGTGAACTGGCTCAAAATGGTGGAAGAAATTCCAAGAAAGGGGATACTGGACATGTGGATTAATTACTAGAAGATTATCATCTTGTGTTTTCCCCTTATGTTTGTCTACGTGATGAAAACATGCTTTGTATGCTCGGTATATTTTGTGTAGATAGAACTTAAGTTACAGCTTTAAATTATTTTGTAATGAAATGACACGATTCAAAATAAATATGAGCAATGTGGAGTTCAAGGTAATACACATATAATAAAACAGATAAATATGCCTCATCCCCCATTCTCTTCCTAAGAAAACAACACAAACCTGAGGTTCATTGTTAAAAAAAATTGACAATCTGGCATTTGCTCCTATCCTCAATAACCGCTGATAAAATAATCAAAGTCCGATAAGACACATTCTGAATTATGTTTCAGTGTATCTTAAACTGTCTGGCTTCCGGTTAACCTCCGCCATTGCGAAACAAAGGGCAGGTGCATGCCTTCGTATCGCTGACAGGGGTTTGAACTGGGGGCGTGGTGTCATTCACTACCAACCTAAACAGCTGTTCCTCATATTGGAAGGTTTCCATGCACTGACTGTACCAAACATCATGAAGGTACACTTTTATCCATTATGTAATAATACATCGATAAGAATGGCTGGGGTGTTCTGAACACACCATGCAACCACGACAGTTAAGCTCACTTAATAACCATTGGTCAGTGCAGATTTGAAATTACTGTGTAATTTCTACAATGAGTTAGCATTTAAATTAAATACCCAAGAACAAATATATTAACTGATTAAGAGGTAGAATCAGGACTGAAAAATTCAATGCCACAGATGAGATTTGAACCACAGATCCTCTGCTTATTGAGCGGCTGCCCAAACCACTAAGCTACTATAGCCAATCCGCCAGTATGGCATCAAACTCCCCAACCGATTCATACTTTTCCCAGTAGACCACAAGGGAATCTCACATCAGAGATAAATACCCCAAGATATATCAACAAGCTTACTGCTGGTGTTGTTGATATAAATCAATAATAATTATCATCTAAAGGTTACTTAAACCCAGGACATAAAGTACTCATGATTATAAGTCGCTCTTGGGGTATTTATCTCTGATATGAGATTCCCTTGTGGTCTACTGGGAAAAGTATGAATTTGTTGGGCAATTTAATGTCTTACTGGCGGGTTGGCTGTGGTAGCTTAGTGATTACAGCAGCTGCTCGATAAGCAGAAGATCCGTGGTTCAAACCCCGGCTATGGCATTGAATTTTTCAGTCCTGATTCCACCTCTTAAACATTGCCCACACATGGCTTGTGTGTTTAAAAACACCAGCAGTACGTTTGTTGGCATAAATAAATTATAAATATAAACTATTGTTCCAATTTTTTTAAATTTACATATGTGGTATAGCATAATTCTGAGGACTTTAAGTGGAACATATTTAATAACATTACTAATTTTGACAAGAGTAGGAAAGTCATTTTGTACAGTAACTGTGGTAATTGAAGATTTTGAGTAATTTAGTTGATATGTACATCCTTAGAGATAATGATTGAAATTACCATACCTGTTGAAATCACATACAATTTAGGTTATGTAGAAAAGCAGGTGAATTTGCTACAGCATTCTTGAAAATGTAGGTAAATCTTAGTTATTAATCTTAATGTATTTAAACCACTATTAATTTTGCCAGCTCTGTCACTTGAGCAAATTAAAATACCTTAATAAAGCAAATAAAATGAAGAAACTCCTCTAAAAACATTATATACATTCAATATATACATATTACATACCTCAGTTAGTGATACATAAAGCCTTTTAAACAATATTTTCCTTCATTAATTGTCCTAGCAGATTTGAATGATTTTGAATGAGTTTTACTATTTGAGTTAACAATTACCTAAACTTTCAATTTTTCAAACATGATATCAACAATTAAACAATAGACTAATAATTCAGTTCTTGTTACTATGCAGTAAAAAATGAATGTATCGTTTTAAATTATTTTAGAACGTAAATTCAAAACAGCAGCTATATTTAAATAGTTAATACTTATTAAGGTAAGGTATAACTGAGCTGTAAGACCTGATTTATTTTATTAAGAGATATGAGCATGAAGTACATTTACAGAAACAGAAATTGTTTGAAAATAGATTTGGATTAGCTAAAGTTATTAATCTCCTTTATCATGTTTGAAGAATAGCCATTTTAGTATTTTCTTCTGTACTATCTGATTCTAGTAAAGCTATGCTTTTAATTTGCATCTTTGGTTAATGTGTTTTCTGTTAGATTGAGAACGACCCAACTTATACAGAGACAAGCAAAAGTATTCAGACACTAATTCAACTAAGCTTTTATTCCTATTCTGGTAATATTAAAAGTTACACGCTATTTACATTCAGGGACAGACATAAATATTAGGATGCGGTTACTAGTATCAATGAACATTAATAAAACGTACTGAGCTACTAACTGAAGTAGTGTATTTCACTCTATAATATAAAGAAATATATACATAGATAAACAAACCAAAATATTTATTCTAAAGAAATACATGGGGAAAAACTTAACTTGAACTGGACAAAAGTATTCAGAGTTTAATACTTCATCATTTGACCCTTTCGCAAGAGAACAGCTGATAGCCTTTTAGGCATTGACCGCACATGCTTTGGTGTCACATCAGCTCCGATGTTATTCCACTCTTCTAAGAGTATTTCCTTCAGCTGGCTTTTACTTGTAATATGTCTTCTTCTGATTTGCTCTTCTAGCTCATTCCAAATATTTTCTATGAGTTGAGGTCTGGAGATTGTGATGGTGTATGCAGGAGATGAACATGGTTTAGAAACCATAATCAAACTACTTATGTGGTGTGCTTGGGGTCATTATCTTTCTGGAAATAAAAATTTCCCTGAAATCCTAATTTCTGAGCACTGTTTTCCAACTGTTCTTTAAGAATACGTAAATAAGCATACTTATTCATGGTATTGTCTATAAACACAAGATTCCCTACACCTGCAGATGTAATGCACCCCCACACCACCATGTTTCACTGTGCCCACCATATTCTTTGGATCCCATTCAGTGTTTGGTTTCCTCCACACTAAGATTCTACCATCACTGTAGTAAATATTAAATTTGCTTTCATCAGACCACAGAACTCTACACTTTGCAACAGATATGTTTTGGAAAATTCCTTGCTCTTTTTCTGATTTACTTTACTTACGTATGGCTTCTTCCTTGGCACCCTTGCATGGTAACCAGCACTATTCAGCACTCTGGTGGATCAACTTCTTTACCAATTGATTCCCTCAGCTGGGCTGCAATTCTTGGAGTTTTGTTTGCCGTATTAATCACAGTTCTTCTGTCTCTGCTAGTCGGTTTGGGTGGTCTTCCAGTTCAGGGTAAATTGGCAAGCACCTGCTGCTGCTTGTAGTGCTGAACTACACTAAAAATGATTGAATGACTTCTGTTCACTATTCTTCTTATCTCTGCATAGGTTTTCCCTTCTGTGTGCAAATTTATTATAATTTGTTGCTCAATAATGGTTTCTTTTGCTTTGCGGCCCATGTTTGCCCTTGGTAGGAAGAAGTTGGGTAAACCAGAGGTTTTGAACGCTGGTCTCTTCACCATACACGGTAGAAAGCAACTAAGCATGATAAAAATACTGAGCATATTGTTTAGCAGTCACTTTCCTTGTGTGTAGCGCATTTGCACATACTTTTGTCTAATGGGGAAAGGTACTTGGGTCAATGAACCACCCACAGTCAGGATATGACAATAGGGCAAACATTAGGCAGTTCATTGCAATCATCCAACTATGGCCACTATGTCAGTTTAAAAATGTGTAGCCATTCGCAGCATTTGCTTAGTTTTCTGAATACTTCTGTCTGCCTCTAAATATAACACAGTTATGTGTTACTGAGGAGCTCAAATATATAGTACACATTAAATGAACTTAAGTACATTTAGACAATAAATGAAAACCTAAATCCAGTTTTCCTTTGTGACAAAATATTGAGACACACAACAACACAAAATTACTATCTGATTACACAGCTCTACAAAAAAAAAAAACTCTAAAAAGCGGTTACATTTATTGCTAAGTCTCTTCAATATTTATTGAAAAATATTGGAGAGCAAGAGGATTAATGACTTCATTGTCAGAAATCCAGCATTAGCTAACAACAACAACAACAACAAAAAATGTTTTTTAATTTCCAAAGATATTTGAACATAATTATTATATTACAGGGGCCCTGAATCCGAATATGACTTTACTTTTCGTGAATTGGATCTAGTTTTGAAGATATTTAAAATTTTGTTTTTTAGTTCAATGTTCCGATATCTGCTGATTTTTCATCAGACTCTTAATCTTTATTTTCATATAACTCTATAAATTATTTGCGCTTTTCTTTGCATGATGGTCCTTAATCTTTTAGATCTGGAGTGTACATGCTTCCTGGTGGCATTGAAACCTAATTGGTTCTCTTGAATTATCTGTTTCAGGTGATCTTTTGTTTGTGATTAACTGATTGTTCAACTTATTCTGTAATTCATTCCAGAGATTTCTTGAATTATCTGTTTCAGGTGATCTTTTGTTTGTGATTAACTGATTGTTCAACTTATTCTGTAATTCATTCCAGAGATTTTCAGTAGGATTTATGCTTGGAGACTGAGTTAGGATGCTCAAGTTCAATTTATTTCATCCATGAAAACATTTACATTTTGTGGATTCATCAATACAATAATTACTTACAAATACTATACTTACATACAAATATTTACACATACAAATTATTTACAATTGTTCATCTAAGCCCCATGCTCAAATTCCTCTAGACTATAGAAGACATTTTCTGCTAGATACTTCTTTATTGCTTTCATCTTTAGATCTGCATTTTTTATAAGTTTAATTTTTTCCAGTAGCTTATTATGAGAGGCAGGTATTTATGGACATTAATTTTCTCACTTGTGTTTTTTAATGTTGGTGAAAGTGGAGATTGATGGAGATTGTTTTACGCTTTTGATGGAGATTGATGGAAATTGTGGGAAAATGAGTTATTACTTTCTTTACTGGTAAGTAGAAAGAGTATTGTATTCCACCCAAAAATTCAATGTTGAGATTTCACTGGAAATATATGTTTCGAGACCCCTGGATCCAAAAAAATCATTTTTAGAAAAAGATCCCAGTGTGTCTGTCTGTGGACAGCATAACTCAAAAACAAAAATTTGATTGAAAACAAAAGTTGGTATTTAAGTTTCATGTCTTTCAAGGATATGACAAAGATTTTGAAGAAACTAGTTCCAACCTAAACTTACCTTTATATGGAAAATTTTTTGAAAATGGCTCTAATGATTTTGATTAAAATGTCATATGTTTAAGATATTTGTATGAAAAATGAAATGTATATGTATATTTTGTATAGCCTATTTAGTCCTGTTTACTCTGGATGACTTTGGAATAACTCGTAAACTGTAAGAGATAGACAAAATCTTCCTATACAAAAAAAATGTATACCTTGCTAAAACAATTTATGTCCAAATAAATTTTTGGTAGAGTGAACCATTTCAGAGATATTCCTTGTTATTTGTGTCAGTTTCGGAAAACTTAACACTTTCATGAAATGCAACACCGTTGTTCATTTTTTTATATCTTAAGCACACAAAGAGAATGGGATCTCAAAGCTTTAAGAGATTTTACTATTGCTCAAAGCCTACTGTATTCCCATATTCCCCTTGTACCTACAAGGAAATAAGCAATAAGATAATATAAGTGCTGAGGCTTTCACGGCCGGCATTATCAACTATGTTAAGTAGATTTTCCGGGTTTGTGGGCCGTGGTTGAGTTGGATTACCTTCCTCCGACGTTTCGCTGGAAACTGCGTCCAGCATCTTCAGGGTCAACCTCTGTTATTAGCGGCTGCACTAAATTAAAGTTCACTACAAACTTTCATATTCATCTTTGTTTGTTATTAGTGTCCATGGTAACAAATTTTCACGATCGCTCGTTCTCATAAATACCAACATGAGATTATCAATCTCAAAATGCCGGCAAATGGGACGTCTCTGATCATGGTATAAAGGAGAAAGCTTTCGGTGTTTCGGGTTTTCTTCTCCCTCTTATTAGAGCCGGGAGCCAAGTTTTGCTTATCTGCTGTCTCTCTTCTTTTCGATTGTAGGAGTTTTTATGCATAAAAATCTCTATCGCTTCCCGAGTCAAGCGAGCCTGGTAGTGGCTTGTCCTTGAGAGTACCTCCGTGTCTTTGTAATTCACGTCGTGGCCGAACAACAGAGAGTGTTCTGCCACCGCTGACTTGTCTGTCTGCCCCAACCGGCTATGTCTTTCATGTTCTTTTAGTCGAGTGCTGATACTCCGCACGGTGGTGCCTATATATACTTGTCCACAGCTACATGGTATTTTGTAAACACCGGCTGTGCAGTGTGGATGTCTTTTATCCTTAACGGAGTTAAATAAATCTTTGACTTTCTTTGTTGGCCTATAAATAGTCCTAATGTTGTACTGTTGAAGCAGTCTTCCTATTCGGTCTGTTACCTTATGGATGTATGGTAAATAGATGGTACTCAGGGTTTACTTCCTCCGGTCTTTTTGGACTGACGGGTACCTCAGATGGAGAGCTCTTGTAATTTCCTTGTGTGTATAACCGTTGCTGATGAGGGCCTTGTTAAGATGTCGGATTTCTTTATTCAGCTTTTGTGGCTCACAAATCTTCTTGACAAGAGAAGCTGATTCACGTCTGGGTCACACAGTTTATCGCAAACCTACTCATACTGATAGGTACCTCCATAAAACCTCGAACCATCATCCAAGACAAAAATTGGGCATAATCAAAACCCTTTCCTAACGGGCCAAGAAGATGCTATAAATGATATGAAACAGAGTCACTTAGAAATAAAGAATGATTTAAAATCAATTTGTGAAGAAATGAAAAAAGGGAAAGAAAGTTTGGCTAATGTAAATGATGTTGTGAATGCACTACAAAGGCAAGATGATTTAGATGTAAGTAATGTACAAGATGAGAGTTATTTGAATAATGTACAAAATGTTGACTCACCATACAGAGAAAGAGGTTCACAACCAAACAATGACACAACACATAACACATGTTACACCAACAGCATATTACATGAAATCACACCACCTACATTTGACGAGGAGAAGGGAGACGATCCAAAACTCTTTGTTAAAGAGATGGAAGAATATTTTAAAGTGAAAAGGATACCAAATGAGCTTAGGATGATGATAGTTAAGAAAAGCTTAAAAAACAAGGCATTAGAATGGCTCAGGTTAACACTAGCTGGTCATGAGTCGTATAGCTCATTCAGAAATTTATTCCTATCAAGGTATTGGGGCCCAGCTAAGCAAAACCAAACTAGGGTAGAGCTAGCGACAGCTAGATATGATCCAACCAAAGGGTTATCGCTAGTCGATTATTTTATGAAAGTAGCCAACAAAGGAAAGCTATTAGACCCTAACTTGTCGGAAGCAGAACTAATTGCCAGCATAACAAGACATTTCCCAGACACAGTGAGAACAGGGTTAATTGTTGCGAGGCCAGTAGATTTTGCAGATATGATAGAATTGCTGACAGCCTTCGAAACACAAAATGGTCGACCTAATGAGCATAGACATAGAAACGGTCACCCAAACTCACCCATCTTAAACCGGAGCATGGCTATGAACAACCAGAGTGAGGGAGAACATAGAAATACTAGAAGCACCCATGAAAGGGGGAGAGGGGCACACCATTTCCCACAACCACATAATCATGGCGAGAGGATGGAGAACACAAGACAGCAGTACCACGACACAATACCGAGGGGTGAATCGAGATACAGAATGCATAGATATGATCGTGGAAGACCAAGAGACCGTACCCATCAAGTGAATCATATACGATTCTGTAGGGAATACTTGAACAGCCAAAGGCCGTTATACAATAGGGGTTCACGTCAAAGGGGCAGAAACCAATGGAACACCGACAACGTAAGACAACAGGAACAGAATGAAAATGTGCCGGATAGGACCGATGCTGCGCAGAATACAGAAACGACGATCACCTCCAATGCCCAGGAAAACTAAGTACAAGTCAACTTTGTGTCCCGGAAGTTGACCTGTGTGGCAGTAGGGGCAATATTGACCAATGTAATGTAGGTACCTTGAGAAGACAGGCGAGTGAAAGGAAGGAAATAACCAATCCACCAATGATTAGGCTGAAGGTATGGGGTATCGAATTGCCAGCGATGATTGATACAGGAGCCAGCACATCAGTATGTGACGAACAACTATTCCAGGAACTGATAACTAAAAGAAATGCTGAATTCTTGCCTGTGTGTGGAGTGTATTGCCGCACAGCAATTGGCAAGAAAAAGGAACATGTTAAATACCAGGTAAGGCTGGTAATAGAAATCGGAAGTTGGAAGTTCGATATTATTGCCCTGGTAATACCTAGACTAACAGCTACCCTAATCATTGGCAGTGATTTGCTTAACCTTTGGAGGTCGGTGATTAATTATGACCTACATGAATTTATTATTAAGGAAGGAGCCTCAGAATGCACTGCGAAGTTCCTGGAGGAAGAAACATGCCAGGAGGAACCAGACCAGACGGGGATCCATCCGGATGAACAATTCTTTGTGGAGAACATCAATGTCCACAAGAATAGGTTGGTAGACCTGAGGGTAAGCAAGGAGAAAACAGGTTGGACGAGCGAGGAGGAAACTAATGTTTGCAGCCATTGGATCTGCACAGAAGACGAGTATGTTACCTCGGACAACTACCAACCTGAGCCACTACCAACAGATGGAGAAGAATCGATGTCACAGCTAATCGATGAGAAGGTCTGGGGGGCACATGGCATCTCTGAAGAGGAAAGGAACCAACTTAGGAAAATATTGGTTAAAAACAGGAAAGTTTTTAATAAAAAGCCAGGTACGTGTAATAAGTACGTACATACTTTTACAGTAACAGATATCACCCCCTATTCACATAAATCCAGGCCCATCCCCAACTCCATCAGGGAGGAAGCTGACAGAGTGATCCAGAAAATGTTAGCAGACGGAATAATAGAGCCGTCGGACTCGTGTTATGTGAATCCAGTGGTATGGGTCCATAAGAAAGAGGGAAAATTGAGGATGACCATCGACGCAAGGAAGATAAATGCACATACCTTGCCAGATCATTACAGGCCTGAGGGGGTAGACCAACTAATATCGAAATTGAAGGGAGGTCAACATTTTACAAGTCTTGACTTGACAGCATCATTCTGGCAAATTCCTCTTCATCCAGATGTCAGGAAATATACCTGTTTCTTGCACAAAGGAAAGGTATACCATTTTTTAAAATGTGCCTTTGGACTATCGACCAGTAGCAGTGCACTACTGAGGGCTCTAGACAAAGTTTTTGGGGATACTATCGAGACTTATGTAACGCAATATGTCGATGATTTTTTGATATACAGCAAGATTCCCGAGTCACACTTACATCACATAGATTATGTATTGTCCAGGTTCCAGGAAAGCAACATGACCCTAAATTTGGAAAAGTGTGAATTTTTCGTCAAAGAGGCTGAATTTCTAAGCCACATCATTACACCTGATGGTATACAACCTAATCCAGAGAGGGTCAAGGCCATAGAGCATATACCACCCCCACGCAACTCGAAACAGTTGAGAAGGTTTCTGGGCATTTTACAGTACCAGTCAAAATTCGTGGTTAACTACGCTAAGGAATTAGTACCCCTTAGAGCACTGTTGAAAAAAGATACTAAGTGGGAATGGAATGCTGAACACCAGGTGGCCTTTGAAAATATCAAAGAACTTTTCAAACACAGTATTCTCCTGGAACGACCGGATCCAAATTCACTTTTTCTAATATACACCGATGCTAGTGCGCACTCATATGGAGCAATATTAGCACAAGAAGATGCAGATGGCAACAAACATGTGATTGCCACAGCTTCTAGATTTCTAAACAAGATAGAAGCCAATGCCTGCATAACCGAATTAGAAATAGGTGCAATCCATTTTGCGTTACAAAAGTTCAGGCAATATATATATCATTATAAAATAATTATATATACAGATCACGTAAGCCTGTCCTTCATTCAAAAATGCAAGCTAACCAACTCCAAAATCTCAAGGTACATACATGAGATAACATCACACGACATAGAGGTCAAACATATCCCGGGGAAGGAGAACATCTTTAGTGACTTATTGTCAAGGTTAAGGTTGGAGAGTCACATACCCGAGACGATATACAATCCACACCATGAAATTAAAATCATGCAGATAAATAGCAAAGAAAGCAACGAAATCTTACAAGACTTCAAAAACATAGCGAAGCTACAACAAGAAGACCCTGAATTGAAGAGGCTATTCGACAAGGCTCCAGACATAATACCAAAATTGGAAGCCAAGATAGGCAAATTTAGGAACATCCTATTTAAATTGCATGGCCGCGACGTAAGGAAGTGGAAAATGATGGTACCAAATTCCTTACAGGACAGGGTCATTTTGGCATTCCACCACTCGATGCTTCACTCTGGTACTGAGAGAACAATGCTTGCAATCGAGGAAGTATTGTACATCAAACATCTTGGCAAGAAAGTCAGGAAGTTAATTTCCTCATGCGACCTATGTCAGAAGGCCAAGCCAATTAATGTAAGATATGATGTCGTTCCACAATCCATCATGAGGAACGAGAAAATTACATTGGTGTGTATTGACGAGCATGGAGAGCTACCAAGGGGGAAAGATGGAAACAGATACATCTTTGTCATGTTTGATGTTTTCACAAAATTCACCAAAATATACCCCATTAAGAACATTAAAAGAAGAACTTGCCTAGATAAAATCGTCAAGGACTACATCCCAAAATATGGGAGGATAAAATGTATTCTATCGGACAATGCAACAATGCATAAGAGTAAGTTATTCCAGAACACCTTAGAAACATTAGGAATAAAATTGTACTATTCCTAAGCGTATTATCCCCAAGGAAACCCGACTGAGAGAATCATGAGGGATATAAGTATATATTTCCGTCTACTCTGCCACAGAGACCACACTTCCTGGACGGAAAAATGCGGATACATAGAGGAGGTGATTAACCATTCGGTGAACCCCACGACCAAGTTCGCCCCAATCAAATTGATGACCAACACGAAACCCAAGAGATTGACAATTGACATTGACACTACGATGGCTGCCCAAAGAGAATTATCAGAGAAGGAAAAATGTCAATTGGCATTCAGAAGATTGCAGCAAAAGGCTGAAAAAGGGAGGAACAAGGTAAAAAGATTCGTCAGGAAATGGTCCCCACAAATTGGAGAAAAGTGCTCTTAAAAAGTCACAAAGCATCCAAGGCATCTGAGAAAAGATCTGGAAAGATGGAGCTATTGTATACTGGACCACTGGTCATAACAAAACAGCTGGGTGACCACACGTGTGAGCTACAGAATACAAATGGCAAGTTGGTAGGAAGATACCATAAAAATAAATTAAAGCCATACAAAGAAAGGACCAAATAGTCTTTGCCAACAAATGTGTAAGGCAGGAGTAGTAGAGATGAAGGAAGATAACAATTTTTAATGGGTTACTTATAGAAAATTATGTTCAGATTAGGAATTACAACAAGGAAGAAAACCAACACAGTCATTGGCTATATCGACCACAAAGAGCATTGTCAACAAAGACAGATGAGGACACTGATTGTCATTAAATAAATGAATTATAGCAACGGAAGATAATATGTTTTTGACATAAGGATGTTAGGGACAAAAATAAAAAGGAATCAATTATGATGACAAAGATATAATATTTCGACACAAAGATGTCGAGGGTAAATGGAGAAGAAAAATAATACAATTACAGAATAATTATAAGTATAGAAGTTTTCTCTTATAGAAATAAGAGACAAAGAAGTGACAATTAGTGGAGTAAGGAAAACCATAATCAGAAAAACAATGCCCATGAATTAAGATGGATATAGCCAATGCTAAGCTCGAAGAAATGTTGAACCAAACAACAATGAATAATAACCCAATTAAGAAAAATAGTATCATTAGTAATATCAGAGTTTAAGAACCGACTCAATGACCTGCCTATACATAAGCTTATAAGACAAAGAAGGCAAAGAACTGAATAAAATATTGCCATAAACATGATCATAATCATTGGCTCAAAATTTGTATCCTGTTTTTCTCTCCTCATAGCAATGAATACAAGTCAAAAACCACATAATAAACCATGATACACTTAAATTATATTTGTGTCAATGTCAAATGTACAATAACTGAGTATGTGTTGTATAAGAACTGAATATGTGTTGTACCATAACTGAATATGTATTGTATGATAACTGGATATATTGTGTAATAACTGAATATGTATTGTATGATAACTGGATATATTGTATAATAACTGGATATGTTGTGTAATAACTAAATGTGTTGTACAATAACTGAATATGTATTGTATAATAACTGAATGTATTGTGTAGTAATTGAATATGTGAAATTTATAAAGACATGCTGTATCATGCCAAAACAAAAGACAAAGACAAACAGTGAAGAAGACTGTAAAGAAAAGAAAAAAAAAAAAATATTGTACAAAGTGATTGAATCAGAGGAGTAGGGAGAAGTATTGTATTGTGTTTCAAGATTGTAAATATAGGTGACAACTTGAAAAACAAAACAAGGGGCATATGAGACAGAATATTAGACCCCAATAGAAAATCGCTCATATAAATGTTTGTTAAAAGTGTATAAATTTCTAGTTCTTGTTTGGGTGTATCAGGAACTTATTTTTAATATTCAGGATAGCCAATGTTTTCTCGTTACTAGATAGTCTGTTGTGTTCAATAATAAGAACTATTTGCGCGAATGAATACAAAAATGGCGGTGTGTCGTACCAAAGCGACGCCAAGGGATCATTCATTAGCGTCTGTATGCTCAAGATGATAAGACGTGTTTTTGGTAGCGTGTGAACATGGAACTCTCACCAAACTTTTATCCAGTGTAGATTCTACCAAATCATTTAATTGTGAAGGTCTTTGATTATTTAATATGGTGCTGAGAGTGTAAAATAACGAAGTGTTAATGAATAAATATGTTGTGATAAAGGAATATTGATTTATGCATTCCATTATGTTACCACGACCCTGTAGATAGGAATCGCGTCTGCTATCACAGTATTTCATCTTTCTGAGAAGAACATTATTCTTGCTGCTATGTGTTAATAATCATTTTAAAAACTGCACCAACACCATTGCATTAACATTACTAAGGAGCTGTTGAACTGGCCAATAACAACACACTTATGATGCTGCAGCCACCATTCTCCCCAGACCTGGCCTTTTGTTCCCAAAACTGAAGAGGCCCTTGAAAGGACAATGCAACACCATGACTGAGGAGATAAAGACGGCAACAAAGGAGGAGGTGAACGAGATCACAAAAAACAATTTTTTAAAGTGCTTTGAGGTTTGGAAAAAAACGTTGGCACAAGTGTATAATATCTGGTGGGGATTACTTTGAAGGGGACAAAATAGATATTCATGAATAAGTAAATACTTCTTGAAAAAACACAAAATTTGCAATACTTTCTGGTTTTTGTTTTAAGGTATCTGTTTATTGTACCACATATTTGTTGGGACAGGTAATTTATTTTTAAAATCATTTTCAGATTTATAGCTGACATATGTTCTTAATTATTTAAAACCCATGACTTGCTCTAATATAATGTCATTCATCACAATTTTGGTTCTAATGGTATATTTTCGTTGGAATGCCATTGTTTTTGTTTTAAAACTATAATTGTCACATACTTAAACGTAAAATTTGGTGCAATGAATTTTGTTATACATAATTCTATGAGTTGAGTGTGTTCTTCAGTTTCTGATGGTGAAGTACCCTGTTAGGTAAGCCAGTGATTTATTTATGTATCTAAATTTATCAATGTGTTCCACTGTTTTAAGCACTTCATTTTCATCAGTTTTATAAGTATGTTGGTTCAACATTACATCTCATGTCTGTCCGAATACTTTCATCTGTCTGTACACTAAAGCCACATTTCTAAATTGCTTATTGCATTTCTCTCAAAAACTCTATGAAGCCAAGTTCCTCTGCTGTGCTGGTGACTGCCACTCAAGATAATGTTGGTATCCTGTTTATCAGCATTACCTTTCATGAATTACATAGGTAAATCTGTCATACACTTTATTTTGTGTAATGTTATAAATAACCATATGATTGCAACAACCAGTGCTGCCACCTGAATTCCCATCTCTAGGAGAATCTTGGCTACATGAGAGCTGCATACTCCTTGATAACCCTATAGTAATAATAATATTAATAATGATGGTGATGATGACGATGATTAGTGAGTGAGTGAGTGAGTGGGTGGGTGAGTGAGTGAGTGAGTGAGTTAGTGAGTGAGTGGGTGGGTGGGTGAGTGAGTGAGTTAGTGAGTGAGTGAGTGGGTGGGTGGGTGGGTGGGGGGTGGGTGAGTGAGTGATGAGTGGGTGGGTGGGGGGGTGGGTGAGTGAGTGAGTGAGTGGGTGGGTGGGGGGTGGGTGAGTGAGTGAGTGATGAGTGAGTGAGTGAGTGGGTGGGTGGGTGGGGGGTGGGTGAGTGATGAGTGAGTGGGTGGGTGGGTGGGGGGTGAGTGAGTGAGTGGGTGGGTGGGTGGGTGGGTGGGGGGTGAGTGAGTGAGTGGGTGATGAGTGAGTGGGTGGGGGGTGGGTGAGTGAGTGAGTGAGTGGGTGGGTGGGTGAGTGAGTGATGAGTGAGTGGGTGGGTGGGTATGTGGGTGGGTGGGGGGTGGGTGAGTGAGTGAGTGAGTGAGTGAGTGATGAGTGGGTGGGTGGGTGGGGGGGTGGGTGAGTGAGTGGGTGGGTGGGGGGTGAGTGAGTGAGTGATGAGTGAGTGGGTGGGTGGGTGGGGGGTGGGTGAGTGAGTGAGTGATGAGTGAGTGGGTGGGTGGGGGTGGGTGAGTGAGTGAGTGGGTGGGTGAGTGAGTGGGTGAGTGAGTGGGTGGGGAGTGGGGGGTGGGTGAGTGAGTGGGTGGGTGGGTGGGGGTGGGGGGGTGGGTGAGTGAGTGAGTGAGTGGGTGGGGGGTGGGTGAGTGGGTGAGTGATGAGTGAGTGGGTGGGTGGGTGGGGGGGTGGGTGGGGGGTGGGTGGGGGGGTGGGTGGGGGGTGGGTGGGTGAGTGGGTGGGTGGGTGGGTGGGGGGTAAGTGAGTGATGAGTGAGTGGGTGGGTAGGTGGTGGGGGTGGGTGAGTGAGTGATGAGTGAGTGGGTGGGTGGTGGGGGTGGGTGAGTGAGTGAGTGGGTGAGTGAGTGTGTGGGTGGGTGGGGGGTGGGTGAGTGAGTGAGTGATGAGTGAGTGGGTGGGTGGGTGGTGGGGGTGGGTGAGTGAGTGAGTGATGAGTGAGTGGGTGGGTGGGTGGTGGCGGTGGGTGAGTGAGTGGGTGAGTGATGAGTGAGTGGGTGGGTGGGGGTGAGTGAGTGATGAGTGAGTGGGTGGGTGGGTGGTGGGGGGTGGGTGAGTAAGTGATGAGTGAGTGGGTGAGTAAGTGGGTGGGTGGGTGGGGGGTGGGTGAGTGAGTGATGAGTGAGTGGGTGGGTGGGTGGTGGGGGTGGGTGAGTGAGTGATGAGTGAGTGGGTGGGTGGGTGGGTGGTGGGGGGTGGGTGAGTGAGTGATGAGTGAGTGGGTGAGTGAGTGGGTGGGTGGGGGGTGGGTGAGTGAGTGATGAGTGAGTGGGTGGGTGGGTGGGTGGGTGGTGGGGGTGGGTGAGAGAGTGAGTGATGAGTGAGTGGGTGGGTGGGGGTGAGTGAGTGAGTGATGAGTGAGTGGGTGGGTGGGTGGGTGGGTGGTGGGGGTGGGTGAGTGAGTGATGAGTGAGTGGGTGAGTGAGTGGGTGGGTGGTGGGGGTGGGTGAGTGAGTGATGAGTGAGTGATGAGTGAGTGGGTGGGTGGGTGGGGGGTGGGTGAGTGAGTGGGTGGGTGGGTGGTGGGAGGTGGGTGGTGGGGGGTGGGTGAGTGAGTGATGAGTGAGTGAGTGGGTGGGTGGGGGTGGGTGAGTGAGTGATGAGTGAGTGGGTGGGTGGGTGGGGGGTGGGTGAGTGAGTAGGTGATGAGTGAGTGGGTGGGTGGGTGGGTGGGGGGTGGGTGAGTGAATGAGTGATGAGTGAGTGGGTGGGTGGGGGGTGGGTGAGTGAGTGAGTGATGAGTGAGTGGGTGGGTGGTGGGGGTGGGTGAGTGAGTGATGAGTGAGTGGGTGGGTGGGTGGGTGGGGGGTGGGTGAGTGAGTGAGTGGGTGATGAGTGAGTGGTTGGGTGGGGGTGGGGGGGTGGGTGAGTGAGTGAGTGGGTGATGAGTGAGTGGTTGGGTGGGGGTGGGGGGTGAGTGAGTGATGAGTGAGTGGGTGGGTGGGTGGGGGGTGGGTGAGTGAGTAAGTGATGAGTGAGTGGGTGGGGGGTGGGTGAGTGAGTGATGAGTGAGTGGGTGGGTGGGTGAGTGAGTGATGAGTGAGTGGGTGGGTGGGTGGGGGTGGGTGGGTGGGGGGTGGGTGAGTGAGTGGGTGGGTGGGTGGGGGGTGGGTGAGTGAGTGAGTGGGTGGGTGAGTGAGTGAGTGGGTGAGTGAGTGGGTGGGGAGTGGGGGGTGGGTGAGTGAGTGAGTGGGTGGGTGGGTGGGGGTGGGGGGGTGGGTGAGTGAGTGAGTGAGTGAGTGGGTGGGGGGTGGGTGAGTGATGAGTGAGTGGGTGGGTGGGTGGGGGGGTGGGTGGGGGGTGGGTGGGGGGGTGGGTGGGGGGTGGGTGGGTGAGTGAGTGGGTGGGTGGGTGGGGTGTAAGTGAGTGAGTGAGTGGGTGGGTGGGTGGGTGGGGTGTAAGTGAGTGAGTGATGAGTGAGTGGGTGGGTGGTGGGGGTGGGTGAGTGAGTGAGTGGGTGAGTGAGTGTGTGGGTGGGTGGGTGAGTGAGTGATGAGTGAGTGGGTGGGTGGGTGATGAGTGAGTGGGTGGGTGGGTGGGGGGTGGGTGAGTGAGTGATGAGTGAGTGGGTGATGAGTGAGTGGGTGATGAGTGAGTGGGTGGGTGGGGGTGGGTGAGTGATGAGTGAGTGGGTGGGGGTGGGGGGTGGGTGAGTGAGTGATGAGTGAGTGGGTGGGTGGGTGAGTGAGTGATGAGTGGGTGGGTGGGTGATGAGTGAGTGGTTGGGTGGGTGGGGGGTGGGTGAGTGAGTGATGAGTGGGTGGGCGGGGGTGGGTGAGTGAGTGATGAGTGATTGGGTGGGTGGGTGGGGGGTGGGTGAGTGAGTGATGAGTGAGTGGGTGGGTGGGTGATGAGTGAGTGGGTGGGTGGGTGGGGGGTGGGTGAATGAGTGATGAGTGAGTGGGTGGGTGGGTGAGTGATGAGTGAGTGAGTGAGTGATGAGTGAGTGAGTGATGAGTGAGTGGGTGGGTGATGAGTGAGTGGGTGGGTGGGTGATGAGTGAGTGGGTGGGTGGGTGGGTGGGGGTGGGTGAGTGATGAGTGAGTGGGTGGGTGGGTGGGGGGTGGGTGAGTGAGTGATGAGTGAGTGGGTGGGTGATGAGTGAGTGGGTGGGTGGGTGAGTGATGAGTGAGTGGGTGGGTGGGTGGGTGAGTGAGTGATGAGTGAGTGAGTGATGAGTGAGTGGGTGGGTGGGTGATGAGTGAGTGGGTGGGTGGGTGGGGTGTGGGTGAGTGAGTGATGAGTGAGTGGGTGGATGGGTGGGTGAGTGAGTGAGTGATGAGTGAGTGGGTGGGTGGGGGGGTGGGTGAGTGAGTGAGTGATGAGTGAGTGGGTGGGTGGGTGGGGGGTGGGTGAGTGAGTGATGAGTGAGTGGGTGGGTGGGTGGGGGGTGGGGGGTGGGTGAGTGAGTGAGTGAGTGATGAGTGAGTGGGTGGGTGGGGGGTGGGGGGTGGGTGAGTGAGTGAGTGATGAGTGAGTGGGTGGGTGGGTGGGTGGGGGTGGGTGAGTGAGTGATGAGTGAGTGGGTGGGTGGGGGGTGGGTGAGTGAGTGAGTGGGTGGGTGGGTGGGGGATGGGTGAGTGAGTGAGTGAGTGAGTGATGAGTGAGTGAGTGGGGTTTAAGGGTCCATCAACAAAGAGGTCATATGGGCCCATAGTCAAACAATAAAATCTAAAACACATACATAGAGTTAATAGGTTTTAAGTTTATTTATTATAGTTTCACGGGCAATGAGCCGTGTGAGGTTTGAAGCTATTGAGCTTTCGGCCATTCTAAACTCCATGGCCTTCGTCAGAATGAAAATGACCGTTAGTTTTCCGCTCCCCATATATATACAATGTTAGGTGGGAGGGGGTTGCGTTGCCCTGGCCAATGAGCGGGTGACGATTTGTGATTGGGCCTGCTGTTTCAGGCTATGTTTGTCACCGGCCACAGTGTTTTCTTGAGGGTCAGTACTTGGTCCAGAATCACTATAGTTGCTGTTGTGAATGTGTTTCATGGCTATTGTCCAGGCAGGGCTTAGCTGAAGTCCGCGGTCCCTGTTGTAATTGTTTGGATGTAGTTTGATTTGAATGGCTTCCTTAATGACTCTGTCCCAGTATTTGTCCGTATGCTCCAGAACTTTGATGCCTTCAAAGTTTATTTTGTGGACATACTCTATACAATGCTCGGCCACTGCTGACTTATCTGGTTGTAGGAGCCTGATATTGCGTTGATGTTCTTTACACCTTTCTTCTATTGTGCGTCCTGTTTGGCCTACATACACTTTACCACATTTGCAAGGAATCCTGTACACTCCTGGGACCTTGAGTCGAAGTGGTTCTTTTACCGGCCTAAGGTATTCTTGGATCTTCTTTGGAGGCGTGAAGAAGGTCTTGATGCTATATCTAGCGAGTATGCGGGAGATCTTGTTTGAAACGGAACCGTAGAATGGTATGTAGGCTTTGTTCGGCCAGCTATCCATCCTTTGAGTGAGGTGTTGGGGGTTGTTTAGATTGTTTTCAACCTTCTTACGTGCCTTTTTGATGTCGTTATCACTGTATAAGTTTTAAGTTATTTGTTAGTCTATAGTAGAGACGTAACAAGCAGATATTTTATGAATTTTGTGTATAAATTAGCAAAAGTGCATTATGTAGAGGTTAGCTAAGAACAACAAATTTCTAAATTTTGTGAACAATGCAAAGGTGAAAGGAAAGTTTTCATATTAAGAAACAAGCAAGGTTAAAACTCTCAAAAACTGCTACTGAAGCCAAGGAGAAAGCAACAGAGGGTCCCACATATGGCGCTGAGGAATTTTAAGTTGGTTGGATTTAGGTAAAGAACAAAGACATTCTGTTAAACTTTAAAATTCATTTTTCTCTGTTCTTTTTTTCAGCAGTTTTCACTATTCAAAATGCTCCTTGAACCCCAGTTTATAACTTACTAGCTTGAAATTTTCAGGAGACCTTCAGAAATTAAGGTGTTAAAATTTGTTGTGTGTTAAAAAATATTGATAAATAGTACACAAAATTTTTTTCTCTTAAAATAATTAGATCTAAGCAATCAGAGATATTCCTTGGTATTTGTATAAGTTTTGTACAAATTTTTGTCTCAACTAACACGAAGAAGATATAGGAATAAAAGTATGTAAGAGTGTTTAGTACAAGAGTAGAGAAAGTCATGTGAGTGCAACACCAGATTTCTTTCCAAAAGTAGCAGACACAACTCTACTAAGATTGAAATGCTAACCTATTCTACCAAGAGTGTGGTTTTCAGGTCCTTCCAAAAATGATTGTATAAAGAATAATGTAGACTTTCTGAGGATACTGTACACAAGGCGAAAATGAGATTCGGTAAGTAGAAGCAACGTTTTACCTTTTCAATTTTTGATGGTAACTATTTTGCTGATAGAAATAATGTAATATCTTTCTCCATTTTTCTTTGCAGAATGTGATACACTATCATCTTTGTTGAAAGTGGGTTATTTAATGTCATCACCACAGAACATACAACTGGTAAGTGCACTGCATTATTATTAGGCACAGCATTTTAACTGAAATGCATATCTTTTTTCTGTGTCAGAGATTATGCTCACCTAATATGTAAGCTAATTACTAAATTTAAACAATACTTTATATGGTAATTATTATATATTTATGCCAACAAACAAACTTAATGTTGGTGTTTTTATATACACAAACCATGTGTGGGCAATGTTTGAGAGGTAGAACTGGAACCAAAAAATTCAATGCCACAACCAGGATTTAAACTACAGACCCTCTGCTCTAACCATTAAGTTACTGTGACAACCTGCCTGAATGACACTGAATTCTGCAACCAATTAGTATTTATGCCGGTAGACAACAACGGCAGTCTCACATCAGAGACAATTACCCTAATGGTGATTTACTATTGCTAGTATTTTATGTCCTGGGATTAAATAATCTTCAGATGGTAATTACTGTGACTTTGGTGGGTGTAAAGTAAAGAAGACAGATGTAGTCGAGATAAAGAAACACTTTTATATCCGTAAACAGTAACTTTGTACACTCGTTGCAACAGCAAGAAAGTCTTTACCGATTCACCAACAGCACGGCTTCGAATTCGTAACACAAGACTGTCCCTTCTCACACTTTACCACTATTTATATCTCCTAGGCACTGTTCTGGAAACTTCAGGAGAGTTCAGTTATTATTGCGGTCAAATACAAAGCAGACAATTCCAGAAGTCTCTTTCCCTTTCTCTCTTTCGGCAAGTGCCCCAACAATGTGGCCATTCTCTGTCTCTTCCCTTCGGCTCCTTTGCGGTAGTGCCGACAATAATGCGATGGGCGACACTGCTCCCTCCTCAAGGCTGGTCGTTAGGCCAGGTAGGCGACTGGCTGGGTCCCCCCTCCCCAGTGCAGGCAATCAGATGCGGCGGGCGCGGTGACAGTATTATTTATTTATGCCAACAAACTTACTGTTGGTGTTTTTAAACACACATCTGAAGGTTATTTAATCCCATGACATAAAGTCCTTATGATAGTAAGTCACCATTGTGAGACTATCTCTGATGTGAGATTGCCTTTGTGGTTTACTGGTAGAAATACGAATTGGTTGAGAATTCAATATCATTCTGGCAGGTTGTCACAGTAGCTTAACGATTAGAGCATCTGCCTGGTAAGTGGAGGGTCTGTGGTGCAAATGATTATTTCAGTTCCAATTCTACCTCTCAAACATTGCCCACACATGGCTTGTGTTTAAAAACACCACCAGTAAGTTTGTTGGTATAAATAAATAATAATTATCAGTTCATTCTGTTTCTAACAAACAACAGTAGAAGACAAATAACACATGTGACAGATGCTTGCACACTGTTACAGAAGTAACAATGTTACATGTGTTGCACTGCGCTAGGTTTTCTGTGTGCTGAAGCGAGATAACACTTGCACCCATTGGTCTATAAATAGATCACTTGACTTCAGGCTCATATTTTCAACATGACAATTGCTTACACACAGCAAAGAGGGCCAGTTTCACAAATTTTGTAAAACATATGGACTACAGGAAAGATGGAAATAAAATATACAAATTCCTTAATAAAACAAAATTACCAAAAAATACAACTGAACCATTAAAACATAATAACAAAAGCTTAACTACAGATAGGGAAATAGCAGAATCCCTTAACAAGTTTTATGCTCAGTCACAAAGAATACCCCAAGCATATAAAAAACAAGATAAAGCTATCCAAAAAACTATCAGAGAAACTAATAAGCCAAAAGATATACGAAATGATATTTTTATTCAGTATTTTAACGAAACAGAACTGGATTTAGCAATAGAACAATTACAGAACAAAAAATCTCCAGGACCTGACAAGATCCACCCAGAGTTTATTAAACACCTTGGCAGGAAAGGAAAAGAAATCCTACTTAAACTGTATAACACGTGTTGGAGAATGACTGTACCTTCCGACTGGAAAACAGCCATTATCATCCCGATTTTAAAGAAAAACAAACCCTCAAACAATATTAATAGTTTCAGACCAATATCTTTGACCAGTGTTATTGCAAAAGTGATGGAAAGAATGGTGGCATCTAGACTTAACTGGTTCCTAGAATATTACAACTTAATTAATAGTTCACAGACCGGCTTCAGACAGAATCATAGTACAAGTGAAAATGTACTCCTACTAAGCCAAGACATCAAGGAAGCTTTCAATAGAAAGGATGATACCTTAGCAGTATTCATTGATTTTAAATCAGCATATGACTCAGTCTGGAGAAACAAATTAATTGAGAAGTTGCAATCAATAGGTGTGAAAAGTAACATGCTTAAATGGATAACTCAGTTTATTTCACAAAGATTTTGTGACACAAAATATAATACATACATTTCCAAATATAAACAAACACACCGAGGACTTCCACAAGGTGCTGTTCTGAGCACAACACTCTTTAGCATATATATAAATGACCATCCATCAATAATAAAAACTTTAGAAACCAAAATTGCTTTATTTGCTGACGATGCTCATTTGGACTTCAGGCTCTCCAAAAAAACCTGAATTAATTAAAGACAGAATAGAAACAGCCCTAAACAAAGTACATGAATGGAGCTCCAAAAACCTCATGACTATCAATGTGGAAAAAACAAAGTATGAATTATTTACACTAAAATACAAACCAGTTAATATTAACATAAATTATAATGGTAAACCACTCAAAGTAGTTGATGATGCCAAATACTTAGGCATCACTTTCGACAGAAAGCTAAGTTGGAAAAAACATATAACAAACATCTCAGAAAAGGTTGAAAAGAAACTGCAAATCCTGCAAAGGTTAGCTGGTGCTAAATGGGGCTGCTCAAGGAGAGTCCTTAACACAACATACAAAATGTATGTTAAACCAAACCTCTTTACTGTTCTGAAGCTTTAATAACAGCAGCAAATACTAACATCAATAAACTTGAACAAATACAAAATCAGGCTCTTCGCCTAATCACTGGAGCAGTTAAATCCACACCTGTTGATGCCATGCTTGCCTTAACACGGACCCCATCAATAACAACAAAAATAGAAGAACAAGCATTGCTCCAACACGAGAAAATGTTACGACTGCCAAACTCTAAATGGACAGAAGAGAACCTCCCCCCTTCAATCCTTAAAACTCATAGTAGTTTCTTAGAAAAGGTAACACAGATTAAATCCAAATTGAACATTCCTAACACCACAGAAAATCTACTTATAAGAGAAAATCCATTGGAATTATTGCAACCTACCTTCAATTTGGAATTAATAGAGGAAATAAGTAAATCAGACACACCAAAAGAAATACAAAAATTTCTAGCACTGGAAACAATCAATACTAGGTATCCCACAGAAGAATGGCTGCACATATATATGGCTAAGTCTCTTCAATATTTATGTAGTGAAAAATATTGGAGTGCAGGAGGATTAATGACTTCATTGTCAGAAATCCAGCATTAGCTAACAACATATACTGATGGATCCTCCACGGAAAACCTTACTGGAGCTGGAGTTACGTGTTCACATTTTTCCTTTTATCATTCTGTTGGCAGAGACACAACAAATTATGATGGAGAAATAGAGGCTATACACATTGTTCTCTGACAATTATTAAATCTTCCCTTAAATAAATTTAACAAGGCAGTAATTCTTTCGGATTCTAAAGCTGCAATTCAGGGAATATGTTCAAATACTACAAAGAAGTCAACAAAAATTAGAGAATGCTACAAAATGTTAATACAACTCCAAAAAGTTAATAAGACTGTTCATCTCCAATGGATTCCAGCACACTGTGGAGTCATGGGGAATGAAGCTGCAGACTCACTTGCAAAGAAAGGCACAACAATAAAACAAAAGTCTAAATTCAATTTCTCATATTCCTCAATAAAACACTTGATCATTAAAAAATTTCTCATTCATACCTACAAGAAATAGAAACAAATACCAAAGATAAAAAATGGATTACACTACTTTCCAACCCAGATATAATCCCCAGAGACCAAGGAAAACAGCTGTTGCAGCCTTCCGACTATTGACAAATCATGACTGCTTGGCAAGTCATCTCTACAGAATAGGTATCTCAGCCTCACCAATATGTGTCCTGTGTAACGATCCAGCAGAAATGAACGAAGACCACTTGAAGACCTGTGAAGCATTAAGATCAGAAGAAACTACAGTTCAAAAGTATTGGAAAGCACGAATGCTAATGGCTTCATTGCCAGATGCAAGGCACTAGAAAACAACAACAACAATTGCTTACACTGGCACATTCTTTTTGTGGTGCAAAAGTACAAACCTTTATCGACAGTTTATTGTATTACAGGAAGTTGAGAGGGAAACGTAACAAGGAAACAAACAATAATATGCTTTCACAGCACCTTAGTATTGTAAATTAATAAACTACACAACATTGTAGCTTTTAAGTTTCAAGAGACAATAATGTGTTCAAATAATCAAATAATATCAATAATGACATAAACTGTCAAACTAACTCTTGGTAAATCATATAAACTAAATAAAATACCACTGGGCGTTAATGGGATAATCAAACCAAAAAGCAGATTTTTGTGTACATAGAATTATGCTCTTGCTATCATAGTTAAATTTGTTATCTAATGTGAACATGAAATTAAACAGAAAATCTATAAATCTGACCCGGATAAGTGAGGACTGCATAAATGATGTTTTAATGCAGATATGGAGTTAGAATAACAGCTAAAGCTCAAATCAAATCTCCAATATGTATACAATAAATACGCAAGATGTCCCAAAAAAACACCTACAATATTTAGTATGTTGTGCAATAGTAATAGAATAGAAAAAGCACCTCTTATTCAACGAATAAGACTCCACTCCATTCATGGAACAAGAGAAATTTTACATATAAACTAAAGACTGAGGAAAGCTTTCTTTACAAAATTCAAGGCATCAAGAAGAATGTAGACCTTCCTAATTCAAAGGAAAACTTCATATATAAAGTCAATAGACTACAAATATTATTTACACCTGACAGAAGAAGTTAAGAAAAGTGATACTCCAACTAGTGTTCTAAAATTATTGGCATTAGAGACAATCCATACTAGATTTCCAGAACATGAATGGCTCCATATTTATACTGATGGAATCATTGATATCAAACCAAGATTGAGCAGGTGCTGGAGTCACATGTCACCCCTTTTCCTATCACAAATCTTTAAGCTATGGAACTACAAACTTTGATGGAGAAATTGAAGCAATTCGAATGGCCCTACAAAATTTTTTGTATAGAATTTCACATTTTCATCAAGCAGTTATTCTCTCAGATTCCAGGGCAGCAATTATATCAATTACTTCCAAGTTGTCACCAAAAAACCAAACAATAATAGAATGTTGGAAAATCCTTACCCACCTAACAACACTTCAAAAAATGCCAATGGATACCAGCTCACTGTGGACTGAGTGGTAATAACAAAGCTGATTTTCTTGCAAAAAAGGGTACCAGCGGTGTACAGAAATCTATAGTTAATCTACCATTTTATACAGCTAAAAGATTAGTCAACTCTGAATTCAAAAAAATTATTGCAAAATATTACTATGAAAAATCAAAACATAAAAGATGGGAACTACCAAACATTCAAACAGTGATTCCTGAGTATCCTCGAAAAACGGCAGTTGCAATCTTCAGGTTGATTACAGGACATGATTGTCTGGCAAAACATTTAAACAGAATTGGGATATATTCTTCACCACTCTGTCCTCTATGTGATCTGCAAGAGGAAATGGACCAAGATCACCTTCAAAAATGCCCTACCACTTCTAGTGCCCCATCCATCAGTGAAAAATATTGGAGAGCAAGAGGATTAATGACTTCATTGTCAGAAATCCAGCATTAGCAAACAACAACAGTATGTTGTACGAGATGGCACACTGGTTAGTTTTCAAAGTGGTACGCCTGTCCAGAAATGTATGGTTTGAATGCTGTAGCACATCAAAGTGTTGAGATGGGTGCACATTCACATTTCAACAATAAACCCAACATCATGCTATCTATATTACAAATAGGGTTCGAACTGTATACCTCCTATGTCATTGCAGAGCCTATACCAGCGGTGGTGAGCCTCATGCACATGACCCAATATGTGGAGTTGCCTTTGAAGATTTTCAATCGCTCCACAGACTCGAGCCATAAGGTCCTCTGCTGATGTTACAGGAGTGCCATACGCCATAATCTTCATATAGCTCCACAGAAAATAGTTGAGAGCTTCAGTCAGGCAACCGTGCTAGTTATGGAACCAGTCCACCCATACTAATCCATGGATTTGGATATGTGACGAGGTGATTTTGCACATTTACATCAGAGTGTGCTAGAGGTCATGTCAGCGATTTCAGCACCTGTGTACTGGTACATATTGCACCGCTGTTAAATACTGTACTGTACTGTAAGCTACACAAGAGTGCAGTAGGACGCAGACCAAGGGCTCTATGGAGGAATTTAGCGCATGCGCAGGAATGTTACTATGCTCAGATCATTCATCCTAGTACACAGATGGCTAAAGGGTTGCATATCCTTCTTATTAAGATAGAAAAACTAATGTTATCAAATTGTCATAACCATTCGTTCTCAAACTTTGACACTCTCCAGTGTCCAAACCGTGTGTTTCCAGACAGGGGTTTATATTTGAAAAGGAATCAGTTTGGCATCCTGCACAACATACTGAGTGTTGCCAGTGTTTATTGGGACACCCAGTATAATGTTCTTTTCTTTAAGGAGAGTAATGTGTAACATAAGGAAATAATGAAGCTATCAACAGTAAAGCAACAGGAATCTAAAGTAAGAACAAATTAGAAACTAAAAGCTTCACTTATCTTAGTAGTATTGCAAGTTCTTTTGCAGCTGACACATTTCGAGTTGAGAATGCGTTGGAGTCAACTCGGAGCATGTCAGCAGCAAAAGCACTTGCAATACTACTAAGATAAGTGAAGCTTTTAGTTTCTAATTTGTTCTTACTTTAGAATGTGTAACATGTTTCTAATCACCTCCATTTATGGGTAGAAATCATTTTATGATTCTGTTCTTGTTCCAGGTTAGCAATGGCTGAAAGTAGAATACCTCGCCCTTCTACAAAACGCCATATACCAATTAGAAATCCATCGATTACCATTAGACAAGCAGCACGTAATTCAAGAATACCACGTCCTGTTCCCCGAAGGTTTACGGTAAGGGAGACATTTAAACATGTAAATATAAAATGTGTTAAACTTTGAAAATGTAATGAAATACAACTTAGATTGTAAAAGGTAGCTGGTATAGGGTTTAGTGTGGTTCAGTTTGGCAATGAAGTCATTTTGAAGCGAAAAGTGAACACCCAGAATAACTTTGGTGTTACTTCGTGGTAGCTTAACGACCGTTGTCGATACTTGTAGTTCAGCTCCGACTATGCTCAACATGAGATTTAATCCAGGGTATGTGTGAGTATATTTTATAGATCACCCAGAATAACTTTGGAGACTATTTATTCTCAACTCTTTAACACATTTCGGGAGTTATGCCAACTTCCAATATATATCCTCGCAGAGCAACCGCAACTCACATGTGTACACAGCTAAGTCCTCCACCGATATATGGGCAGAGTGATCACGCTTCCTGGCGTCCCCACGCTAGGAAAAATCGTTCTTCCCGATTTTAAATTTCATAACGTCATCAAAAGAAAGCCTCGCGTCCAAAATACTATTTCATTCCTTTTCACAATTTAGAAATGTCCCTTTCTATTAAAACATGTCCTTTTTTGAATTCCGAATATATAGTTACCTTTCTATGATTAAACAATGTTTTCTTTATATTTTATTAAACACATTGCGCGACTTTTAAGGTTGGCAGACCTGAATTTTGACCGTGAATTTCAAACTAGCTTAGTTTTTCAAACATTGGCTAACCTTAAATCAAACCAATAATGCATTTATCCTACAAATTTAACGACTATTATTTACTCATATCTTGCTCACCTTACAACACTTCCTACTCTATTATCTACCTATGTTATTACTCAACACTTATCGCAAATCTCACATCCGGCAATTAAATTAAAACGTGTCTTTATCAAGCCCATTCGATTTGAATCTAAATTTCGGTATCAATTTGCTCCCTCACACTCTGGTATGTAAAAGGAGGGCTAGGCTGTAAGGAAGCTGGTTGTGCCCTCAGTACATAGAAAGTGCCAATGCCAATCCTGTGCAGATGTTTGTAGAGGAAGTCATGGCTGTTAACAATCTAAAGCACGTCTCATCCTTAGAAGACAATACACGTTAAATGGGGTGCAATGTTGCAACATGTACTATACTAGGTGGAAGGAAGTCATATTAATTTACACCAGTGATAGATCTCCATATCTGAAACACATTTTGTATCTCACGTTTCTGTCTCTGACCATTTCCTACAGAGATATTTTAGTTTTGTCAAAAACGAGCTGGCAACACTCCAGTTTGTGTGGATATCACTTTCCCTAGTTTAATACATAAACAAACACAGTAATGGTGCTTCTTGAGAACACAAACAAATACCCTGCCGCCAATCACAAGCGTTAGCTCCCAAAACATTAAAGCAAAAGCGAAAGTGCCAGACCTGTTTACTTCCACAAGCAGGCCAATTCCCCGACCAACCTCAATGCAACGTTGTGGACTTACTGCACATGTGAAAGAGCTGCTTGGAGTATTCCTTCATGTCTTTTAAGTGATTAATTATTTCAAAACCCTGTGTGATGTCCCATAATTACTACCAAACTTATATCAGAAATAAGTTACTCTATGCATCTTACAAGTAACAAACTGTTATCTGCGTACATTCTTGTGGAATTAAGTTGTATAAAAAAAACATTTAATTTTTCAAAATGGCTGATCAAAGATCAAAATGCCATTAGACTTTTTTGTTTGTAATCCTTCTATGAAGCACATACTAGAAGGAATGTAACGACCTCCCTTCCACCCTGTATGCATGTCTTCTTTCGTATTCGAACCCAAATCATGTAGGAACCAATGCAGAGTGGCCCTTGAGAAATTTGGTAGCGTATCATCGCCATGATGATACTGTGACGAAATTATATTCAATGTGGAAGGAATATTTTCAAACAGTAAAGAATGAAACATTTGCCACACTCTGCTTTGCACTATTCCATCATATTTTGTTAACCTAGCGCTTTTCCTGTAGTCCCACCCTTTTTGCTTTCTTTTTCATGGTGTTCTTAGAGGTCCTTTCATTAGTTCCTTTTTGATCTATACACTACTGCTTCTGAACACCCAATAGCTTTCGTTGTTTCCTTTACTGCCTTATTAATACTCATTTGACTTGAAAAATTATCTAACAGATTCATAATTATTTGACATTCCTTACTTCTTAATTTACCAATATATCATACCTTCGTAGCTTCCCCCCCCCCCCCCCACAACTGTAAATATTTATGGAAAATGTTGTTAATGACAATGAAGTCATTAATCCTCTTGCTCTCCAATATTTTTCACTGATGGATGGGGCATTAGAAGTGGCCGGCCGGGCGTATTTGAAGGTGGTCTCGATCCATTTCCTCTTGCAGATCACATAGAGGACAGAGTGGTGAAGAATATATCCCAATTCTGTTCAAATGTTTTGCCAGACAATCATGTCCTGTAATCAACCTGAAGGTTGCAACTGCCGTTTTTCGACGATACTCAGGAATCACTGTTTGAATGTTTGGTAGTTCCCATCTTTTATTCTTTGATTTTTCATATTAATATTTTGCAACAATTTTTTTGAATTCAGAGTTGACTAATCTTTTAGCTGCATAAAATGGTAGATTAACTATAGATTTTTGTACACCGCTGGTACCCTTTTTTGCAAGAAAATCAGCTTTCTCATTACCACTCAATCCACAGTGAGCTGGTATCCATTGGAAGACTAGGTGTTTTTGAAGTGCGGTTATATGGGTAAGGATTTTCTAACATTCTATAATTGTTTGGTATTTTGGTGACAACTTGGAAGTAATTGCTATAATTGCTGCCCTGGAATCTGAGAGAATAACTGCTTGCTGAAAATGTGAAATTCTGTACAAAAGATTTTGTAGGGCCATTCAAATTGCTTCAATTTCTCCATCAAAGTTAGTAGTTCCATAACTTAAAGATTTGTAATAGGAAAAGAGGTGACATGTGACTCCAGCACCTGCTCCATCTGGGTTTGATATCAATGATCCATCAGTATAAATATGGAGCCATTCGTGTTCTGGAAATCTAGTATGGATTGTCTCTAATGCCAATAATTTTAGAACACTAGTTGGAGTATCACTTTTCTTAACTTCTTCTGTCAGGTGTAAATAATATGTGATGTCTAATGTTTTTGTTGGATTGACTTTAGATATGAAGTTTTCCTTTGAATTAGGAAGGTGTACATTCTTCTTGATGTCTTGAATTTTAGAAAGAAAGCTCTCCTGAGTCTTTAGTGTATGTGTAAAATTTCTCTTGTGGCATGTATTGAATGGGAGTCTGATCAACTTTTTGTGTTGAATAAGAGCCGCTTTTTCTATTTCATATTCAATGGGATATTGGTTGGTTAATATTTCCATAGCTGCTATTGGTGTGGTTTTGATAGCACCTCTAATGTTGTTGTTGTTGTTAGCTAATGCTGGATTTCTGACAATGAAGTCATTAATCCTCTTGCTCTCCAATATTTTTCACTGATGGATGGGGCACTAGAAGTGGCCGGGCATATTTGAAGGTGGTCTCGGTCCATTTCCTCTTGGAGATCACATAGAGGACAGAGTGGTGAAGAATATATCCCAATTCTGTTCAAATGTTTTGCCAGACAATCATGTCCTGTGATCAACCTGAAGGTTGCAACTGCCGTTTTTCGAGGATACTCAGGAATCACTGTTTGAATGTTTGGTAGTTCCCATCTTTTATTCTTTGATTCTTCATAGTAATATTTTGCAACAATTTTTTTGAATTCAGAGTTGACTAATCTTTTAGCTGCATAAAATGGTAGATTAACTATAGATTTTTGCACACCGCTGGTACCCTTTTTTGCAAGAAAATCAGCTTTCTCATTACCACTCAGTCCACAGTGAGCCGGTATCCATTGGAAGACTAGGTATTTTTGAAGTGCGGTTAGATGGGTAAGGATTTTCCAACATTCTATAATTGTTTGGTATTTTGGTGACAACTTGGAAGTAATTGCTATAATTGCTGCCCTGGAATCTGAGAGAATAACTGCTTGATGAAAATGTGAAATTCTGTACAAAAGGTTTTGTAAGGCCATTCGAATTGCTTCAATTTCTCCATCAAAGTTTGTAGTTCCATAACTTAAGGATTTGTAATAGGAAAAGAGGTGACATGTGACTCCAGCACCTGCTCCATCGTGGTTTGATATCAATGATCCATCAGTATAAATATGACACCATTCGTGTTCTGGAAATCTAGTATGGATTGTCTCTAATGCCAATAATTTTAGAACACTAGTTGGAGTATCACTTTTCTTAACTTGTTCTGTCAGGTGTAAATAATATGTGATGTCTAATGTATGTGTTAGATTGACTTTAGATATGAAGTTTTCCTTTGAATTAGGAAGGTATACATTCTTCTTGATGTCTTGAATTTTGGAAAGAAAGCTCTCCTGAGTCTTTAGTGTATGTGTAAAATTTCTCTTGTGCCATGTATTGAATGGGAGTTTGATCAACTTTTCGTGTTGAATAAGAGCTGCTCTTTCTATTTCATATTCAATGGGGCATTGGTTGGTTAGTATTTCCATAGCTGCTATTGGTGTGGTTTTGATAGCACCTCTAATGTTACATTGTACAAAATTGATTACCCACTCACCTGTCGATATACATTCTCATTCCTAGTGTATTGTGAACCAAAATACTTCATATTATAAGTATTAAAAATAGCAGCATTATTAACAGTTAAGTATTCTTCATATATAGAATCTGATTTTTTGAATCACTTTACTTACACTCACCTTCACTTATAAAATGTTGGAAAAACTGCAACGTTTTCAAGATCATTTAATCTCATCCTCAGCTGTTAGGTGATAAGTCAACTTCTTCCTCCACTGCCTCTCTGCTACTACATTTTAACACCAGAGAAACATAAAAATAAAGCAAGCAGAAAAGTCTGCTGTGTCACCCATTTTTGGATAGAAAACCACATTAGCTGTAACATAAATAAAATTGTTAAAATCACTTACTTCACCGATAGAACTGAATATTTGGGAAAAAATATGCATAATCAAAAACAGTAATAAAGTAGTAAATTTTGAAATCCCAGCATTGAATGAAGTTTGAGGTTATTTTGTGTCACTTATTTACACTCACCTTCACTACTAAACTGCTTTTTTAAAGCGGAAACGTTTTCAGGACCATTCGATCCCATCATCAGCCATTGGGTAACTGACGTTATCCTCTTGTTCCTTTTCTCTGCTGTCTCTATTCTGCTGCCATCTGGTGTTAGGGGCGCAGAGCTTTAACACTTCATTCAACCCAGCCACAGTTAGAAACATGTCAAAAAATGCAGAAAAGCTCAAGATAATTTCGCAAACCACTACATTAACACCACTCATAAACAACTAGAAATTTAGGAAATTCACGTACCATCCCTGGGCCTTCAAGAAATTTGAAAAGATCTTCAAGAAACTAAACATAAAACTAGCACTGCAAAACCAATACAGTTTAAAAAACCTGCTTAATAAGCCACTAAACAATACCATCCCATACAACAAAAAATCGGGGATTTACCAGATCAACTGTAATAGTTGTGACAAAAGCTACATAGGGAAAACAAAGAGAAATTTGGATATAAGAATTAAGGAACTCCAAAGAAACATAAAATTAAAACAAATTGAAAAGTCTGCTGTGGCACATCATTTTTGGACTGAAAACCACATCGGCCTTAATATAAAATTGTTAAAATCTATTAATTCACCAATAGAACTGAATATTTGGGAAAAAATATACATCATCAAGAACAGTAATAAAGTTATTAATTTCGAAACACCAACATTGAATGAAGTGTTAAAGCTCTGCGCCCCTAACACCAGATGGCAGCAGAATGGAGACAACAGAGAAAAGGAACAAGAGGATAACGTCAGTCACCCAACGGCTGATGATGGGATCGAATGGTCCTGAAAACGTTTCCACTTAAAAAAGCAGTTTAGTAGTGAAGATAAGTGTAAATAAGTGACTCAAAATAACCTCAAATTGAAGAATACTTCACTGTCAATAGTGCTTCTATTTTTAATATTCATTGAATGAAGTGATAAAGCTTTGCACCCTTAACACCAGATGGCAACAGAGATGTGGAGGAAAAAGTTGATTTCACTCACCCAATAGCTGAGGATTGAGATTGAATGATCTTGAAAACATTCCAATTTTATAAGTGAAGGTGAGTGTGAATTAAGTGGCTCAAAAAACCGGATTCATACTGCATATTATACTGCTTTCCATTCCTGTTTTTGTTGTTAGCTTATAGTAAAGCCTGAACAAGCTAAGTTTTAAAATCAAATCAAAGATTAGCAACATAGAATTTATAAAATAATGATGTATTAGGGAGTTCCAATAGACCCACTGGCCCCACGACTAAGCAGCAGATCAGCAGCTGTAAGGCGGCAAATATTACGAGATGCAGAAGAAAGAGCATTAGCAGCACAACAACAGCAGCTCCTACCACAGCAACCACAACCATTGTCACGACCACCACAGTCAATAATAAGTGCTCCTCCTCAACGGAGACAAGCCAGACAAGATTTTGGAGACCCTACTAAGGTGAGGTCAATAGTCCCCCTTCGGCAGGCAAGACCTACTGTGCGACCTAGCAGCAGGCGGACATCTCGACCACTAGCGCTTCCACTACACTGGCAGAGACCTTCATATGCGCGTAGCATCCCTTCTGAGATTCCAAATTATGTAAGTAGTCTTTATCTTTCTTAGATTGATAAGATTTATTGCTTACCATGCAGATAGTTATACATTAATAATAACCCAAGACACAACAGCCCTTTATGGGCCACGGCCTACTCCTCAGCTGCTGTGTCCCCCCTCTTGGCTGATTATGCAATTTAAAAAGCGAGTGCTGCTTAATGTCATTAAATGACCAATTTTTACTTTCTCTACATGTCTACAGTATTTACAATCCTCCCAGGAATGAACCAGATCTCTCACTTATTGACCAATTAAATAAAACAATTGTAATTGGGGATTTTGATGCCCATTCCAAAAGACCGGGTTATGAAAAAGTGGATTCTTCAGGGAAGATAGTGGAAGAATTTATGAATACCACAACTTTTGAACTGATTTATAGTAAAGAAGATCCCACAACCTTCATACATTACTCTGGAGCAGGCAGTAACCCAGAATTCTTGTTAGTTACAACAGATATTGTTTCAAAAATTAAAAACAAGTTATAGAAGATCCAAGTTCTGGTCACAGAGCAGTAATTTCTGATATAAAACTAGAAAATACAAATAACAGTCAACATCACATGAATCTGTATTGGAACTTCAAAAAAGCAGATTGGAACAAATATAAAACTGAACTGGAACATAAATTTAAAGAACAAACTCACAGCTGCATGACCAACCAGATCATGTGAACAAAAATTTCTGTAAAGTCATCCTAGAAACCGCAAAAAAAAGCATATTCCTCGTGGAAGAGTTAAAAATTTCAAACCGTTTTGGAACCCGCAGTTAGAAGAACTGAAAAAGCAAAGTGTGTGTGCGTGCTTGTGTGTGTGTGTGTGTTTATGTGTGTGTGTTTGTGTGTGTGTGTTTGTGTGTGTGTGTGTGTGTGAGTGTGTGTGCATGCGTGCGCCTGTACATACATACATACATACATACATACATACATACATTTATTTGCATTCCATAGATCCTCTGTGGACAGCATAACTCAAAAACGAAAAGTCGGTTAGAAACCAAAGTTGGTATTTAAGTTTAATATCTTTTAAGGATGAGACACAAAGATTTTGAAGAAAATTCCTCCACCCTAAACTACACCTTACATGCAAATTTTTCAAAAGTTTTGATTTTCTCAAAAACGGCTCCAACAATTTTGCTTAAAATGCCATATGTTTGCGATATTTTTATGGCAAATGAAATGTAAATTTTGAATTTTCTGGTTATATCCTATTTAGTCCTGTTCACCGTGAGTGACTTTTGCATAACTGGTAAACTGTAACAGATAAACCATATCTTACTATACAAAACATGTTTTCTAGTGCCTTGCATCTGGCAATGAAGTCATTAGCATTTGTACTTTCCAATACTTTTAAACTGTAGTTTCTTCTGATCTTAATGCTTCATAGGCCTTCAAATGGTCTTCGTTCATTTCTGCTGGATCGTTACACAGGACACATATTGGTGAAGCTGAGATACCTATTCTGTAGAGATGACTTGCTAAGCAGTCGTGATTTGCCAATAGTTGGAATGCTGCAACTGCTGTTCTCCTTGGTCTCTGGGGGATTATATCTGTGTTGGAAAGTAGTGTAATCCATTTGCTATCTTTGGCATTTGTTTCTACTTCTTGTAGGTATGAATGAGACAATTTTTTATTGATTAAGCGTTTTATTGAGGAATATGAGAAATTGAATTAAACTTTTGTTTTATTGTTGTGCCTTCCTTTTCAAGTGAGTCCGCAGTTTCATTCCCCATGACTCCACAGTGTGCTGGAGTCCATTGGACATGAACAGTTTTATTAACTTTTTGGAGTTGTGTTAACATTTTGTAGCATTCTCTAATTTTTTTTGACTTCTTTGTAGTATTTGAACATATTCCCTGAATTGCAGCTTTAGAATCCGAACAAGTCACTGCCTTGTTAAATTTATTTAATAAGTATTATTTATTTAATAAGTGTCAGATACAAAACATGTAGATGTTGGTAAAACACAATTTATGTTGAAGTAAATATTTTTGTAGAGTGAGCCATTTCAGAAGTATTCATTTTTATTTGTGTGAGTTTTCAAGACTTATACTCTCCAAAAGTGGAAGATCATGAGTAGTCAGAAGGTTTCTCGGCTGGAGTTAGAAGTTAAAGCTAGAGATATCTTCCGGGCTTAAAAGCCATGATCTGCTGCTTTAACCAACAGTTTAATAAAAACATCATCCTTACCACCTGAGGATAAACGCTGCATCACTAGATTTGAAGCTCTACCTCCTAGACTCTACGGTCTGCCCAAAATACATAAGATAGGAGTACCACTACGACCTATTGTCAGCGACATTAGGTCCCTACCTACGCTCTTGCGAGGTATTTATCCGATTTACTACAACCTCACATCGGCTCCATGGACACCTACATCAAGGACTCGCACCATTTCATCACAAAACTACGGACCATCACACTGCAACCTCAAGATGTCATTTTAGCTTCGATGTCATCTCTCTCTTCACTATGGTTTCCGTAAACAATGCCATCACACTAATGAAAAATCTCTTTCTGGACACATACTGGTGCTATTTCATCAGGTGCTTACCACTACTTACTTCCAATGGAACCAGATTGAACAGATTGACGGGGTTGCCATGGGCAGCCCCCTCAGCCCCGTACTTGCTAATTTCTTTACAGAGTCCTTCGAGTCCCAGATCCTAAGTTCTGCAACTCACAAACCATCTGTATGGTAGTGATGACACTTTCATCGTTTGGAGTCATGGGGAATCAGCCCTTGATGTTTTCCTCCAGCATCTCAACAGCATCTATACATGTATTCAATTCACTATTGAGAAAGAAAACGATGAACAACTGGCCTTCTTAGATGTTCTGGTCAGCAAGAGAGCAGATGGGACTCTTGGACATACAGTCTACTGCAAACAAACCCACACCGACCGATATCTGAACAAAAATTCCAACTATCATCCTAAGCAGAAAGGCACCATCATGAAGACCCTCACTGACCACACTGTCCGCATCTGTGAGTCTAACTCATTACAACAGGAACTCCGACATCTGTAACAGACTTAATATTCAAATGGTTACATAGCACAAGAAGTTCGCTGAGCAATACACCCATCTAGCCTCACCCTGCCAACATCGAACGGGATCCACCCAAGAGCAAAGGCACTGCTTTTCTACCTTATTTCAAAACAGTCACGGATAGAATAGGACTCCTACTCAAGCGCCACAACATCAGAACTATCTTCACACCTACCAGACAGATTAATACCTTGCTTCGGTCGGCCAAAGATCCCAGGGACCCGCTCGTTTCTGCCGGTGTTTACGAGATTCCATGTTCCTGCGGTGCAGTGTACATAGGTACTACACAATGCAGCGTCAACACCCGACTCACAGAACACAAGAGATGGTGCTGTCTGGGACAGACAGACAAGTGACGGTCGCCGAACATGCAATATGGGCCAAGGGAGGACACATAATTTAGTACAAGGAGACTACTGTTCTTTCATCTATGTCATACTACTGAGACGGAATATTGACTAATAGAAAGTTGTTCATGTAAATATTTTTGTAAGAGTGTGTAAATTTTTAATTCTTTTAATTTGGGTGTATCAGGGACTTATTTTTTTCAATATTCGGGATCCAATGTCTTCTCGTCACTTTGAGTTCAACCAATGAGAACTGTTGCGCGGATGAATACATAAGAATGGCGGTGTTGCGTCATAGGACGCTAGGTACTATATTCATTTAGCGTCTGTGAACTCAAAGTGGGAGGTCGTATAATTGCTGATGGTGTGTGAACATGTAAATTACACCCAAACTTTTAACCAGCGTAGACGCTGTCGAAATTTAAAAGTTGTTAACTAATTGGAATTGTGATAAGAAGTGTAAATAACGAATAAATGTGTTTGTGATAAAAGAACGTTGGCTTTTGCATTCCATTCTTCGACCGCCAACCCTGCAGATAAGAGTGGCGTCTGCTATAACAAACTTTCCACCTTTTAGTAAAAACATTACTCCTGCTACTATATTCACGCTGATATATGACCACCTTTTATAATAAAACCCCGCCACACTACCATGCCAGACTACAATGCAAAGTTATAGAAATTTACAAACACCCCAATAATTTTAACAGAAAGGAAGAAGCTCAAAAACGGAACAAAACCTGGCTTCCGATACTTGAGCATAATTTAGTTATCATTTTCAGGTTAAAATTTTTGTTCTTATTTTTATACAAGGACAAGATGAAGCTTTATTAAAAGAAGTGTAATAATTTATTACATTAAATAAGATTAGTAAAATAGAGAAGAAAGAGAAAAGTACTAATCAATTTAATGGTACTATTTGAGGGATAAAGAAAATGCAGAGAAATCACGTAAGCCATTCAGCAATCAGAGCGCAGAAGCCACGCCCACCTAACATACACCATCTGCTCAAGCCCAACCAATCCCCTGTGAGCAGCCCAGATATAAATATGGCTCCTCCAGCCATCGGTTCTGTTGTAACTGAACCTTTGCCAAGAAGACTCAGAACACACTACCGATGATGTCCACCGCAGGTGTGGACGAAACATCTGAACCTCTAAACTCCAGCAGACCATGGCTTTTAAGCCTGGAAGAAATCTCTAGCTTTAAATGGAAGATCGTTATACATTTTTTTATATCTTAACCTGCAAAGAGAATGGAATGTGAAATCTTAAAAGGGTTTGATTATCGCTGAAAGTCTACTGTATTCCAAGATTTCCCTTGCACCTACATGAAAATTAGTAATAAGATAATTTCTACAAATGTTAACTTGACTAACATGAGGAAGATGAAGGAATAAGAGTTTGTAAGAATAGTTGGTACAAGAATAGAGAAAGTCATGTGAGTGCAACACATCAGATGTTTTTAAATAGTGATTATCAAATAGAAAGATTACAATTTTTTTGCTGCCCCTTCAGAATGTTTGTAAGTTTTAATATCAAATAAATGTTACTCAAAAAGGTTATGAAAATATATTTTATAACAAGGTTATGTATTAGATGATTCCAGTTTACTCACCAAGTGCACGTCTGGACAGCAGATCAGCAGCTGTGAGGCGACAACTAGAAAGAGTAGAAAGGGAAGCATTAGAAGAGGAACCACGGCTGGCTCTACAAAGGCAAGCATTAGAAGAGGAACCACGGCTGGCTCTACAATGGGAATCACAAGAATGGGCACCACCAACCCCACCACCAACACCGCCACGAACACCGCCACAAACACTGCTGCCACCATCGTCGCCACCGCCACCACCACCACCGCCACCTCCACTACCCTCCCAAATGCTACCGCTAGGTTTTTATGATGCCCCGAGACAGCCACCTGGACAAACACCAGATTTCCCAGATTTGGAGATGCCACCATTTCAGCAACCAAGAAGTCGAGTGTCATCAGGCATGCCCAGACAAACAGCAGATTTCCCAGATTTGGAGATGCCACCATTTCAGCAACCAAGAAGTCCAGTGTCATCAGGCATGCCCAGACAAACACCAGATTTCCCAGATTTGGAGATGCCACCATTTCAGCAACCAAGAAGTCCAGTGTCATCAGGCATGCCCAGACAAACACTAGATTTCCCAGATTTGGAGATGCCACCATTTCAGCAACCAAGAAGTCCAGTGTCATCAGGCATGCCCAGACAAACAGCAGATTTCCCAGATTTGGAGATGCCACCATTTCAGCAACCAAGAAGTCCAGTGTCATCAGGCATGCCCAGACAAACAGCAGATTTCCCAGATTTGGAGATGCCACCATTTCAGCAACCAAGAAGTCCCATGCCAGTAGCCGTACACACACCTTTTAAACAAACACTAGATTTCCCAGATTTGGAGATGACACCACTTCAGCAGCAGAAGACTCCCATGCACACACGTTTTAAACAAACACCAGAAATGATACCATTTCAGCAGCCAAGAACTCCTAGGTCAGCTGGTCACAGACCTTATAGACAAATGCCACATTTCCCAGATGTGAACACGAAACCATTTATGCAGCCAAGACGTACTACACCATCAGCTGCACAAAGGAGAACTCCTGAAAAGTCAAATGTAAGTTGTATTAATATTCTGGAAGTAGATGACATTGCTTTTGTTGGAGCACATTAAAATAGAAAAACTGGTCCATTAATAGCACTAAAACAACTATTTAAATAATTCCAAAAATAATTGATAGATAAAAAGTGAGTAAACATGGGTAAAGAGAAAAAATATTGAAAGAAACAACCACACTCGTCAAACCAAAAAAAATGTCATTAAAAAATTCATTTATTACCCACAGGCATTCCACAGATTCAAAAACACCTTTAACCCTCCGTCAGGTGCAATATATCTGAGAGATGCCTCTCCCGCTTTTTTCAACAATATGATGCAACTTTATGCAAAATTAATGCAAGTCATTGTAGCTTCCTAAAACACACTGTAGCACTTCCTGGTTCATTATTGGCCAGCTGCTTGTTGTTTTGTTCGATTATCAAGCAAAGGTATCTGTGAGATACATTGCACCCACTCATGTACCTCATTATTTCTGTAGCCTTCTTTGCCACTGGTCACGTTTTTACATACCATAATGTCAAAGAAGCAAGAAGTGTTCAATCTGTGTAACCCTAATTACCTAAAGAAAGCCCTGGCAATACTCTGGGATGAAAATGAAGATAATAATGATTTTGTTGATTATAAAGTGACACAATTTGCGAAGCTGCAACAGAAGTCCATGAGGAAAATTCTCATTCCTCTCAAAGTGACACATGAAGAGGACCCTACAGATATTAATGCTCAGTTTACTGGAAAAGATGGGATCACTAAATGGAAAAAGACGAGGCCTCTACAGCAAAGAAGAACCAGATCACAGAATTTGCTTTCTCATCTACCTGGAGTTAGAGGTCAAGCCAGAGCTGCCAGTACGGCTACAGATTGTTGGAGCTGTCTTATTACAGATGACATATTAGAAATAATCGTGACATATACAAACTGATACATTGGGCTTACACAAAACAAATTAAGCTGTAAAAGAGATGCTAATTTGACAACAAAAGAAGAGATGAAAACATTCATATGTCTTCTGTATTTGGCAGGAGTCTTATGCAGTAGCAGACAATCTTTAGAAGAGCTATGGGATACAGATGGAGATGGCATAGAGATATTTCGATTGGTAATGAATTTGAATCGTTTCAAGTTTCTTCTTCGCTGCCTTAGATTTAATGACAGATCTTCTCACAAAGAAAGAAAGAAATTGGATCGCCTTGTAGCCATAAGAAACATTTTCACAGCATTCGTCGGCAATTTCCAGAAATGCTACTCTCTGGGAGAAAATGTCACAATTGATGAGTTGCTGGTAGGCTTTAGAGGCAGATGCAGTTTCAAACAGTATATTCCATCTAAGCCTAATAAATATAGAATTTACATCTATGGTTTAGCTGATGCTAAAATATTCTACACTCGCAATCTTGAAATTTATGCCTGGAAGCAACCTGATGGTCCATTCTGCACCAGCAACAAACCTTCAGGCATTGTGAAACGATTGGCACAACCGAGTTACAGAAGTGGAAGAAACATATTACTGCAGATAATTGGTTCGGTGACTACAATTTGGTGAAAGATCTGCAGAAGGTGAGATTGTCCTTTGTCGGAACACTGAAGAAAAATAAACCACAGCTTCCACTTGAGTTAGTCAATATAAAAGACAGAGCTCAGTATTCTAGTGTGCTTGCATTTAGAGAAGAGGCTACCCTTGTTTCTTAAACATGAAGGGCAAGAACGTCCTTGTGATATCAAGTCAACATTTTGACGATGTCATTGATTAAAACTCCGGTGAAAAGCAAAAACCAGAGATAACGTTTTATAATGAAACAAAATCCGGGATGGATGTGGTAGACAAACTGTGTGCCACATATGATGTTGCCAGAAACTGTCACAGTTGGCATTTAGTGGTATTTTTTGCTATGCTCAACATATCTGCAATAAATGCTCAAATTCTCTTCCTAGGCAATGGAAGTGAAATCAAGAGCAGAAGGTTATTTTTGAAGAAGTTATCCCGAGAACTATATTTCAATTATCGAGCTAAAAGGAGCATGCTTACAAGGGGGATAAGCAGTGGTCTTCAAGAAGATCTTAAAAGATTTTGGCCTACAGAAATTAACGAAGACTCTTCAGGTCCTTGCCTTGTAGATTCAAAAAAGAAGCGACTTTCAAGATCCTGCTGAATGAAATGTGAAATATACTATTGTTTAGAGCATGCCGGACAGGTTTACAGAAGTGTGCTGAGAATTTGCAGTGAAAACTCTCAAGCATATTACAGACACACACACATACAATAATTTAGTTCAAATAACTGATTAATTGTAATAATGTTTATAATTTCATAAAAACTGATGATGCTTATTGTTTATTCTTATATTTGAACATAAAACTATTACCCTTTCACATTTTGTACATTCTCAGTATTAATTTATTTTCTGCAATTTACATAACTTATGTTTTTTAAATGTAGTATGATGTATTGTAGTACTTTGAAAATAAAATTTGGTACATCAAAACACAATAAAACACAACTAATTCACATTTAGGAGGACTTTCAGACAGCACAGAGGCAGATATGTATGTGGTATCTCTCAGATATATTGTGCCCAAACACATAACAATAGGTATTGCGCCTGACGGAGGGTTAAAGCACATAACATTCACTTCAACCCAATTAACAGATACAGCATAAAAAGCATACTCAGTTCAAACACTAAAGACAGCATAACAGCAAATAAGAAATCTGGAACCTAACAAATAGAATGCAATAACAACAACCAGGTTTATAGAGAAAAACTAAGAAGAATTTAGAAACAAGAGTCAAGGAACATTTCAGATGTGTAAAACACAATCACTTGGAAGAATCAATACTTGTCACCCTGTTTTAGAAAGAAAATCACAACATTAATCCGGATTCAAAACTATTAAAAAAAATATCAGGAAACCAACAATTATCAACATGGGAACAGATCTTCATCTGGAAGAACAAGGACAGAGTTTTCAATTTCGATATCTCACAGAACAACCCTTTGTACAAGTTCTTAGAATCACCGCCAGAGCAGTCTACAAAAGGACCATCCCCTACAAACAAGTTCAGTTGATAATGTAGAAAACTAGCCTCTGAATCATGTTGTGGGAGATTTAAATAGTGATGTTGTTTTAGTGTTATTAATCAACCAATTCTTCTATTATAATTAGGGCCCGAATTTTTAGGTTCTTAAAATTAACGTTTTAGTTATTTTTGTATCTTAAAAAAGTTTTTTTTAGTTCTTTAACCTCCTGAAATAGTTTTTATATTATGTTTTATTAATTTTATTATTAATTGTCCTCTTTTTTATAGCAATGTTGCTGATATGTCCTGTAGATCCTTTGTGCTGCTCAAAATGCCATTTTTGGCCAGAGGGCACCTGGAAAATATGTAAATAAAATTATAGTTTATACGCTATGTGCATTCCAGCATTCGAAAACAGGTTGCACAGGTTATCCCATACGGTATGTTTATCTGCACAGCACCTAGTCGCTTAATGCGACTTTATCTGTGCAGTATAGAAGGTGTTCATATTTGTTCAAGCTTTTGTGTCTGTGGGCATTGTTTCTTTCGCTTTTGGCAGATTTGGCAAAATATTACTTTGCCATTTGTGGTGAAGTTCGCATCGTTACCTATCCACTGACGAATCAACCACCTTCGAGATGAGCTGACTTTATGCATGACACTGGCTCCTTAAATTACCTGCTTAATCTAAGGAAAATTGACTTCTAACGATGTAGTAATTGTATGCATTAACATAACACGATAGTCGACTGAACACAACGGATACTGTTTTTAAACTGATTGGTTTGAGTTTATGGTGGGTTCTGCTAATGCCCCTTTCCCCTCGACAACAATCCCCACATTGCTTGCTTGCAACAATACAGAGCTTGGTCCCACACAGCAAAATGCAAGTCACTTGCCTCTTGCATTGTTTTCAATACTCCTCTAAGCATACATAAGCGAAAAGACGTAGCAAAGATGTAACAGTCAAAGTCTATTCATAATTTCATAAACATTTCATTTTCCCATTTTAAAATTGTTTTTTTGTTTGTTTCCATTTTAAAATAAATTGGAGATTTAGCCTCTTTTAGGTTTTAAAGTCTCATTTAGCCATTTTTAGGTTTTATAAGATTCAAGTATTTGGCTCCGATGATCATGAAACAGATAATCAAATTAAACCACTGAAGTTAACTATCAAGGAATAAAATAGTTAAACTAAGAATCCGGGCTCTAATTATAATATGTAAGTTGTCTTACTTTGATGTGGTGTATTGGTTTGTCATGCAGATATTGCGCTACCACTATGACAAATGAGAAATCCAGTTACTTTAATTTCATGTGATGTCTTATAAAATGCACAATTCGTGACCCTGAAACTCACGACTGTTTTGTTGTATCGTTACCTTGACACAAACTTCTCAAATAGCTACACTATTCACAACTCAGTGCGACAGCTGACTAAAACCTCGGTCAGTGCCAGCTGCTTGTACACACTCTCAATTGTCATCGACTTTCCTAGAAACTGAAGTTTCTCAGCAACTGGCGAAGGAAGTCCATGCACGTTGAACGTGTCATTGTGTGTTGCATAGCGGCAGCAGTTAGCAGGACCCAGTAAGCCATATAATGACAAGGAAATATTGAAGCTATTAATAGTGAAGCAACAGAATCTAAAATAAGAACAAATTAGAAACTAAAAGCTCCACTTATCTTAGTAATATTGCAAGATTTTCCACATCTGACATGTTTCAAGTTGTAATCCAACTTATTTTCAAAGCTATACAAACAAATTACCATAGTTATTGATGCTCATTTTAAAACTATCTGTCACCAATCTCTAAAAATAAAATCTATAAATACAATCTATTGGTGGTATTTCAAAATTCATAATGCGGTTATTTTTTAAAATAAATATATTTTCAAGGAAAATTTTCTCAGAAACTATTTATTGTACCTACTTAAAACTTTTACGCACATTATATGAACTTTTTTAGAATAATTATTTGAAGAGCAAATAACTTTTTTGCAGAAGTAAATTTTTTCATTAAAAATACCACACTAATCACTTCAAAATTTCAACACTATAGATAATTTTAAAAACTGGCCCTGTTAAAATGTATATAATTTATATAAACATAATGGCTGAAAGTATGAGCTTTCTATGTCTAACAGTTTCTGAGAAAATGTTCCTTATGTATAAAAAAATGTGTGTATGTGTGTGTCTAATGCTCAGAAGTTGATAATAAAATCATTCTTCTTCTTGCCTCCCAATATTTAAAGACTAGATCTTCCTGATTTTGGAGAATTTCACATACAATTAGACGATCAATGTTCATTAAGTCATTTTTTCCACATAAACAGCACTGTGGGGAAGTCGTTAATCCAATCTTGAACAAATGTCCACTCAGACAATCATGGCTTGAGATTAATCTGAACATTGCAACTGATGATTTTCTTGGTAGATCTGGAATTGTTTTAAACTCATGGTTGCAATATGCGCTTGCTGCATTTCTTCGTTTCATTTTAGTGATCTGTCTGATGTGTTATCATATTCTTAAGACTTGTGCATAAATAATAAAATGTATATCTTGAATTTCCTGTGAGTAGCTTGTGAAGAAGCTCTTTTCATTCTGAATGACTCTGGTACGGCTGTTAAACTGTAAGAGATAAACTGTTACTGCATAACGAGTGTAAATCTTAGCACACAATTTATGTTAATGATTTTTGTACTGTTAATCATTTTTACATATTTTGTTAATCATTTGAATTCCTATAGACTTGCCATTTTTTGAAGTGGCAAGTTGCTATTTCTTTTCCTCATGATCATACAAGGACCAATGGAATTTTGAAGCATTGCTTAGCGACCTACTTTTTCAAAATCTCACTATCACTTTCGCCTATTACAATTTTCTTATCCCTACAACAAATTGTGTAATGAAAGTTTATTTTGATTTTAAGAAGTAGATGCAAAATAAGCATTGTAGAGAAAGTCATGTGAACGCAGCATATAAAATACATTAATTTATTTTATAGGAACGAGAGCGGTCTTCAGATGATGAAAACTGGATTTATGAACAACTTGCATCAGCATATGGTGACGAGCTAAAGCATGCCGAAATAGGGCAACAATTACGTGATATAAGAAAGGAAGTAGCTGAAAGCACTCATGATAATGAAGTGTTATACAGAATGCTTGAATCAGGTGCACCTATGGAAGTCATAAACAGGTATCTCGAGAAAAGTAAGTCCTGATTTATGTTGATATGATCTCTGTAGCATTTAAAGATTCTTTTTCTAGGACAGGAACAGGACTTTTCCCGAATTTTTGGGACTAGACACAGTGTCCTTTCTTTCCTTTACCCTTAGCTGCAGGCTCCATCTACTGATTGTGACAAATCATCTCGTTAGTTGCTTTTCGGCAGCAAGTTTCTTATTCACGGAGCTAGCGATCTGACCCGCACTTCCGACCGAGCTCACCCTGGACCCAATGCAGCCAGTAACAATGGCAAAGGTAAGAACGCTACCTTAGCATACTGTGGTGAGCTGAAAGGGTGTCTGAGAGTCTCACCTACTAACTAAATACGGACAAATTGTATGGTACATGTTGGATGTAAAAAGCAAGAAAACAGTGTCATCAATAAGTTGCTTGTATGCTCCTAAAGTGACTTATAATAGCATGAAAGTTTAGGAGTCTGGATAACGCTAGACTCGCACTTTGTCACGAGAGAGGGGCTTGCTAGGAGCTGCTAAGCAACTCCGGCTTCCTGCAGTGTGCAACTGCGGATTACAAGACATATTAGATTTTATACTCGATTGTGCTGCTAATTCAAAATATTTGCAGTTTATTTCATATTGTAATGATTAATTCTGTGCCTAGCCATGAATTGTTTGAAATATCTATTCCAAAATTCCTTAGTATTATCGGATTGAATATTCCTAGGTGATGTATATCATTCATTGCTTTTGGAACATTAACTTTGGTCTCATCCTTCAGAGGTCTTGTTTAAGCAATTTTCAATATAAACTAATGTCAATAAGAATGTATCTACTTAGTATTATTTATTTGTGCCAACAAACTTACTGTTTTTAAACACACAAGCTGTGTGTGGGCAATGTTTAAGAGGTAGAATTGGAACTGAAAAATTCAATGTCAGTACGATGTCAGTACAATTTGAACCACACACACTTTGCTTATCAGGCGGGTGCTCTAACCATTAAGCTATTGTGGCAACCTGCCAGAATGGCATTGAATTCTTCAACCAATTCGTATTTCTCCCGGCAAACCACTGCCTTGGAAAATTCAATGTCATGTCTGTGGTTCAAATCCCAGCTGTAGCACTGAATTTTTCAGTTCCAGTTCCACCTCTCAAAACATTGTCCACACACGGCTTGTGTGTTTAAAAACACCAACAGTAAGTTTGTTGGCATAAATAAATAATTACCATCTGAAGGTTATTTAATCCTGGGATATAAAGTACTTACAATAGTAAGTCACCATTGGGGTAATTTGTCTCTGATGTGAGACTGCCTTTGTGGTTTACCAGGAGAAGTACGAACTGGTTTGAGAATTCAATGCCATTCTGGCAGGTTGTCACAGTAGCTTAATGGTTAGAGCACCCACCTGGTAAGCGGAAGGTCTGTGGTTCACATCGCAGCCGTGGCATTGAATTTTTCAGTTCCAATTCTACCTCTCAAAGTATCTACTTAGTTTCTATTTTCTTTTGGACACGGAATCTTTACCATAATATCTATTTGCAATAAGTGGTTAAGACCTTTACTTATTATTTTTCTGTAAAGGAATGTCCTTCTGGCAGGGGAATGCAATTCGTCTGATAATGCTGTAATTTTTGAGGTTTTCAATTCAAAAGAACTCCTGCGGGACGAAATTCCAGCACACTGGTAACGCTGATGTGATCCTAGCAATTGAGAGTGTCGTTAAAAAACAAAATAATATTTTAGGCACATATTGGTCAGTAAACCAGGGGCTAAATTTTTTGACAACATAATTTAGACACTGTAAAATAAGCCTCAAATATCCAAATTGTAAGTGAGGTAGAAAGTTACAGTTCATTTCATTCTGACACTCAAAGTAAATATCTGATATATTTAAATTTGCTGAGTTATAATGCAGTTATAAAATGATTCATTACAATTATTTTGAAGGGTATGAAGAGGATGAAGCTCAGCAAAGGGAAACTGAGCAATTTGAAAAATTGGAAAAGATGATTGCTGATGAAGCTGATGACATTGACTTAGCACTAGCAATGTCAAGATTTGACTTGGATAAGAAAGCCTCAGGACAACAAATTACTCCTTTTGTGGACAATGGACCAGGTGGTCGGGCACAACAAGAGAAAGAGAGGTTCAAACAAAGTCTTCGTGGTGTACGAAAGGGAATTGAGGCAATGCCTGTACCCAAAGAGCAGGTATTCTATGTAATTTGATTACTTTCAACCAATTTGTTCAATGCCATCAGTTTGAAAGGCCATTGTTGCATGACAGATTTTCCTAGTATGTGTTACCAAGCGCAGCACATAGCAGCAGCCTCTCTTTGCTTAGTTATTGTTTTCTATCAATCCAACCACTTCATTCTTTTAACATTCAGGGATGTCATTCCTTATGACCAGTTTTTGATGTGATGGAGTTCATTCATGCTCTTGTCATGTTCCTTATCTATTCACAGTTCGTCTTTGTTATTACTTCCTCTACTAGGTTTAATAGGTAGAGGAAGTATTTTATTCCACCCAAAAATTCGATGTTGGGATTTCAGCAGAAATATATGTTATGAGACCTCCTGAATACACTAAAAAAAAGCATTTTCAGAAAAAGGTCCGTGTGTCAGTCTATGGACAGCATAACTCCAAAACGAAAAGTCAGTTAAAGACCAAAGTTGGTATTTAAGATAACTGTTTTTCAAGCTCACGACACAAAGATTTTGAAGAAAATAGCCCTGCCCTATACTACCATTTACATGGAAAATTTTTCGAAAATGTTGATTTTCTTGAAAATAGGTCTTAACGATTTTGATTAAAATGTCATATCTTTGAGATATTTTTATGACAAATGAAATGTACATTTTGAATTTTCTGGTTATAGCTTATGTAGCCCTGTTTACTCTGGATGACTTTTGAATAACTGGTAAACCATCATAGGATAGACCAAATCTTAATATACAAAAGATGTAGATCTTGCTAAAACATACAATTTATGCCTGAATAATTTTTGTTGTATAGGGAACCATTTCGGAGATAGTTCTTGTTATTTGTGTCAGTTTTCGAGAACTTATACCTCTGTCAAATGGAACATCGCTATTCATTTTAGTTTCTCTACTGGTAAGTAGGGGAAGTATTGCATTCCACCCAAAAATTCAATGTTGAGATTTCACCAGAAATATGTTTTAAGACCCCCTGAATCCAAAAAAAGCAGGTTTAGAAAAAGATCTGTGTGTGTGTGTGTGTGTGTGTGTGTGTGTCTGTCAGTCTATGAACAACATAACACAAAAACGAAAAGTCCCTTAAAAACCAAATTGATATTTAAGTTTAATGTCTTTCAAGGATGCGACACGGACATTTTGAAGAAAATAGCCCCACCCTAAACTACCCTTTATACAGAACATTTTTTGAAAATTTTAATTTTCTTGAAAATGGCTTTAATGATTTTGATTAAAATGTCATATGTTTGAGATATTTTTATCACAAATGAAATGCATATTTTGAGTTTTCTGGCTATAGCCTCTGTAGTCGTATTTACTCTGGACGACTTTTGCATAACTGGTAAACCGTTAGAGATAGACCAAATAATACTGTACAAAAAATTTTAATCTTGCTAAAATACACAATTTATGCCTCAATAAATTTTCTTATAGGATGAACCATTTCGGAGATATTCCTTGTTACGTGTGTGGGTTTCAGAAAACTTAGAACTTTCATGAATTGGAACATCGTTGTTCATCTTTTATATGTTAAGTGTGCAAAGAGAACAGAATCTCAAAGCTTTAAAACATTTGACTATCGCACAAAGCCTACTGTATTCTAACATTCCCCTTGTACCTACAAGGAAATAAGCAATAAGATAATTTGTATAAATGTTTATCTCAACTAATACCAAGAAGATATAGGAATAAGAGTTTGTAAGAATGGTTAGTACAAGAGTAGAGAAAGTCATGTGAGTGCAACACATCAGATTTTTGTTGTTGAGGAAATGCAATCGTGGCTGTGACTGTTATGCTTTCTCAAGGCGTGGTACAGAACAATGAACTTCATTATAAACTTATCGAGATATTTATTTGCAACTTCATAAAATAACACTATTACTGAACCATTATACAATCTCCACACTTTTATTTATACTGCTTTATAACGATTAGCACATCCGAGGTTATATTGTATTATTTAGCAGAATATCGCCAAGAATGGCATCTTAACTTCATCTCGTTAATTCAAGAGTGTCGCATTATCTAATATGATGTGTACTCGAATTTCTCGGAGTATTGAAAAGAAATAGCATATTTCTTATATGAATGCTTCGGTCCGGAAACATTAAACTATATTATCTCTGATTTCTCACAACGACGCCGTGAAATGGTGACTATCTTCCTCAGACCCGTCGATTAAAGCTTATTGAAAATTCATGCATTACATGACAATAACGTTTGTAAAGTTTTTTGCTGCAGTGCTTCGTTTAAGTCCTAGACGAGTTAATATCATAGATTACTGCCTTCCACCCAGTTTAAGTATTTACGACAAAATCAACAATGAAAATTGGTGTTGCATTTATCTTAGTAAGGCTCACAATCTTAATCCAAGAAACAAACACAGAACACATAAACAAAACACAAACATCTCATTGTTTACAGTTAATGACAGCTTTAGTATTCAAAATTAGAGCGACAAACTTTTAAACCAGGGAAATGGCTGGTGTCTATGCAAGAGTACGGCAGAATAGGGCACACAAATGCACTCTTTGTGTTAATCGCAATGGGCATGCGTTCCAACATTTACTGTATTTATGTGGGGAGATATCCTTATTGCTATTTGATATTCCTAGCACAATCTTTGAGTAGGGCTGAGAAATTATTACTGGGGGTGGGAGAAATGCTTATTTCTCAGCAGCAGTAACATTGTTTAGTTGCACTCTAAGATACCTACATGTAACTGTGTTTTACAGGAGGAACCTGAAGAAATAATGCCAGAACTAATATCAGCAATGATGTTCACGGATGAAAGTGGTCCTGGCATGGTCAATTCTCCTAATGATATGTTCGCATTCTTATTTGGTAATCAGCCAGACGAACCTAGTGTCACGCCCATGGAGGGATGGTCCCTAGTAGCTCAGGTAAGATAACATCCTTGGAATACAAACATCACAATGACATGCCACAGTATCAAATTACACGTGCACAAACATATTTCTGCATTTGAATTCTTCTAGTCTTAGAAAACATCTTCCATTAAGTATTTATTTAATTATTCTACAAGGCATTTAGTTTTATTTATATCTCTTGTAACATCAGCATATTTCTATTATTCAGTGCATTCCTAAGAATGGAATTAAGTATCTTCCTTTCTTAAAAGTTTGAAAACAGTGTTGTTATAATCAATTTAATTTAAAAGGTGGTCAATTAGTAACACTATACATAGGAAAAACAAAAAGAAATTTAGAAATTAGATCCAAGGAACACATTAGGGACATGAAGAGCAAACAATTGCAAAAATCAGCAGTGGCCTTCTCTTTTGGAGAAAAAATCACAACATAAAGCCAGAACCGAAACTTTTCAAACATATAACCGGAAAACAAGAGCTGTCCTCATGGGAACAAATCTTCATTTTAAAAAATAGAAACTGAGTATTTAATTTCGACATTCCCCAGAAAGATATTTTCAGCTAGTTCCTTGAACTGTCACCAGAAGAAACATCAGAAGAAGCATCGCCATCCGCACCATGGAAACCCAGTCATTGTCCAGTTGATAAAGAAGGAAAGTTAACCTCCGAAAGGCATTCTGGAAAATTATAAATGTAAGTGTTGTTTAGTGTTATTGACTCACCTTTTAAATTAAATGGAATTAAGTACCTAACCTCCGTAGGCAGTTGGTAGCATGCTTGCCTCTGGTGCGGAGGACCCGGGTTCGATCCCCAGTACCAGCATGGTATTTTATCCCCTCTGGGAGGTCTGGCACGGGGTACACTCAGCCTCGTTAGGTCCTGGGGGACCAATTGAGGAGCTACTTGATGGAGAAGTAGCGGCTGGGAGGACTCGGGCACTGACCATGTCCCACCCTCTAGTACTGCACCTCACCAATGATGCCTGTAGTGCGCAGAGGTGGGGGACCCAGCGGCTGGGCGGTAGGCCTTGAAGATACCGACGTTTCGTCAAGTACTGCACTTGGCATCTTCAGGGCAAGATGATCCTGTGTCTGCACTGGTCAGAGTTCGAATGTGGAAGCAGAGAGAGAGAGGCGATGTGAAAGCAACCACCGTGAGGACCGCTGGCACTCTTATTTAGTGGGGGTGGGTGGGGTATTGTTGCACTGATTAAGATGGTGTCTGGCCCACCAACTGATGCTTCCACATTCAAACTCTGACTAGCGCAGACAACGGATCATCTTACCCTGAAGATGCCCAGCGTGGTACTTAAGTCAGTTGAGCTATGTTGGACCTCATGACGAGGAGGTGATTGCTGGTGGTCCTTTGGAAGTTGGTAGGGTGAAATGTCAGTATCTTCAATGCCTTCTAGAACACGGCCTACAAGCCCGAAAGAGAAAAAACTAGCTAATTGTCTGTTCCTTATCTCTTTCACGGTTATCTCAGATTGGTGTTCTGGTGTGTAATTTTGCCTTCGACACAATGTAAAAGGCTGAGAAATAAATCTTTGGCATGTAAGATTTAAAGCTTTCACGGCGCACGTTATTTATTAAAGTTTCACGGGCGATCAGCCGTGTGAGGTTTGAAAATATTGAGCTTTCGGCCATTCTAAACTCCATGGCCTTCGTCAGAACGAAATGACCGTTATTTTCCCGCTCCCCCTATATATACAATGTTAGATGAGAGGGGGTTGCGTTGCCCTGGCCAATGAGCGGGTGACGATTTGTGATTGGGCCTGCTGTTTCGGGCTATGTTTGTCACCGGCCACAGTGTTTTCTTGACGGTCAGTACTTGGACCAGAATCACTATAGTTGCTGTTGTGAATGTGTTTCATGGCTATTGTCCAGGCAGGGCTTAGCTGAAGACCGCGGTCCCTGTTGTAATTGTTTGGATGTAGCTTGATTTGAATGGCTTCCTTAATGACTCTGTCCCAGTATTTATCCGTATGCTCCAGAACTTTGATGTCTTCAAAGTTTATTTTGTGGACATACTCTATACAATGCTCGGCCACTGCTGACTTATCTGGTTGTAGGAGCCTGATATTGTGTTGATGTTCTTTACACCTTTCTTCTATTGTGCGTCCTGTTTGGCCTACATACACTTTACCACATTCGCAAGGAATCCTGTAAACTCCTGGGACCTTGAGTCGAAGTGGTTCTTTTACCGGTCTAAGGTATTCTTGGATCTTCTTTGGAGGTGTGAAGAAGGTCTTGATGTTATACCTAGCGAGTATGCGGGAGATCTTGTTTGAGACGGAACCGTAGAATGGTATGTAGGCTTTGCTCGGCCAGCTATCCATTCTTTGAGTGAGGCGTTGGGGGTTGTTTCGATTGTTTTCAACCTTCTTGCGTGCCTTTTTGATGTCGTTATCACTGTATCCATTTTTCAGCAATGTGTCTCGTAGGTATTTAAGTTCCTGCTTAATGTGGTCTTCATCCGCAATATCGAAAGCTCGGTGAAACAAGGTGGAGATAACTGTCTTCTTTTGAGTAGGATGGTGGTGACTGGAGGCGTCCAAGTAGCGGTTGGTGTGTGTTGGTTTCCTGTATACCGTGTGACCTAGGCTGCCGTCCGGCTTCTTGTAGACCAGAACATCTAGGAAGGGGAGTGAGCCATCGATCTCAACTTCCATGGTAAACTTGATGTTCGCATGTAGGTTGTTGAGGTGGTCTAAGAAGGTGGAAAGTTTTCCTTTTCCATGTGGCCAGATAACAAAGGTATCATCCACATATCTGAAGAAAGCCTTTGGTTTGTCTGAGGTGGTATCCAGGGCAGTATGTTCAAAGCTCTCCATGAAAAAGTTGGCAATAGCAGGTGACAACGGTGAACCCATGGCTACCCCATCCGTCTGTTCGAAGAACTGGCCATTGTAATTGAAGTATGTGGAAGTGAGCGTGTGTCTGAAAAGCTGGGTGATGTCTTCCGGAAACCGTTCAGATAGGAGCTGTAGTGAGTCCTCTAGCGGCACTCTGGTGAACAAGGATTCCACATCAAAGCTCACCAAAATATCATCCGGGTCCACTTTCAGCGCTGAAATTTTCTGTATAAAGTGACTGGAATTTGCAATATGGTGTTGACAGTCACCCACCAGCGGATTCAGTAGCGTAGTAAGATGTTTGGCAAGCAGGTAAGTAGGTGAGCCTATGGCATTCACAATGGGTCGAAGGGGTACTTCAGGCTTGTGAATCTTAGGCAGTCCGTAGAGTCTAGGTGGAGCTGCTGCGTGTGGAATGATGTTTTTCTGTACTGCAGTGGTTAGGCTGGAGTTTTTTATGAGACTTGTAGTTGTTCTGGTGATCTTGGTCGTCGGATCCTTATCCAGTTCCTTGAAAGAGGGATCTTCAAGTAGTTTCGTAATTTTCTGGTGATAATCCATGGTGTCCATGATGACCGTGGCATTGCCCTTATCAGCAGGAAGCACAGTTAGAGTCGCGTCTTGTCGCAGTGCTTTCAGCGCTCTAAATTCAGCAGATGAGATATTGGCCCTGGGTTTCTTGGCTCTTGCTAATGTAAGGCTGACTTCGGTGCGTATTTCTTCAGCTACGTCTGCCGGAAGACTAATTAGTGCCTGCTCAGTGCCACTGATGAAATCCTTGGTTGGTATGGATCTGAGTGCCGGGGCAACGCAACCCCCCTCTCATCTAACATTGTATATATAGGGGGAGCGGGAAAATAACGGTCATTTCATTCTGACGAAGGCCATGGAGTTTAGAATGGCCGAAAGCTCAATATTTTCAAACCTCACACGGCTGATCGCCCGTGAAACTTTAATAAAAAATCTTTGGCAATTAGTCAAAAATTGAATAGTTTTCCGGTTCCTCTAACCTCAATTCGTTTTGTAGTACACCCAATATACCTTGGCCCGTGTCCTGTTCTCATGACCGTGTTCAACAATGTATTTTACTTCTAATACATCTCTTCTTCCTACAGAGACAGAATCCTGAAAATATATCCCAAACCTATACCTAATATGAGGCGTTGAGCGCAACAATGGCCCAACCACTAAATCTACATAATGGAGATAATGGAGTGTAAAGTATATCTGTGATTTGAAAGTTCTATATTCACTTTAATAACTAAGCAAGAGTCATGATATTTGGAAATTTTAATCAATATAGCACCGACATTGTGATGCATAGTTACATACATGCAGGAAGGTTGGACCACTGTTTCTATCCAGGAAGCCAGGTTCAGTTCCATTCAATAACACACTTCTCATGCCATCTTCGGTGGTTGTAGAAATGTGGTATAGGCCACTACTGATCTCCTAGATTTTGATATGGGGAACATATCTGTGCTAATAACTCAGTTTCTGAATTTTTGTGGGTTGGGCCACTGTTGCGCTCAATGCCTCATATAGCAATAGTTAAATTAATATTTGCATCCGCCATGTTTATTTCTCAAGCTTGCCACATAAACTGTCATTTGTATTGGACCAAAATTAATCATAGTGTGGCAGACACTGTTTCTTTTGTGCGCAATTACATTGGATACAAAAAGGTTGGTCATAAAGTTGGACCGTGGAACACCGGCTTTAAAATACAAAGGTTTAAGGCATTAAGGCATTTATCATTAACAATAGCAAAACTATCATTATGTATCTGCCCATATTTTAAATATCAGTGGGTGTGTCTATCAAATAATGGATTAAAAGATAAACATGGAAAGATGACAATCGAGTCCTTTGTTGGTAACATTTTGCAGGTGAAAAAGAACAGACCATTACTGCTCTGTTGTGTCTTTGTTTAATTTGTACCATGGGCAGCTGACATGTTTTTGTTCTAGTTGCAAACAGATGCAGTGCCACCCGCTCCAGCTGAGCAAAGAGAAGGCAGACTGCTACTCAAGGAAGGGGCTGTTTGTAAGTATTCAATCACTATAAGCAGCTGCTTTTCAAAATTCATAACATACTGTTGTACAAGGTTGACATGAAACAATACAGAATCTGTGGTGTCAGTTATGGCACATTCAAAATTTATGGCAGCTGATACCTGAGCCCTACTATTCTCATTTGTTTTGTTTACATGATATTTACATTGCCACTCAAAAGTTTCTGGACACTCAGTGTGGTAAGTGTAATGCTGACTTTATTCAAAGAAAGAATAGGAAAGTGAACATAAAGAAGCAACATTTTTGGCATGGTTTATTGTTTCATCAACATTTAATGTGACTATAACAATATGATAAAAAAATACTGGCAATATTGTTGAAAGTTTGATATCATTTGAGGAATGGTTTTAAACTTTTTTCTTGCTGAAAAAACGTCCTTTCACTGAAATCACTTTCTTCCCTACTCTTGGCATTTTGTCTATAAGTTTTGGAATTTTAGATACTGGAATGTCACTCCAAGTGCCTTGCAGTGCATTTCACAGTGCACTTTGAGATGTAGGGCAAGTTTTCTTTGCCTGACAAGCCAGTTCATCCCAATGATCTTGTTGATAACAATCAAAATAACAGTATAAAATACTTAATATTTGCAGATGATACCAGTATACTAACATCAGGAAAAAATGATGACACTTTAAAAATAAATATTAACGCAGTCACATTACACACAGCTTCTTGGTTTAATGAAAATAGTCTATGTCTAAATAAGGAGAAGTGTTTAGCTGTAGGATTTCATCACACAAACAACAAATCATTAAACTTTCCTACCATACAGCTAGAAGGAACAAATATAAAATATTCAAATAAGTCAAAATTTTTAGGATTATATATTGATGAAAATCTCAGTTGGAAACCTCATATTAATGAATTAATTAAAAAACTAGGTCAAATCTGCTTCCAAATTAACATTTTGAAACACTCAGTGAGCAAAAATACACTTAGGGTCATGTATTTCTCCAAATTTCACTCCTTAATTTCATATGGAATATCCTTGTGGGGAAATAGTAGCAAAGCTATTAAAATATTTAAATTACAAAAAAGGGTCATTAGAATTATTCTCAGTTTACCTTTTATTGTCAGCTGCAAACCATTCTTTAAAGAACTAAACATTTTGCCATTGCCCTGTATATACTTATATGAAACAATTGTACTAGTGCAAACACACATCAAAGATTTTACCACCAATTCTGAAATTCACTGTCATAACACAAGAGAAAAAACTAAATTACATCTAACCCCACATAACAAAAAATTGTTTGAAAATAGTTTTTACTACAGAGGCATTAAATATTACAACAAATTACCCATTGAAGTAAAAAATATAAATTCCATTCACCGTTTCAAAAAACATCTCAAGCAATTTTTGATGGAAAAGTGTTATTATTCAACTGATGAGTTTTTGCATTGTTGAGGTAAATGCAGATCTAAGAATGTAAGCGGTGAAACAGTATCTGGTACAAGGTGTCCTTTGTAGTCTGGAGGATTTTGAGCTTGAGTTTTAGATGGGGGTTTGTAGATAGATTGTGCCTGTGAATATTATGTAAGTACTATATTTTGTAAGTAGTTTTTTAGTGACACAACCACAACATGTATATGTTTTATGGTTGAAATAAATAAATAAATAAATAAATAAATAAATAAATAAATAAATAAATAAATAAATAAATAAATAAATAAATAAATAAATAAATAAATAAATAAATAAATAAATAAATAAATAAATAAATAAATAAATAAATAAATAAATAAATAAATAAATAAATAAATAAATAAATAAATAAATAAATAAATAAATAAATAAATAAATAAATAAATAAATAAATAAATAAATAAATAAATAAATAAATAAATAAATAAATAAATAAATAAATAAATAAATAAATAAATAAATAAATAAATAAATAAATAAATAAATAAATAAATAAATAAATAAATAAATAAATAAATAAATAAATAAATAAATAAATAAATAAATAAATAAATAAATAAATAAATAAATAAATAAATAAATAAATAAATAAATAAATAAATAAATAAATAAATAAATAAATAAATAAATAAATAAATAAATAAATAAATAAATAAATAAATAAATAAATAAATAAATAAATAAATAAATAAATAAATAAATAAATAAATAAATAAATAAATAAATAAATAAATAAATAAATAAATAAATAAATAAATAAATAAATAAATAAATAAATAAATAAATAAATAAATAAATAAATAAATAAATAAATAAATAAATAAATAAATAAATAAATAAATAAATAAATAAATAAATAAATAAATAAATAAATAAATAAATAAATAAATAAATAAATAAATAAATAAATAAATAAATAAATAAATAAATAAATAAATAAATAAATAAATAAATAAATAAATAAATAAATAAATAAATAAATAAATAAATAAATAAATAAATAAATAAATAAATAAATAAATAAATAAATAAATAAATAAATAAATAAATAAATAAATAAATAAATAAATAAATAAATAAATAAATAAATAAATAAATAAATAAATAAATAAATAAATAAATAAATAAATAAATAAATAAATAAATAAATAAATAAATAAATAAATAAATAAATAAATAAATAAATAAATAAATAAATAAATAAATAAATAAATAAATAAATAAATAAATAAATAAATAAATAAATAAATAAATAAATAAATAAATAAATAAATAAATAAATAAATAAATAAATAAATAAATAAATAAATAAATAAATAAATAAATAAATAAATAAATAAATAAATAAATAAATAAATAAATAAATAAATAAATAAATAAATAAATAAATAAATAAATAAATAAATAAATAAATAAATAAATAAATAAATAAATAAATAAATAAATAAATAAATAAATAAATAAATAAATAAATAAATAAATAAATAAATAAATAAATAAATAAATAAATAAATAAATAAATAAATAAATAAATAAATAAATAAATAAATAAATAAATAAATAAATAAATAAATAAATAAATAAATAAATAAATAAATAAATAAATAAATAAATAAATAAATAAATAAATAAATAAATAAATAAATAAATAAATAAATAAATAAATAAATAAATAAATAAATAAATAAATAAATAAATAAATAAATAAATAAATAAATAAATAAATAAATAAATAAATAAATAAATAAATAAATAAATAAATAAATAAATAAATAAATAAATAAATAAATAAATAAATAAATAAATAAATAAATAAATAAATAAATAAATAAATAAATAAATAAATAAATAAATAAATAAATAAATAAATAAATAAATAAATAAATAAATAAATAAATAAATAAATAAATAAATAAATAAATAAATAAATAAATAAATAAATAAATAAATAAATAAATAAATAAATAAATAAATAAATAAATAAATAAATAAATAAATAAATAAATAAATAAATAAATAAATAAATAAATAAATAAATAAATAAATAAATAAATAAATAAATAAATAAATAAATAAATAAATAAATAAATAAATAAATAAATAAATAAATAAATAAATAAATAAATAAATAAATAAATAAATAAATAAATAAATAAATAAATAAATAAATAAATAAATAAATAAATAAATAAATAAATAAATAAATAAATAAATAAATAAATAAATAAATAAATAAATAAATAAATAAATAAATAAATAAATAAATAAATAAATAAATAAATAAATAAATAAATAAATAAATAAATAAATAAATAAATAAATAAATAAATAAATAAATAAATAAATAAATAAATAAATAAATAAATAAATAAATAAATAAATAAATAAATAAATAAATAAATAAATAAATAAATAAATAAATAAATAAATAAATAAATAAATAAATAAATAAATAAATAAATAAATAAATAAATAAATAAATAAATAAATAAATAAATAAATAAATAAATAAATAAATAAATAAATAAATAAATAAATAAATAAATAAATAAATAAATAAATAAATAAATAAATAAATAAATAAATAAATAAATAAATAAATAAATAAATAAATAAATAAATAAATAAATAAATAAATAAATAAATAAATAAATAAATAAATAAATAAATAAATAAATAAATAAATAAATAAATAAATAAATAAATAAATAAATAAATAAATAAATAAATAAATAAATAAATAAATAAATAAATAAATAAATAAATAAATAAATAAATAAATAAATAAATAAATAAATAAATAAATAAATAAATAAATAAATAAATAAATAAATAAATAAATAAATAAATAAATAAATAAATAAATAAATAAATAAATAAATAAATAAATAAATAAATAAATAAATAAATAAATAAATAAATAAATAAATAAATAAATAAATAAATAAATAAATAAATAAATAAATAAATAAATAAATAAATAAATAAATAAATAAATAAATAAATAAATAAATAAATAAATAAATAAATAAATAAATAAATAAATAAATAAATAAATAAATAAATAAATAAATAAATAAATAAATAAATAAATAAATAAATAAATAAATAAATAAATAAATAAATAAATAAATAAATAAATAAATAAATAAATAAATAAATAAATAAATAAATAAATAAATAAATAAATAAATAAATAAATAAATAAATAAATAAATAAATAAATAAATAAATAAATAAATAAATAAATAAATAAATAAATAAATAAATAAATAAATAAATAAATAAATAAATAAATAAATAAATAAATAAATAAATAAATAAATAAATAAATAAATAAATAAATAAATAAATAAATAAATAAATAAATAAATAAATAAATAAATAAATAAATAAATAAATAAATAAATAAATAAATAAATAAATAAATAAATAAATAAATAAATAAATAAATAAATAAATAAATAAATAAATAAATAAATAAATAAATAAATAAATAAATAAATAAATAAAAGTAACTCAATGGGGTTAAAATCTGGAGACTTAGCCGGCCACTCCATAGTTTTCAGTTCTCCTCCCTCTGCTGATTCTCCAGGTATTTCCTACACATTTTTTGAGTATGTTTTGGGTCATTATCCTGCTGAAATATGAACCCCTGACCTATCAGATGTTTACCTGATGGGGCTGCATAACTGCCCAAGAAGTTGTGATAGCCATGCTTGTGAAGTATCCCCTTAATATTGTGTAGGGTGCCTACAGCATTGAATACAAAACAGTTTCATGCCATTACAGACCCTCCTCCATGTTTCACTGTTGGTATTACACAGTCTGGATGTATCTGTTCAGTTTGGATTCATCAATCCAAAGCATCCTTTTCCAGTCATCAGTAGTCCAGATTTTCTGTTCCAAAGCCCACTGAAGTCTATTTTGCTTGTTAACCTTCCTGAGAAGAGGTTTCCTCACAGCAACTCTCCCTAATGGATTGGCTGCTTCAGGTCTTCTCTAGACAGTATTAACTGATATTTCCTTATTGTGACTAATTAAATTTGAGCTTCATCTGCTGTCAGCTTTCTATTTCACTTGCTTTTTGGCATTATAATGATATCCTCATTTTTATTTGTAACTGCAGCTCTCCCACCTTTTTTTCTGTCCCTGTTTGACCCAGTCTCCCTTAATCTGTGTATGGCGTCAGCAACTGTTGTCCTGGGAATCTTAAGCTCTTTTGATATTGTCGTAAACCTGCTAATTAGGCTCGATTAGGGGCGATAGCATCAGAGGTAAAGCTACTTTTGGTACCAGGGAATACTGGGCAGGCTTACATTCCATTATTCATTTCACACATGAATGTTTCAATCCACAATGAGCCATTTACTCAAATTCTAAAAATATGAGATTACAATTGATGAGATTACAATTTGTTTAAGAGGTAGAACCGGAACTTAAAAATTCAATGCCACAACTGGGATTTGAACCACAGACCTTCCGCTTGTGTGTTTAAAAACACCAACAGTAAGTTTGTTGGCATAAATAAATAATATTTACAATTTGTTGTTACTTTAGATTCTTGTTGCTTCACTGTTAATAGCTTCATTATTTCCTTATTAAAGGTAGTGTTTCTGATTAACTATTTTTCCAGTCCCTACGACCCCTACGCCCCCTACGCCAAGTGGTGCACAGTCACCAGCTCAACGCACAACAGTTCTGCCAGGTTCACCATCACCATCACTTAGAGAGACATTATTGCGGAAAATTGAGATGGAAGACCAAAAACCTGAACGTCCAAATCGTTATAATCTGATTCAGTTGTGTGGTTCAACTCCACCCCCCTGGTTTCGAGGTAACGCTTCTTGTTTGGTAGTGTAAGGCAGTAACTGAGTGTTATAGTTTAAGTTAATTATGGTCCCATGCTGGCATGGAGCATTAATCAAGAATGGGTCTGTATATAAACCACTTACTGTGTCAGTCAGATATCGTATCTTAGGCAATTATTCTGATAGGTGTATATCTAGTTGTATTAATTTTATGTTTATATCATTGTCGTCATCATCATCATCACCATTATCGTGATGCAGACGCCCTACATAATTTTTATTATGGGTTAATATACCCACATCATGCTTACGGTATCACAGTATGGGGACAAAGTGCAACAGTACACACAAAAGGACTATTTATATTACAAAAAAGAGCTATACGAATAATTTTAGCTATAAGAATCATGTAGAGAATGCTTTAAGAAGCTGCACATTTTGATATTATATTCATTGTACATAGTTGAGACAATTTTGCTAGCAAAAAGAACAGAAAACAGCAGTAAAACAAACAACCAGATGTATAAATACAGCACTAGGGGTAACACAGATTTCCACATAAATTCTTACAGACTAGAAATTTACAAAACTAAACCATCAGTAGTTGCATGTTTGTTATATAACAAACTATCACAAAATATAATAGAAATAAAATGTTGTTGTTAGCTAATGCTGGATTTCTGATAATGAAGTCATTAATCCTCTTGCTCTCCAATATTTTTCAATATAAATATTGAAGAGACTCAGCAGTAAATGTAACCGCTTTTTAGAGAGCACCATATTTTTATGTTTTGGCGGTCACATCGCTCTCTCACAACTCCCAGAATGTCTGAAGGGCCACACCTGTCGTTGGTTTACGGGTCTCACCGACCTGACCAGGAGAGTTATCAAAATAAATTCACCAACCATATCCTCTGATTACCAATCAAAGGACGTATTACATGCCATGACAGGTCAGCATGTTGGGGTTAAGGGTTTATAGAGAAATGGAGGTTGGAATTGCTTTCTTATCATCTTGATTTGTGATGTGACCCACGGTGCAATGTTTTAGGTGAAGCAAAATCAAGAATTTGGCTGCACTGCATTTTTTAATATGGCTACAGGTGCAGTAGGCAAACAAATAATTAGTTCTGCTTAGGAAATGTTCTCCAGTAACAAATTGCACTAATGGCTTCATTGCCAGATGCAAGGCACTAGAAAACAACAAATTGCACTAAAACTAATTCTCAATACCTATTAAAATACAAAATGCCAAACTGTGCATTTAGAGCAGAATTGAAAAAGTTTTGCATAGATGCGAGGTTTTACTCAATAGAAGAATTTCTAAATAGGGCATAAGCCATAGCTGTAAGATTATAAATACGTTCTTACTTTAGAATCTTGTTGCTTCACTGTTAATAGCTTCAATTTTTCCATATTTATAAATACGTGTTACTTGGTAGATGTATATATTAGTATAGATGTATATAAATATAACTTGTATCTTTGCGAAAGTTCTTTATATGTAATTATGTATAACCATATATATTCTGACGCTGTGAATTACTTTGTAATTTCTACAGCTGATAACAAATAAACAAAAAACAATCATCATCGTCATTGTCATCATCATACTGCCTGTGGTGCCGTAGTAGTAAAAGCGGGCATTAAACACTACAAAAAAGATCATCAGTATAATTATTATTATTACTTTTATCTACACATACAGCAATCCATGTGTTCGCCCTCTATGCAGTCCTAAACTGCTTGACCCATCACCATTTTACAATGTAACATTCACATGGTATGAATACATTCACAGAGATTCATCTGTAACCAATACATTGCCCAGTGACAAAGCTGGCAGTTCCAGTGCTCCAGCGCTAATCCCAGTTTATTATGCTCTCATGTTAATCTAGGGGCTTTATTGTTATAGGTCTCTCTGATCTTAAACCTGCTCCCCTAAGTCGGTGTTGTATGGGTTACTCACTGATATTTACACCAGTGAGATTACTTTTGTGGTTCCCCTGTAATGCTGAAGTGCACAACTGACAACATATTGGTGTTCTCTGGCTGACGTACGTTTTTGACTCTGGTATGATCTCCCAGAGCAGTGGTGCTCAAACTTTTTTCTCCGCCTACCCCCAAAGAAAATTTTCCATTTCAGCCTGCAGCCCTAGGCCTAGCCCTAGAGTTATTCTTATTCAAATTATACATAACCATATCTAAAACATATTATACCATTTATAGGAAGGTTGTTCAATATATTATGTTCCACATTTTTTTGCTCTGAAGATATTTATTGTTAAGAGTCAGAATTAAGTGACAATACATTTCAATATGTCTTGTGCATGTCCTATTTTTCTATGTAGTTTCCTACACGTTCTATGACCTTATGCCAACGTTGTGGGAGAGGATGTATTCCCTGCTGCTAAAAGTTCTTGTCCTGTAGGCATAGCCATGTTGTCACTGCGTGAATGACACTCTCGTCATCTTCAAAGTATGTCCTCCGTAGGGAAACTTTAAGTGGCCCAAAGAGATGCAAGTCTGAGGTTGCCAGGTCTGGACTGTAGGGTGGATGAGGCAATGATGTCCAACCCAATTTGACGACGTGTTCCCGGGTTCTCAAATTTGTGTGTGGGCATGCATTATCGTTTTGGAGTAAGATTTCTGCTGGATTCTTGTCTGATTGAACACATTGGAAATGTTTTTTGAGTTTATTCAGGGTCTTCACGTATGCCTCTGAATTAATGGTTGACCCTCTTGGCATCACATCCATGAGAATGACGCCATCACAATCCCAGAAGACTGTCACCATGACTTTTCAGGCAGAGGGGTTTGTCTTGAATTTCTTCTTTTGTGGTGAATGAGGATGATGCCACTCCATGGACTGCCTTTTTGTTTCCGGCACAAAGTGGTGCACCCAGCTTTCATCCCCTGTAATGATCAGAGACAGAAAGGTCTCTCTGTCGGTCTTAAAACACTCCAACAATTCAGATGAAATGGCCTTTCTTTGCATCTTGTGGTCTGCTGTGAACATTCATGGAACACATGAGCATGTCTTCGAATATCCCAGAGCCTCGATCATTGCACACGCACTACCAATGCTGACTGACAACTGTAGTCAATTGTCGAGTTGTGATGTGCTGGTCAGCATGAATAATGGCATCTGCACAATTCAGCATGTCTGAAGCAGTGGCTGTGACAGGACGTCCTGCGCGTGGCTGATCATGGAACTCTGTTTCTGCATTTCCTGGGGCTTTATCTTTCTTTACCCATCACCCAACAGTACTCCTACCAACTGCAGCATTGCCATACTCTGCACACAAATGTATATGGATATGTTCACCACAGTTTCTTTTTCTGCACACAAGAATTCAATAACAGCGCGCTGCTTGTAATGTGAGTTGTGGTAGACGCCATTTTGACACTGTACTGCAGCTCTGCCATCTGCCGGAACGGTTCGAAACTCAACCGGCGCACAGAAGAAACATCAAATGTGAAGCACCTGCAAGTACGTTTGTCTATATATATATAATGGATTTTTAAACATGTGGGGCATTATACATTGAACAACCCTTATAACTTATTTAATACTATACAAATAAGCACAAAATTAAATGTTAATATCATTTAAGAAATCCTCACCTACCCTTGGGGGTACACATATGCCAGGTTGAATATCACTGTCCCAGAGTATGCACTGTTTCAGTCAAGTGCTTGCATACCCTTAAGCTCAGCAGACAGTCTTAACTTCCTGCAGCAATGTGACATCCTGAACACTTGTCTGCCTCCGTGAGGTGCCTCATGTTGACTAACTAAAAGTACACACACAGAGCAAAGATGAACCCTTAACTTACAGGATGCACTACATAATTATTGTTTCAATTTCAAATAACACTAATTGTTGAACACAACTTAAGTTTTCAACACTGTGGTTTTAGCTTGGGGGTGTCTTGTCTGTTGTGAGAGATGAATGAGATGTTAAAAAATCTGATGTGTTGCACTCACATGACTTTCTCTACTCTTGTGCTAACCATTCTTACAAACTCTTATTCCTATATCTTCTTTGTGTTAGTCAAGATAAACATTTGTACAAATTATCTTATTCCTTATTTCCTTTTAGCTGCAAGTGGAATATTAGAATACAATAAGTTTTGAGTGATAGTCAAATGTTCTAAAGCTTAGAGATCCCGTTCTCTTTGCACACTTAACATATAAAAAAATCTGATGTGTTGCACTCACATGACTTTCCCTAGTCTTGTACTAACCATTCTTACAAACTCTTATTCCTATATCTTCTTCTTGTTAGTTAAGACAAACATTTGTACAAATTATCTTATTGCTTATTTCCTTGTTGGTACAAGGGGAACATTATAATACAGTAGGCTTTGTGCAATAGTCAAATCTTCTAAAGCTTTGAGATTCCGTTCTCTTTGCACACTTAACAGATAAAAAAATGAACAACAATGTTCTATTTCACGAAAGTTTTAAGTTTTCTGAAACTCGCACACAGAACAAGGATATCTCCAAAATGGTTCACCCTGCAAGAAAATTTATTGAAACATAAATTATGTATTTTAGCAAGATCCACATTTTTTGTATAGTATGATTTGGTCCATCTCTAACGGTTTACCAGTTATGCAAAAGTCGTCCAGAGTAAATACAGCTGTAGCAGCTACAGCCAGAAAATTCAAGATATACATTTCATTTGTCATAAAAATATCTCAAACATATGACATTTTAATCAAAATCGTTAGAGCCATTTTCAAGAAAATCAAAATTTTCGAAAACTTTTCCATGTAAACAGTAGTTTAGAGTGGGGCTATTTTCTTTAAAATCTTCATGTCGCATCCTTGAAAGACAATAAACTTAGATACCAACTTTGATTATCTTCCTTTCATTGAAGTTTGAAAACAGTGTTGTTGTAATTAATTTAATTTAAAAGGTGAGTTAATTAATAACACTGAACAACACTTACAACATATTTTTCCGGGATGCGTTTCGAAGGTTAACTTTCCTCCATTATCAACCGGACAATAACTGGGTTTCCATGGTGTTTCATGGTGCAGATGGTGATGTTTCTTCTGGTGTTTCTTCTGGTGGCGGTTCAATGACTTAGTGAAAATGTCTCTCTGAGGAATGTCGAAGTTAAATAAGTCCCGGAAAAATATGTTGTAAGTGTTGTTCAGTGTTATTAATTAACTCACATTTTAAATTAAATTAAACCAACTTTGATTTTTAACCAACTTTTCGTTTTTGAGTTATGCTGTCCACAGACACACACGCGGACCTTTTTCTAAAAACGATTTCTTTTTTTTTGGATTCAGGGGGTCTCAAAACATATATTTCCGGTGAAATCTTGACATCAAATTTTTGGGTGGAGTACAATACTTCCCCTACTTACCAGTAGAGAAAGGGAAAATTAACGAAGTTCCATTTCACAAGAATTTTAAGTTTTCCAAAAGTGACACAAATAACAAGGTACACCTCCGAAATGGTTCATTCTACAAAAGAAATTATTTGTAAATAAATTGTGTGTTTTAGCAAGATCTATATTTTTTGTATAGTACGATTTGGTCCATCTCTAACGGTTTACCAGTTATTCAAAAGTCATCCAGAGTAAACAGGACTACATAGGCCATAGTCAAAAAATTCAAAATATACATTTCATTTGTCATACAAATGTCCTAAACTTATGGCATATTAATCAAAATCATTAGAGCCATTTTCAAGGAAATAAAAATTTTCGATATATTTTCCATTTAAAGGGTAGTTTAGCATGGGGCTATTATCTTCAAAATTCCATGTCGCATCCTTGAAAGACATTAAACTTAAATACCAACTTTGGTTTTTAACCAACTTTTCGTTTTTGAGTTATGTTGTCCACAGACACACACATACACACACACTCACACACACACACATGCTGGTGCGGACCTTTTTCTAAAACTTGTTTTTTTTTTTTTTTTGGATTCAGGGGGTCTCAAAACATATATTTCCGGTGAAATCTTCACATCAAAATTTTGGGTGGAATACAATACTTCCTTCTACTTACCAGTAGAGAAAGTAATAAAAATTGAAACATTCTGCATTCTATTGCAAAATAAATATGAAGAGAGTCCAGCTTCCCAGTTTTTGGTCACATTGTTCAAAGCTTGGCATGATTCTAGATAATCCATATTCATAATTTCTTCTCTGGTACACAGTAGGCAGTTTGGTGAGGTGAAAGGCCAATACTATAGAGATGGTTATTTAGACAATAAAAAGAAAAAAAAGTTATCTTGGGAGAAACCTCCTGAGTTCCATTGTGGAATCTTCATTTAATCTCAAGACAGCCTCCAGCCAGAGGTATGATTGAGGGCCAGAATATTTGAGATGTGTAGTCATTTTGTCTAGTAATGAGCAGATTGTGCCAAAAATTTGATGTCGAGATTTCACCAGAAATATGTTTTGAGGCCCCCTGAGTCAAAAAAATTTTTAGAAAAAGATCCATATGTGTATGTATGTGTGTGGGGTGTGGGGGTGTGTGTGGGTGTGTGGGGGTGTGTGTGGGTGTGCGGTGGGGTGGGGTGGGGTGGGGTGTGGGTGTGTGTGTGTATTTGTCTGTGAACAGCATAACCCAAAAACGAAGTCAGTTAAAAACCAAATTTGGTATTTATGTTTAATGTCTTTCAAGGATGCAACACAAAGATTTTGAACAAAATTGCTCCACCCTAAACTACCCTTTACATGGAAAAATTTTTGAAAATTTTGTTTTTCTTGAAAATGGCTATAACGATTTTGATTAAAATGCCATATGTTTGCAATATTTTTATGGCAAATGAAATACATATCTTGAATTTTCTGTTCATAGCCCCCCATGAAGTCCTATTTACTCTGGATGACTTTTGCATAGCTGGTAAAGCATAAGAGATAGACCAAACCTTAGTATACAAAAATATAGATCTCACTAAAACACAATTTATGTCCAAATAAATTTTTTGGTATAGTGGACCATTTCAGAGATATTCTTTGTTTAATCTAAAGTAAGAAGAAATTAGAAACTAAAAGCTTCACTTATCTTAGTAATATTGCAAGTTCTTTTGTGCTGACACGTTTCAACTTAACTCCAAACATGTCAGCAGCCAAAGAACTAGCAATATTACTAAAATAAGTGAAGCTTTTAGTTTATAATTTGTTCTTTAGATTCTGTTGCTTCACTGTTAATAGCGTCATTATTTCCTTATATTCTTTGTTATTTCTGTCAGTTTCAGAAAGCAAACTGCCGTCAAATGCAACATTGTTGTTCACTTTTTTATATGTTAAGCGTGCAAAGAGAACAGAATTTGAAAACTTTAAAAGATTTTACTATTGCTTCAAGCCTACTGTATTCCCATATTCCCATTGCACGTGCAAGAAAGCAAACAATAAGATATATAAAATATGAACAAATTAGAAACTAAAAGCTTCACTTATCTTAGTAATATTGCGAGATGTGTTTCAGCTAACGCGTTTAAACTTGACTCCAACTCATTCTCAAAGCTATACAAACAAATTACCATAGCTACTGATGCTCATTTTAAAACTACCTGTCACCAGTCTCTGAAAGCAAAAACCTATACAATTTATTGGAATAAATAAATTGTATTTATAGGTTTTTGGTTTGTTTTCACACTTTGTCCCTAAATGGTTTTGAGCAGTTTATTTTTATCTTTGAGATTCATATTATAAACTAGTTCTATTTCTGCTGAAATCTTAAAATCTAATTTTTAGGTGGAATTAGTACAATTTCTATCTACTATAGATAGGTGTAGAGAAACTATAAATATGTTGTTAGTTGTTAGCTAATGCTGGATTTCTGACAATGAAGTCATTAATCCTCTTGCTCTCCAATATTTTTCACTGATGGATGGGGCACTAGAAGTGGCTGGGCATATTTGAAGGTGGTCTCGGTCCATTTCCTCTTGCAGATCACATAGAGGACAGAGTGGTGAAGAATATATCCCAATTCTGTTTAAATGTTTTGCCAGACAATCATGTCCTGTAATCAACCTGAAGATTGCAACTGCAATTTTTCGAGGATACTCAGGTCGGTGAGACCCGTAAACCAACGACAGGTGTGGTCCTCCAGACATTCAGGGGGTTGTGAGAGTGCGATGTAACCACCAAAACATAAAAACATGGTGCTCTCTAAAAAGCGGTTACTATTACTGCTAAGTCTCTTCAATATTATTACTATAAAAAATCAAAAAATAAAAGATGGGAACTACCAAATATTCAAACAGTAATTCCGGAGTATCCTCGAAAAATGGCAGTTGCAGCGTTCAGGTTGATTACAGGAGATGATTGTCTGGTAAAACATTTGAACAGAATTGGGATATATTCTTCACCACTCTGTCCTCTATATGATCTGCAAGAGGAAATGGATAGAGACCACCTTCAAATATGCCCGGTCACTTCTAGCGCCCTTCCCATCCATCAGTGAAAAATATTGGAGAGCAAGAGGATTAATGACTTCATTGTCAGAAATCCAGCATTAGCTCACAACATATTGGTAAAACTAAACGTCATTTATAAACCAGAATAAAAAATCATTTTAGAAATATTAAATATAAACAAATTGATAAATGAGCTGTGGCGGATCATTTTTGGTCATTTAATCATGAAATATATCCAGAAGTTAAATTATTAAAACAACTATGACCTCTAGGTTTAATGGCTTGGGAAAAGATATACATTTTAAAAAACTAGAACCGCATTATGAATTTTGAAATACCACCAATAGATTGTATTTACACATTTTTGTTTTCAAAGGTTGGTGGCAAATAGATGTTTTAAGTTGAGCATCAGTAACTATGGTAACCTGTTTGGATAGCTTTGAGAATAAGTTGGATGCAACTTGAAACTAGTCCACCTTGGGATATTAATAAGAAAAGAAGAGCTTTTAGTTTCTAATTTGTTCTTAATTTAGATTCTGTTGCTTCTCTGTTATTAGCTACAATTTGTCCTTAATGTATTTTTATGTGTTTTGCAGGTTTCTTTGAGGCTTTCCCACACACTGGTGGAAGACTCCGCATTACTAAGTCTCCAAGTAGGACCCTACAAACTGCATGGGAGCTAACAAGACCAGAACATTACAAACCACACACCATGATCAGAATACCACATAAAAAGAACTAATATTTTTATAACCGTTAGTTGAACTGAGGAAGGACTTATATGTGAAGTAGAAAAATTTTCTGTTGTACTGTTACTAAACGAATACAGTGATCTTTCAATATTATTTGCTATTCTTTTGTACAAGGATATGAGTGAATAAAGAACAATCAAAAAGTAATTATTATTTATTTATGCCAACAAACTTACTGTTGGTGTTTTTAAACACACAAGCCGTGTGTGGGCAAAGTTTTAAGAGGTAGAACTGGAACTTAAAAATTCAATGCCACAACTGGGATTTGAACCACAGACCTTCCGCTTGCTGGGCGGACGCTCTAACCACTGAGCTATTGTGACAAACTGCCAGAATGACATTAAATTCTCAAGCCAGTTCGTATTTCTCCTGGTAAACCACAAAGGCAGCCTCACATCAGAGACAATTGTGGTTTACCAGGAGAAATACGAACTGGCAAGGATAAATTTTACAAATCAATCCGTTCCATTCTAAAACACCGGCATACGCTGAGACAAGGTCAGCATTTCACTGTCTGCATGTGACATGGCTAGGACTGCCTCCTCGTAAGCCTCAGCATACCCATCTGTATATGCTAGCTTTAGTCATATGCTATGGCGTGGTTCTGACTGGAGTATTGTTGAAGTACTGTCAATTGTTTCACATGTTTCTTTGCAAATCAAATGGTTATACAACTCAAAGTGTGTGTCATATTTACATCATTAGAATGAGGGATATGCCACATCAGCTAAGTTGTTTTCTCTTATTATTTTTACTTTCTCTACTGGTAAGTCAAAGGAAGTATTGTATTCTACCCAAAAATTCCATGTTGAAATTATACTGCAAATGTATGTTTTGAGATGACCTGAATCCAAAAAAAGCATTTTTACAAAAAGGTCCGTGTGTGTGTGTGTGTGTGTGTGTGTGTGTGTGTGTGTGTGTGTGTGTGTGTGTGTGTGTGTGTGTGTGTGTGTGTGTGTGTGTGTGTGTGTGTCTGCCAGACTGTGGACAGCATAACTCAAAAACAAAATGTGGGTTAAAAATTAAACTTGATATTTAAGTTTAATGTCTTTCAAGGATGTGATATGAACATTTTGAAGAAAATAGCACCACCCTAGACAACCCTTCACATGGAAAATTTTTCGAAAATTTTGATTTTCTTGAAAATGTCTCTAACGATTTTGTTTAAAATGCCATATGTTTAAGATATTTTTATGACAAACGAAAAGTATATATTGAATTTTCTGGCTATAGCCCCTGCAGTGGTATTTACTCTGGACGACTTCTGCATAACTGGTAAACCATTAGAGATAAAGCAAATCCTACTATACATAAAATGTAGATCTTGCTAAATTACACAATTTATGTTAGAATACATTTTTTTTAGGGTAAACCATTTGGGAGATATTCCTTGTTATTTGTGTGAGTTTCTGAAAACGTGAAGTGGAATATCGTTATTCAATTGTTTATATGTTAAGTATGCAAAGAGAACGAAATCTCAAAGCTTTAAAAAATTTGACTATCGCTCAAAGCCTACTGTATTCCTATATTCCCCTTGTACCTACAAGGAAATAAGCAATAAAATAATTTGTACAAATTTTTATCTCAACTAACACGAAGAGGATATAGGAATAAGAGTTTGTAAGAATGGTTAGTACAAGGGTAGAGAAAGTCATGTGAGTGCAACACATCAGATTTTTATTAAATGTATTCAATATACATTTTAACGTATTACAGTTCTGAATGAAAGATATTGTGCACTATGGAAATTACAGTAACCACAAAACAGTAATGTTACTTTAATTTTATTTCTTATTGGTACTATAACACTCTTAAAAAGTAATATTAAAAGGAAACAATGAAAAGCCTAAGTGCAAAGTGCTTAGTTTTCAGAGAATTTTGTGCCTTTTACTACTTCCCAAAGCAAGACCATCTCTTCACACTCACTATGGTCAGGTAACAAAGGGTTAATTGCCTAGAATACTATAATTCAGTGGCAGCTCGTGACTTGTCGCAGTGGGTGTGCAGTACATTACATCCTCTCTACCTTTACTCCCTTTCTTTCTCTAACACACACCACACAATTCTAATTTTAAATTAATATGAACAATTGAGCTCTTATGTTTTGCTATTTCTTTTGTTTTAAATGACCAATATCACAAGAACTATTATTTGTCCAGACACCATTTCTCTCACTCACAAACAATAAGCACGGAAAACAGCTTCTTTTCTAAGAATAAACCCGAAAGATTTATCTCCTTTAGTTTCGCTTCGCCATGTTATTCATTTCCACACTTTCATAGATTCAAATTTCCCGCTATGTGCAGACACAACTACATGCAGCTTGCTGCCAGAACACAAACATAACAAACAGTAATAAACACTGTAACAAAAATAACTATTCCAAACTGAAGTATTGGCCTTAGTAAATTACATGAAGAGTAATTATATGCATTTATAATCGCTTAATCATATTGTATATAATTGTGTTATATCATTAATATAGTATAGAAGATGGCTACATTATATTTAGAACCGTCATATTGGCTGCCTAGTAGGTTCTGCTAAACAACGGGAGGGAAATGCTCGTAGCAAGGAAACCAGAGGAACTTGTACGAGAACGTAGTGCGCTTGCGTGGTAAGAATCGCATGTGTTAGCCTTGTCGATTATGCTGCCTTAACTTGCCGTATTCTTAAATGCAAGCTTTGCACCTCTCCCCGCGCACCCCTTGCCTAAAAGCTACCTTCGCCAGTCACAAAATCGGGTTTATGCGTCTCAGCTTGACTGAGTGAGTTGTCATTTGGTAAAGAGAGCGCGCGAAAATCAAACGAGCAAGTTCATATACGTACAAGAAAATTGGTAGATCAGCACTTGATGTAAACACAAGCTGCCAACAACTAACTCGCGATACGCCAAAACCAAAGTCACCATAAAATTTAGTACCTTAAATATCGGCGATTATCTGCAGTGGCGGCTCGCAGTCAAAATTTTAGGGTAAGTGTAACAGCAATAATAATAATAATAATAATAATAATAATAATAATAATAATAATAATAATAATAATAATAATAATAATAATAATAATAATAATAATAATAATAATAATAATAATAATAATAATAATAATAATAATAATAATAATAATAATAATAATAATAATAATAATAATAATAATAATAATAATAATAATAATAATAATAATAATAATAATAATAATAATAATAATAATAATAATAATAATAATAATAATAATAATAATAATAATAATAATAATAATAATAATAATAATAATAATAATAATAATAATAATAATAATAATAATAATAATAATAATAATAATAATAATAATAATAATAATAATAATAATAATAATAATAATAATAATAATAATAATAATAATAATAATAATAATAATAATAATAATAATAATAATAATAATAATAATAATAATAATAATAATAATAATAATAATTAATAATAATAATAATAATAATAATAATAATAATAATAATAATAATAATAATAATAATAATAATAATAATAATAATAATAATAATAATAATAATAATAACAATAATAATAATAATAATAACGATGACGTTATTATTATTATTATTATTATTATTATTATTATTATTATTATTATTATTATTATTATTATTATTATTATTATTATTATTATTATTATTATTATTATTATAGCAATACTAATAATGGTAATAATACAGTAGAACCCCGTTTATCCGAAATAAAGGGGGCGAAGTCATTGCGGATAACGCAAACAATATATTGTTTGGTTGTTTAACAAGTGCAGAGGGAATGAGCGTGACTTACGGACGAATTACGGCCAAAACTAAAATGAATGAAGAAATTGATGAATTGTCTGACTGTAGCACTGTGTTAAATAGCTAAAACACTCCTCTTTTCATTGTCAGTGCGGACTTTGTAATAGTTCACTAATTAAGTCGGTCATACTGGTATTACACAGAGATAACGACAGATTCAGATCTCTGAGATCTTCGTTCGTGGAGTATGGCTGTTCGGAAAATGTCGCATAAATTCGGATTTGAGCAGGCAAGTGTTCTAACTGCTGGCAGACGCATCTACGCATGCTCGGACTGCATATACAGACGGAACATTTCCTTATCCCTGTTCAAGGGCCTCGTACTGAGGAAAGGGGGCCGGGCAGGCAGAGGTTAAGCTAGCCTGCTCTCCACTACCCAGGTTCCATGCGTATCAATTCTGCCGCGCGTTTCAAACACGCAGCGCAGTTTTGATGAATCGGAATTGAGATTCAAGGATTTGATCATGCGCTGGTCATTATAACCGAGAAAACTTTTCTGGAACTACAATTTAGGGAAAATGACGGTTCAAATGATAAAATGCAGCATCATAGCTAAACAGTGTTTGTGGATGTATTACGGTGCCTACCCTGAGGAGCCGCGCCTGGTTATCTGTGAGTTTTCAAGATGTACGATAACCCTGGTAAAGAATACTTAAATGTAACGTGATAGTAGTGTTTTTCCTAAAACGCCCGAGTAAATATCATTCTGTTGCAACATAAACACGAGGTAGGAGCTGTTTGTGTTAGTCGCAGGTGATATGAACATCAGGTTATCGCGAAAGGACACAGGTGCGGATCTAAGGCTTTATGGAGTATAATCTGTCCAGACCATCACTTCACTAACAACAGAATCGTCAACTTCCATTAATATGTTAAACCGCTCTTAATCATCAGCCATTACTTCAACATTTTTGTAACTGAGAGGTTTACTTTATCCTTTTTTGTAATTTAACAGCTCACAGGAATGAACTTAGAGGAAAGTGAGAACTAATGCATTTATTCGAAATTGCTGGAATTTCGTGGTTTTTTTTCCACAAAATAAGGCAATTTCACTTCAATTTGCATTCATCGTTAAAATTTGCTGAAACAATAATATTGGTTTATTGATCAACATCACATAATTCGTAAGGATAATGGGAAATGGTTTTAATATGCCTGATGCCTTTATCGTTAATGCGAAGAAAGAGTGCCCCTAGTTGTAGCGTTCCATTTTTACTTTCTCTACCTGTAAGTACAGGAAGCATTGTGTTCCTCCCAAAAACTCGATGTCGAGATTTCACCAGAAATATACATTTTGAGACCCCCCGAATAAAAAACAAAAGAAAAAAATTAGAAAAAGGTCGGTCAAAAACCAAGGTTGGTATTTAATCTTTCAAAGATTCCACATGAAGAGCTTAAAGAAAATAGCCCCACCCTAAACTACCCTTTACATGGACAATTTTTCGAAAAGTTTGATTTTCTTGAAAATGGCTCTAACGATTTTGATTAAAATGACATGTTTAAGATATTTTAATCGCAAATGAAGTTCATATTTTGAATTTTCTGGCTATAGCCTATGTAGTCCTGTTTACTCTGGATGACTTTTGAAGAACTCGTAAACCGTAAGAAAGAGACCAAATCTTGCTATACAAAAACTGTAGATCTGGCTAAAGCACACAATTTATTTCTGAACATTTTTTTTTCTTTTGTAGAGTGAACCATTTGAAACCGAAATTATAATGTCAATATATAAAATTGATAATAGAAAGAAACAAAAGGAGATTCTAGTCAATAGTTAAGGGGAAGACGTAATAAAGCTGAATAGATTAAAGTCTGAAGAATGGAAGCCTAGGCAGATTTAAATGAGTGATAAGGTTACAATTGTTGTTTGTACTCAGCCTTAGTGATTCCGCGGGCTGATTCCTATCTTACCATGACGTGCTCTAAAGTTAGCCAATGGAAATCGCTTCCTTCGTGTTGCTCACGCAAAAACAAATGCAACGCAAGACACACTCGTCTTGAATCGAGTCGAGATAACGCACGTGCAACTTGGGAGTTGTACGTAAGCTAGCGCGTATACATAATTCGGCGGTTGCTAAAGGGTGACAAAGTTAAAGTGTTATAACGTTGTAGTTGAAGTTACAAAGTTACATTCTATTTAAATATCGTCGGTAGTTCTCTACAAATCTGGAAATTTACAAATAAAGTGATATGTTGGTTAGTTCTTCGTTTAGTTCCATTCCTACCATAACTCACGCACACCCTGTAGGTTAAGACCTCTTGCTAGAGCTAGTCCGGACATCAAATACAAGATCTTATAGGTCTTAAAGGCGACGTCTTCGACGGAGAGGAACTTTTGCGTCACATTTCAGAGATATTCCTTGTTTAAGAGGTAGAACTGGAACTTAAAAATTCAATGCCACAACTGGGATTTGAACCACAGACCTTCCGCTTGCCGGGCGGACGCTCTAACCACTGAGCTATTGTGACAAACTGCCAGTAAGTTTGTTGGCATAAATAAATAATAATATTCCTTGTTATTTGTGCTAGTTTCGGAAAACAACGTTCGTGAAATGCAACATCGCTGTTATGTTTATTTTATGTTAAGCGTGCAAAGAGAACGGGATGTCAAAGCTTTAAAAGATTTGATTATTACTCTGTATTATTTGATTATTGCTACTGTATTCCCATATTCCCCTTGTACCTACAAGGAAATAAGCAATAAGATAGTTTGTACAAATGTTTATCTCAACTAACACGAAGAAGATATAGGAATAAGAGTTTGTAAGAATGGTTAGTACAGGAGTAGAGAAAGTCATGTGAGTGACTCACGTCCAACACTCCATAAGAAAGGCCTCTTGTATGTTTATGTTAATATTGAAGACTCGATGCAAAGAATTGACATAGCGTTCAGTGCTTCGTCAGATCCACTTCGGTGGCGTCGCCATTGTCTTTCTCTATGGACAAGGTACGTAGGAAATTGTTATAAATTACAAGCAAGATGCATGTATTTTTATTCCATATAATTTTTGGATTGTAACTTTCATTTAAACTAACTTAAACTCACAACGACCTGTATAAATAACTGCTTATATTGTTAGGGGAATATTGGGGGGGGGGGGGGGGTGTGGAAAGCTTGAGCACTGCCTCGCGCTGGCCAAATACCTAAATCCAGCACTAGCACTTAGAAGATTTGTAGCTGCACTTTTTGGGAGAGGTGCAATGGAATTTAATTTACGAGGATGAAATTTTGAAAATGTCCTTACAAATGTTTATTAAATTTCTTGGTTTTCCTACACTCAGTGCATTCACTCATAATCTGGGCCCAATTGAACTAAACTCTTCTCACCCATTCACTCATTCACTCATTCACACACTCACTTACTCTCTCACTTATTCATTCATTCACTCACACAATCACTCTCTCACTCATTCACTCACCCATACACTCACTCACCCACTCATTCACTAACTCATTTACTTACTCATTCACTAACTCATTTACTTACTCATTCACTAACTCTCTCAATCATTCACTCACTCATTCTCTCATCCAATCACTAACTCACGCTCCTTCCCACTCACTCAGTCATTCACTCACTCACTCATTTTCTCATCCAATCACTAACTCACTCATTCTCTCATCCAATCACTAACTCACGCTCCTTCCCACTCACTCACTCACTCAGTCATTCACTCACTCACTCACTCACTCATTTTCTCATCCAATCACTAACTCACTCATTCTCTCATCCAATCACTAACTCACGCTCCTTCCCACTCACTCACTCATTTTCTCATCCAGTCACTAACTCACTCATTCTCTCATCCAGTCACTAACTCACTCATTCTCTCATCCAATCACTAACTCACGCTCCTTCCCACTCACTCACTCACTCAGTCATTTTCTCATCCAATCACTAACTCACTCATTCTCTCATCCAATCACTAACTCACGCTCCTTCCCACTCACTCACTCACTCACTCATTTTCTCATCCAATCACTAACTCACTCATTCTCTCATCCAATCACTAACTCACGCTCCTTCCCACTCACTCACTCAGTCATTCACTCACTCACTCATTTTCTCATCCAATCACTAACTCACTCATTCTCTCATCCAATCACTAACTCACGCTCCTTCCCACTCACTCACTCATTTTCTCATCCAGTCACTAACTCACTCATTCTCTCATCCAGTCACTAACTCACTCATTCTCTCATCCAGTCACTAACTCACTCATTTTCTCATCCAGTCACTCACTCACTCATTCTCTCATCCAGTCACTAACTCACTCATTTTCTCATCCACTCACTCACTCACTCATTCTCTCATCCAGTCACTAACTCACTCATTCTCTCATCCAGTCACTAACTCACTCATTTTCTCATCCAGTCACTCACTCACTCATTCTCTCATCCAGTCACTAACTCACTCATTTTCTCATCCAGTCACTCACTCACTCATTCTCTCATCCAGTCACTAACTCACTCATTCTCTCATCCAATCACTAACTCACGCTCCTTCCCACTCACTCACTCACTCACTCATTTTCTCATCCAGTCACTAAATCACTCATTCTCTCATCCAGTCACTAACTCACTCATTCTCTCATCCAATCACTAACTCACGCTCCTTCCCACTCACGCACTCACTCACTCATTCTCTCATCCAATCACTAACTCACGCTCCTTCCCACTCACTCACTCACTCATTCTCTCATCCAGTCACTAACTCACTCATTTTCTCATCCAGTCACTAACTCACTCATTCTCTCATCCAGTCACTAACTCACTCATTCTCTCATCCAATCACTAACTCACGCTCCTTCCCACTCACTCACTCACTCACTCACTCATTTTCTCATCCAGTCACTAACTCACTCATTCTCTCATCCAGTCACTAACTCACTCATTCTCTCATCCAATCACTAACTCACGCTCCTTCCCACTCACGCACTCACTCATTCTCTCATCCAATCACTAACTCACGCTCCTTCCCACTCACGCACTCACTCATTCTCTCATCCAATCACTAACTCACGCTCCTTCCCACTCACTCACTCATTCTCTCATCCAGTCACTAACTCACTCATTTTCTCATCCAGTCACTAACTCACTCATTCTCTCATCCAGTCACTAACTCACTCATTCTCTCATCCAGTCACTAACTCACTCATTCTCTCATCCAATCACTAACTCACGCTCCTTCCCACTCACGCACTCACTCACTCACTCACTCATTCTCTCATCCAATCACTAACTCACGCTCCTTCCCACTCACTCACTCATTCTCTCATCCAGTCACTAACTCACTCATTCTCTCATCCAGTCACTAACTCACTCATTTTCTCATCCAGTCACTAACTCACTCATTCTCTCATCCAGTCACTAACTCACTCATTCTCTCATCCAATCACTAACTCACGCTCCTTCCCACTCACTCATTCTCTCATCCAGTCACTAACTCACTCATTCTCTCATCCAGTCACTAACTCACTCATTTTCTCATCCAGTCACTAACTCACTCATTCTCTCATCCAGTCACTAACTCACTCATTCTCTCATCCAGTCACTAACTCACTCATTCTCTCATCCAATCACTAACTCACGCTCCTTCCCACTCATCCACTCACGATCACAGAAGAGATAACTACTCGGAATGAAGAACCGCGATCAATTTGTCCCGCTCAACTTTCCAAGTCACTGGCAACGTAACTCCTTCAGCTCGGCTTTCTCCGTCGATGACCTTGTCCGCTATATTTCGCTGCCTGGGAGCTTCTATATCAAACATTAAGTGATAATTTCCTTATCTGTTTTTGCTAATCTCCAAGAGAGTTTGGTCGTTCATCATAAGGTACGTTGGGAAACCGAATTTGCAAATTATGTTTTAGGTTAAATCGAGGGATACTTCCATATACACATCGCTTAGAGAAATCCTTGAAAATACAGATAGTGGCAGTGGCTTCAATTAGACCAGTGTTGCTAGATCAGGCGTAAAGTCGCGGATTGGTTGGCCAAAACCCTTCTCTGCAAGAAACGTTTTATGAAGCTAATTTGCCAATGTTTCGCTCATAACGTATTTCTACAAATTATGACGTTAATGGTAACGTTGTATTGTAGGTTTTGTAGCACTTAAAGAAAACATTCACTTGATGTGAGACAAATGCTGTGTCACTTGTTGCTGCACCTCAGTAAGATAAGATAAACGATATCTGTATCTTCCTGTTGGACCCGCCTCGTTACAGGTACTCTGTGATTAGATTGCAAGGTGAGTAGCTGTTAAAATAATACTGTTTCAGTTGACAAGGGTTAATGTTTTATAGTGTTGCTGTTAGTTTAACTATGGGAAAATATGAAAACCTTTCCAATAAAAATCAACTTAGTGATGCAGAGATAAGCAAATGGATACAAGAAATCCGAGTGTTTTTTGTAAATTTTGTTAAGTGCAACAAAGGGCCCAAAGCGCTGATCATTAGCAACAGGAACAATTTTATGTCAAAATTTCTCTAATGCGCAGTACTTTCTCTACTATGTATAGTAAGCAGGGGAAGTATTGTATACCACCCAAAAATTCGATGTCAACATTTCACCGCCAATATATGCTTTGAGACTCCATAGAATAATAATAATAATAATAATAATAATAATAATAATAATAATAATAATAATAATAATAATAATAATAATAATAATAATAATAATAATAATAATAATAATAACAGTAACAACAACAATAACAATAATAATAATAATAATAATTAAATAAATAAATAAATAAAATAAATAAATAAATAAATAAATAAATAAATAAATAAATAAATAAATAAATAAATAAATAAATAAATAAATAAATAAATAAATAAATAAATAAATAAATAAATAAATAAATAAATAAATAAATAAATAAATAAAGAATGAAAGAAAGAAAGCAATCCGCACGCGCGCGCGTGTGTGTGTGTGTGTGTGTGTGTGTGGTGAGGGGGGGTGTCTGTGTGTCTGTCTTTCTGTCTGTGATCGGCATGACTCAAAAACGAAAACTCAGTTAAAACCAAATTTTATATTTAAGTTTAATATCTTTCAAGAATACGGCCCAAAGATTTTGGACCCTAAACTATCCCTTAAATGGAAAATTTTTGGAAGGCGTTGATTTCCTCAAAAATTGCTCTAACGACTACAATGAAAATGTCATATGTTTAAGATATTTTTATGGCAAACGAAAAGTATATTTTGAATATTTTGGCTACAGTCCATGTAGTCCTGTTTACTTTGGACGACTTTTGCATAACTGGTAAACCGTAAGCGGTATAAATAGATTCAGATTTAATGCTAAAGGTTTCTTCCGGGCTTAAAAGCCGTGGTCTGCTGGAGTTTAGAGGTCCTCACCTCGGTGTACATCATCGGTGGCGTGGTCTGAGTCTACTTGGCGAAGGTTCAGTTACAACAGAATTGCTGGCTGAAGGTGCCGTATATATCTAGGCTGCTCACAGGGGATTGGCTAGGCTTGAGCGGGAGGTGTGTGCCAGGTGAGCGGGGCTTCTCCGCTCTGACATTACAAAGACAAAAAAAGCCTGCAACATATACCAACCTATATCACCACACGGGTAAATCCGTATTTAAACGGATAGGTACCGTGGCCACCTTACCATCCGCCTGGGTTAACCCAGACGACTAGTACTCACTCCTGGACTCCTGGACTCCTGGACGATTTCTCTGCATTTGTGCTTCTTTTTTTGTGCTCAAGTATCGGATGCCATGTTTTGTTCAGTTTTAGAGCTTCTTCCTTTCTGCTAATATTATTGCGGTGTTTGCAAATTTCTATGGATTCGCGTTGTAGTCTAGCATGGTAGTACGGCATAGATGAAAGAACAGTAGTCTCCTTGTACTGAATTATGGTTCGCCGTCGGTCCAGATAGCATGTTCAGCGACTGCTGACTTGTCTGTCTGTCTGTCCCAGACGACAGCATCTCTTGTGTTCTGCGAGACGGGTGTTGACGCTGCGTTGGATGGAACTGTACACTGCACCGCAGGAACACGCTATCTGGTAAACACCGGCTGAAGCGAGCGAGTCCCTGGGATCTTTGGCCGACCGAAGCAAGGTATTAAACTGTCTGGTAGGTGTGAAGATAGTTCTGATGTTGTGGCGCTTGAGTAGGAGTCCTATTCTATCCGTGACAGGTTTGAAGTATGGCAGAAAAGCAGTGCCTTTGCTGTTGGGTGGATCCCGTTCGAGGTTGGCAGTGTGAGGCCTAGGTGGGCATGTTGCTCTGCGAACTTCTTGTGCTGTGTAACCATTTGAATATTAAGTCTGTTACAGATGTCGGAGTTCCTGCTGTAATGACTTAGGCTCGCAGATGCGGACAGTGTGGCCAGTGAGGGTCTTTATTATGGTGCGTTTCTGCTTAGGATGATAGTTGGAATTTTTGTTCAGATGTCGGTCGGTGTGGGTTGTTTGCAGTAGACTGTATGTCCAAGAGTCCCGTCTGCTCTCTTGCTGACCAGAACATCTAAGAAGGCCAGTTGTTCATCGTTTTCTTTCTCAATAGTGAATTGAATACGTCTATAGATGCTGTTGAGATGCTGGAGGAAAACATCAAGGGTTCATTCCACGTGACTCCAAACGACAAAAGTGTCATCGCTACCATACAGACGGTTTGTGAGTTGCAGAACTTAGGACCTGGGACTCGAAGGACTCCATAAAGAAATCAGCAAGCCCATGGCAACCCCGTCAATCTGTCGAAGAAAGCCTGGTTCCATTGGAAGTAAGCACGTGATGTAATAGTGCCAGTATTTCTTCCGGAAAGAGATTTTTCAGTAGTGTGAAGGTATCATTTACGGGAACCATAGTGAACAGAGAAGCTAACAATGACATCTTGAGGTTGCAGTGTGATGGTTTGTAGTTTTGTGATGAAATGGTGCGAGTCCTTGATATAGGTGTCCGTGGAGCCGATGTGAGGTTGTAGTAAATCGGATAAATACTTCGCGGCAGCGTAGGTAGGGGACCCAATAGGTCGTAGTGGTACTCCTGCCTTATGTATCTTGGGCAGACCGTAGAGCCTAGGAGGTTGAGCTTCTGATCCAGTGAGGCGGCGTTTATCCTCAGGTGGTATGGACGAAGTTCTTATTAAAGTGTTGGTTTCTCATAAAATACGGGCTGTAGAGTCACGTTGAAGTTTACGGTAAGTATGGGGCTGTAGAGTAGAAGGTCTATGATCTTGTTACGGCAATCAAGCTGGTTCAAGACAACAGTAGCATTGCCTTTATCCGCAGAGCAGACAATGATGTCCGTGTTTACGTTTAGTTGTTTGAGAGGTATTCTTTCTTGGAGTGTCAGGTTACTATTTGGACGTTCCGCAAGTTGAAGAATCCTAGAGGATTCTCGGCGGAATTCTTCTGCAGCAAGTGTCGGAAGAGCGCGTATTCCAGACTCGATGTTGGAGATAATCTCTTCCACCGGCAAGCTAGGTGGGATAACCACATAATTACCTCCTTTAGCAGGAAGTGGAGCTTCTGCAGGTGAGAGTTCATGATCGGATAAGTTCACAGTACTGCGACAGTATCGACCGATGTAAGCAATATACCATATCTTACTACATAAACATGCAGATATCGTTAAAACACCCAAGTTATATCAAAATGCATCTTTTTGTGTGGAGTGAACCATTGCAGAGATATTCATTGTTATTTGTGTGAGTTTTGCAATACATAAACTTTTGATTGTTATTCACTTCTTTATCTCTTGGCTGTTTGAATAAAAGGGAATTTCAAAGCCTTCATATAATGATACCTTTAAAAGATTTGACTACCGCTGAAAGTCTGTATTCTCACATTCCCCTTGTACCTACAAGAACATATGCAATCATTTCTGCACATGATTATTTCAAACAACATGAAGACGCTATAGGAATAAAAGTTTGTAACAATACTTTGTAGAAGAGTAGAGAAAGTCATGTGAGTGCAACACATCAGATTTTTAGAAAAACTTCCATGTGTGACTGTGAACAGCATAATTCACAAATGAAGTGGTAAGATACCAAGCATGGTATTTAAGTTTGCAATCTTCTGAAGGTACCACAAGAAGTAAAGTCATATGGTATCCTTTACATGGAATATTTTTGGAAAATTCTTATCAGCAATGACTAACGATTTAGATTACAATACCATATGTTCAAGATATTTTCATGTCAAACATGAGGTGCATCTAAAATATTCTGGGAAAGCTCTTAGAAGTCATGTTCATTCTGGATGAGCTCTATACAACTGGTAAACTGTAAGAGAGACAAACTCTTACTCCAAAAAAAGTGTAGACTTTGTCAAACAATTTGTGGGAAATACATTTATTAGAAGTGATCCATTTATGTGATATCCTTTATTCGTTTGAATTTCAGAAAATCATATTTTTCTCAAGTGTAAGTTCTTATTCAATTTTTGACATGGATATGCAATAAAATAGAATGCCAGAGCCATCACATAGTGGCCCTCTCTTAAAACATTTGCGTACTTTTTTATATAATGAATAATAATTTGAGTATTGTTTAAATCTACCGTATTCTCATCCTCTCACAGAAGGCACCAGAGAATACACAATAAAACATTTCTACAAATGAGTCTTTAAAGGAGAGAGAGTAACAGTAATGGATAGAAGAGGGAGGAGAATTTTGAGTGTTAGACATGAGCCGTGCTATGAGTTTTGTAAGGAGTGGTGGGAGAAACAGACGTAGATAGGAGAGGGGAGATCGTTGAGTGATACAGAAGTGCAACAGTTTGAAGAAGGTAGAAGGAGAAACGCACATGTTAAATGTGTTCTGTCAATTATGAATTATGGGAAACGTTAGCTTTTGTTGCTCCATTTATACCACACCTTTAACTGCAGTAATGTGAAAAGCAGCCTTTCCTTTGGAACACAGTGTCTATTTCCGGTCTTTTCGGGGGGAAAGGGAGTAATCTTGGTAGAAAAAATTGATACCCCCAGCCTGGTTATCAACCTTAGGCCTCTTGCACATCAGGCACTTGCTGTTTTGAGTGAGCTATGGGTCCATCAATTGTGAACTGAATTCTTAGTTCAGAGTTCTATAGAATGAAAGTTTCATTTTGAACAGTTCACTGAACTACTTCATAACTTCACATGTATCTTGTTACAGATACAACATGACTGCACAACCCCATCCTAACCATCAGCTTCTTACGAGGATTGTCGCTCTTGAGGAGAAAGTGAATACAGAGTTTGATGTTCTCCGAGCAAAGGTTGAAGAATATCGACTTCTCTGTGAAAACACACACCTCCATACCCTTGTAGTCATTAAAGAACAAAGGATAACACAACTGGAGCAACAACTTGAAGGATATAAAGGTTTGGAGGAAAAGTTTAAGGATTTGGAAAAGAGACATGAAATAAGTCAGAAGCAGAATAAAGATTTGCAGGAAAAGTTGAGGAATTTAGAAAAGAGACACAAGGAAATGAAAGCCCAGATGTCAACTGGAAACATTGCCAGTAGCAGCAACGTGGAGGTAAGTAAAATGTACCAGACATTACAATTTGTAGTGAATCTTGATTGTGTATAAATGTTGAACTGTTTTAACTTTGATGTAAGTTGTCTATCACATCACTGAGTAAGATAGTAAACAAATAATCCTATGTGCGTGTAAAGCAGCCAGTGTTAGGAATAAAACTGTTGCTCTTGTACAGTCTGCTCTATGCAGAAAGAAATCAACACAATTGAACACAAAAGTTATGAAACAGATTTCTCAGTATTCTCTCACATAGATGTAGTTAAGTTTAAGTAATGCTGACAAACTTCCATGGCTATTCCACAGATTATGTGTACAAAATATTAAATTTTACCTTCTCTACTACACATAGTATGTAGAGGATGTATTGTGTTCCACACATAAATTGGATGTCGAGATTTCAGTGGAAAGGTACATTTTCAAGGTCCCTGAATCCAAAAAAGCATGTTTAGAAAAATATCTATTTCTGTGTCAGTGGACAGCATAACTCAAAAATGAAAAGTCAGTTAAAAACTAAAATTGGTATTTAAGTTTAATATACTTCAAGGATACAACACAAAGATTTTGAAGAAAATTTCTTCACTCTAAACTACCCTTTTCATGGACAATTTTTCAAAAGTTTTGGTTTTCTCAAAAATGCCTCTAACCATTTTGAATAAAATGCCATGTATTTAAGACATTTTTATGGCAAACAAAATATATATTTTGAATTTTCTGGCTATAGCCCATGTAGTTCTATTTACTCTTGATGACTACTGCATAACACGTAATCCTTAAGAGATAGACCAAATCTGACTATCTAAAAATCTCATTAAAACACAAGATTTATGTCTAAATGTATTTTTGGAGAGAGTACCTTTTTGGAGATATTCCTTGATTTCTGGCAGATATTCTGTATTCTTTTGTGAAGTTTGTTTATATATTATCTTGTTCTATGCAATCCCATTTATCTCAGTATATTGTTAATAAGTTGAAAACGTTTAGGACATTGAAGCAATTTACTTATTTAGTATATTACGAGGTTTGTTTTTAAACTAAATGCTGATATTTAAACAGCAACAACAGGCTGGCCCCATAGCGCAGTTGGTAGAGCACCTGCCTGCTGTGCAAGGGGTCCCGGGTTCGATTCCCGGCAGGGGGGTATGAATTTTTCTCCAGCCAAGATTTTCCCTGAGTCGGGAATTATAATGGCGGTGCCGTGGTTGAGTGGTTAGACTGCTCACCTACCACCTAGGCGGGACCCACATGTGGTATTTGTGGTGCACGAAGCGGCACCTCGGTGGGTTTTCTCCAGGTTTTCCAGTTCCCCCCGCCATTCATTCCACCAATTGCTCCATTATCACCCTTCCAAAAATCCATTTTCACCTGCATTTCATATCATCCTCATCCTCTTCCTCATTATCATACCTGGTGCTTGGCTGACCACCTGCTTGCAGGTCTTCACTCTGGTACAAGAGGTCCCTCTGCTCCCCGACAAGCGTCTGACCCTAGGCACAGGTTTGTAAGTCCTAGGGGGTGTAAGTCCTACATAAGGGGAAGGTAATCAGGGAAAGAAGAAAAAACAACAGAACATTATTTTTAAGCACTTACACCACTTCTCCACATAGTCATCGCTGTTATTCAGATATTCTGTTATAATGGGAAACAGTGTTTGTATCATTTAAAAGTTGATGTGCAGCAGATTAGTAACTTTTTTGGAATATATGCTTCTTTATTTCCAGTTCACATTGTGGTTTAAAAAGGAAATTAGAAATATCAATAGTGCTTTGTTTTTATTTCTGGCTCATAACTTTACAGCAACAAATCTTTAAAATGACTCATTGAGTTTATTTTTAGATCTGTCCAAAGCTTTTGACACAGTGAATAACGGATTATTACTTGAAAAACTTAATTCATATACGTCAGAGCGATAGGCAATCAATGGTTCCCGTCCTATCTAAAGAACAGGAAGCAGTTTGTGGAAATAGACTCCTACAAATCTGACCAAAGGCCTACTGATCTTGGCATGCCACAAGGCTCAATCTTAATATTCATACCTTATATCAATGACCTAACAACTGAATTATCACATATCAATTCTGTTCTGTTCGTTTATGACAAACATTTTCCATTCAGTGGTAAAGAATAAAAAAGTAGTCTTAAATGTTGGAAAAACTGTATGCATGCATTTCAGTTCTGAAGTAACAAACCCATCCGATGTGAATATTACCATTGGACTGACTGTTGTTTTCATTCACAAGAATCTATCATATTTTAGCAGTAATTCTATCATTGCTATAATACCAGGGGATCACATCTCAATCAGCTATGCAACGAAATCTGTCACATTATCTCTTTACCTGGTAACTGGAAAGTCTTAAATCAGAAAATGTTTAAACAAAAAAGTAAAAATCATCTCTTAACTCTTGTTTTACAGTATTCTTGAATTTGTACTTTCTCCTTTTACCTACATTAGTTTCAGGTAAATTGTTCATATTAATTGTAAGTTGCACACTGGAAGGATGAAATGTTATTTGACAAAGCCTTTGAATTCTTCTGGGGAATAAATATCTTATGTTAAGGTTATAACAACCCAAGATAACATTTACAAACATGCACCAATTTCATTTAAACGAAAAGACCAGACCAACCATCATACGCCCACACATGTTAAGCGTATAAAACCTGTGAAACCAAATGGCTCTGTATCAGTCGTTGCCGAGACTAGCAGAGTACTATGGTCACACCACTGAGGATGTCCAATGCAGTTTCAAACAAAATGTCTGGAAGCAAGTTTTCCACTAGACCACGGCCCACAAGCCCGGATAATCAGTTTGTATTTTCTGACAGCGGCCGTGAAAGCTTACACAATTTGATTCAAACATAACCTCACATCTATTACAAACACTGTGACGTTAATACACATACAGTGAATGTGTATCTAATTCAAACAAAAATACTTTACTACCATCTGAGTAAAATTTGTAGATTAAAACTTAAGTAAAACTTTGCTATTCAGTAAAATTAAATAAATGGCAATAGAAATTAGCACAGAGGGATGCCTCATCTTCATGCCAGCAAGCGTTGTCACCATCATCATCCTCACTTTGTCCTCTGTATCTGTGTCTTTTAAATGTATTATAACTGCATTTAAAATTTCTTCTCCACGTAGTTCTTTAGTAAAACAGTCTATAGCTCCTCTTCATGTTTAGCACAGGCAGCTCATTGTTCATTTGTTTTATTGTGAAGTCCTTTATTGTGTTAAAAGTATTGCTTCTGAGAGTAACTTGACACTTTACTTGAGCTCAATCAGATAATACTGGAATGATATAGAGGTAATAGTATTATTTGATGCCCCCTTTCATTACCAAGTTGACACAGTTCATACATCTTTTTCTGATTTTTGAACAGAAACATGCATTGCAACAACTCTAGTTTTGTACTGAATGCTAGCTTTCATTACTCATGATAACTTCCCTCTTCCAAGTAATTCATAACTCAACAACCAATCTTTAAATATTTAAGCTGTCATTTTGTTGTGATAATACAAGATCTGATTTGACCGAAATATCCACTTATGTCCAGTAAATATCCTGTTTATGACGAACCCAGATTACACACGATGAGGCAATAACCTTTTCCTATAGACAACTTAAGTCCACCATTTTTTGAGGAGTCTCCCTGTGCGATTTTGTTGCATTCAATTCTCATCTGAGTAATATATAGTTCTTGTAACACCAGAGACTAAAAATTTGTGCATTTTAAGAAGTAAATTCAATCTTGAAAACAATGTCAGTCCATTACATAAGCAATTTAGGACCGTCATTGGTTCTCCTATATCTGGTTTAATTGTTTCAGTATTGTTAAGGTGAAATAAATAGAAGCTTTATGAGCTATTTTTCCCATAAAGAAGTCACTGTCTTTCTGACAGCATTTTCCAAGGTCATAAAATTGTAAGGCTGTTGTACAACACATCTATTTTTCAAAATCATCTAAGTCTGTCATTCTTTTCAGTATGTTAATGTGTTCTGTAAGTGAAACAAACACTGTGGAAGAATTTGACTTACATTTGTTTCCCTCTAAGCCGATCCAAGAAACAGTGGAGTGATTTATTCCGCATGCTACAGCAGTTAATTCTTGACATTTTTAAAGTTAACTTTGCACCTTTATCCATCACTTGAGTTCCTTTTAAAGAGTCATGTAGCCTATAAACAACTTGCCTTGCTTGACTACATAAAACTGTACTTGTTTCCTCTTCTATCACTAACACAATCACTTGCTTTACTTGGTGACATGTTACAAAGTGCTACAAATTCACAGAACTGCACATTATATACCCCTTCTGTCCCCTGGTTGGAGTATTTAGGGGTGTATTAGGAGAAAGGGGAAGCATAACGGTACATTTGTTCACAAAGGTTATTCATACCTCTCTTAACAGCTCAAGGTCAGCTTCAGTTCTGACAAAATACACATAAACTATAATCACATATAAATATACAACTGCTGAAGCTAAAATTACACTCTTTTTTGTATACCCTTGTGTGATTATTTTCTTGCTATTTTCTTCATAAATTTTAAGCTTGTAAAACACTGAATATTATGAATATTAAAAATAGAAGCACTATTGACAGTGAAGTATTCTTCATGTTTGAGGTTATTTTGAGCCACTTATTTACACTCACCTTCACTACTAAACTGCTTTTTTTAAAGCGGAAACGTTTTCAGGAACATTCGATCCCATCATCAGCCGTTGGGTGACTGACCTTATTCTCTTGTTCCTTTTCTCTGCTGCCTCTATTCTGCTGCCATTTGGTGTTAGGGGCGCAGAGCTTTAACACTTCATTCAATGCTGATATTTCGAAATTAATAACTTTATTACTGTTTTTGATGATGTATATTTTTTCCCAAATATTCAGTTCTATTGGTGAATTAATAGATTTTAACAGTTTTATATTAAGGCCGATGTTGTGGTTTTCAGTTAAAAAATTATGTGCCACAGCAGACTTTTCAATTTGTTCTAATTTTATGTTTCTTTGGTGTTCCTTAAGTCTTATATCCAAATTTCTCTTTGTTTTCCCTATGTGCTTTTGTCACAACTATTACAGTTGATCTGGTAAATCCCCGATTTTAGTAAAATTTATGCAGGAGGTTTGATGTGAACCATACTTAGATATAATAGTACATGTGTATTTGTTATTGAAAATGTACACAGGATTAATTGTATTCAGTAACTTTCACAGTGATATGCTTGATGTGGAATATCAGCACGTCCTGCTACTGGGAATTTCATTCAAAATTTCATTGCAATTAGTAATGTATGTTTTCTTCCATTGCAGTCGCAAGTAACAAACACAGACACTACAGAAAATATTGTTGCAAGAGTTAAGCAACTGGTCAAGTTTATAAGAGATGGAAATGTATCAGAAGTGAAGTCCATCATAGCATCTGGAGTAGACGTGAATGTGGTAGATGATTGTGGCCTCTCTCCTCTACATTATGCAGCACAAGATGGACATGTTAGAGTTTGTGAGCATCTCCTGGATAAGGGCGCAGATGTTAATGTTACGGATATCTGCGGTTACACTCCCCTGCACTGGGCTGGTTATAATGGACATGTTACAGTTTGTGAGCGTCTCCTAGACAAGGGGGCAGATGTTAATACTAAGGATCCCTACAATCAAACTCCCCTGCACTACGCTTGTTCCTCTGGAGATCTTGATATTGTAAAGTTACTTATTGCACGTGGTGCTTCTGTTAGTGTGAAGGATGATGATGGTAGAACCCCTCTCTCTCTTGCACTAGAAGGACGTCATACGTCTGTTTGTGAATACTTGGAGAAGTAGAATATTTACATGAAACTCTCCATCTGAGAGAAGTGCTATCTTTCCTATGCAAATCTGAGACAATAGCCATCATTACAGTTGCTCATGCTCCTCTAGTTACAACTGCTACATAACACAGTCATGTTGCAAACTGAATGTGTTACAAATGGAAAATAGTGTTTGATCTCATAGCAAATATTTAGCCATTATAGTGATGTGTTTACAAACTACATGTTATGTTTGCAAGTTACTTTGTGTCTTTATTACTTAATTATTAGATTTCCATTTAATCTTCCTTTTCTCTGTTAATCCCTGTATATTTCTTCAGGCTCACAGCAGCTAAACTATATCACCGTGTGTACATTAAAAATCTTTTCTCTGAATTCTTCCAGTGTCTGTCTGTTCCAATAAAAAACTCAAACTGATAAACACTCAGAGATACGCAGAACCTTCCTTCATTAGAATGTGTCTTTTTAGAAACACATCCAACAAATTTGCTTCTGTTTTGGAATATTTTAACTGTGGCACCAGTCAGTTCTTTCTTGTAATTTTATGAGGTAGGATTGCATATCTGCAAAAAAATGATGTGTCATTATAAATACTTACATTAACAAATGCTGGGCAGGTGCAAGGTTAACATAAGTTAACAGATAGTGGTTTAAGAACATGATGTTGCTTGGGTAAAGTATTGCGATCACCCACTGTCCCTTTTAAGCAACTTCACTTTTTCAAGTATATAAATCTATACTTAGCACGAATCATAGTCAATTACGTGTTGGTGCTGTTTTTATAATATTAATAATAAATGTGCTGAGCTATGAGACTCCTTTTCCACCCCAGGTCGTGGTACTAGATGCAATGAACAAACACTCGACGTTTATTTCACTATATTACTTTATTAATACTTTTTCTCGGTTTTACACTTAAATAACCTTTCGTCGCACCAATCTATATTATATTGATAGTCTTTTCAGTTTTTTTAACAGCTTTAGAACAAATGCTTCATGAAAGTTTAGTCAATTTTCGACTCACATCCAAGAGCACTATAAAAACACATCTTCCCGTATCAAACACACGGACGCTATTCACTAAACAATTGGCGCCTCTTCACATGATGCTACCTTCTTTTTGTGTACATCCGCGTATGCGTTCATCAAATAGTTCCCGTATTGTTAGGGAAGCGATCTTTAGCTATTCTCCTTCGCTTTTAATATTGAACACATATAATTCTTTTATTTATACATATATATTAAAGTTAAATATGGGAATATTTATGACGTCTTTAAACAAGCTTAATTGTTTGTAACAATGAACAACAGTAACACGTTTTCGTCATTCAACCAACTCGTACCAACACCAAAAACAAATTACACTCTTAACAAATATTCACATAAACAATTTTCTTTTGGGATCTTACAATATCTTGTCTCAGTGTATTACTACAAGTTGTGCAATAAATGGGTGCAATGTAATGCTACATGCACAGGAAGAGCTATGTAAATTGTTTTAGCTAATATGCAATTTTAGTGTAACCATTTCACAGAAAGAACAAAAACGTTCCGTCATTGTAGACTGGCATGCTTCTTAAAGACTTGATTATCACTTGTACCTACAAAAATCGGTAAGAAAGCTAATTTGTAAACATGTATGTCAGATATGTCGGTAATTAGGAAAATAAGATAATATAACGAGAGTTTGTTAAATAAGGAAATAGTGAAGCAACAAGAATCTAAAGTAAAAACAAATTAGAAACTAAAAGCTTCACTTATCTTACTAATATTGCAAGTTCTTTGGTGCTGACAAGTTTCGAGTTGAGCACCAAAGAATTTGCAATATTACTAAGATTAGTTAAGCTTTTAGTTTCTAATTTGTTTTTACTTTAGAGTTTGTTAAGCTAGTAAATGACAATGGTAGGAGAAAAGCATGTAAGTATAACAAGATTTTCCCTATTATTAACTGTTATCACTTTAATAAACTTTTGAGCTCTCTCGCACTTTTATTTACCAATTCCTCACTGCCTCAGTTTAGGACCATTTGAGGTTCTCAATGTCGTAGTAATATTGTTGAAAATGTTCCTAACTTCAATGTCATGTTAACTTTTTTCACCCAATGTGTTATTTCATTTATATCTTTTCTCTCTCTGAATGGGTATATTTTACATTGTACAAATTTGTGTTGTATCAAAAATGTAGATAAACTTAGTGGTAAATATGCTTTTGTTACTACAGAGTGAGGAACTGTAAAATATAACTCAACACATCTATAGTCAAATATTTAGACTTATTCTTTTGATAAGTCCACATTTTTACTTCACCACCAAGCAATAGTAGGTAGAGACAGGGGGATGTGTTTGTAATAATTAAAATGATATAGTGTATATTAATATTAGTAGTTACTGGTTATGTCTGGTGTAAGAGAGTTGTTAACTCGCTGCATGACGTAACAGTCACATGATGAGATATAACATAACCTCCTGCTCACAAGTATGACTTTAGTCCTCTCAAAGGACGGAGAGCTTCATTTTTGTGCTGTGCCAAAATAATCTGTATATTGTAAGTCTTATAGTGAATTATTAGTTATGAGTTGATCTTAAAAAATGTATTTTCATAAAATTAATTGTAATCAATTAATTTGTTTCTAAAGACATGCATCTGAACCTGGACTTAACAAAATATATAAAAAGCCTACTATATTATTGAGAAGGATGATAATGTAAATAGGGAATTAAAATGAATGTTGTATATTGAAACTACAAGCGTCTGACATAAACAGAAATAAGCCTCTTGGAGGTGAATGTAGCATGTAGCAAATGTATCAATAAGAATTTTAAATGTTGTTTTCTAGTGCCTTGCATCTGGCAATGAAGCCATTAGCATTCGTGCCTTCCAATACTTTTGAACTGTAGTTTCTTCTGATCTTAATGCTTCACAGGTCTTCAAGTGGTCTTCGTTCATTTCTACTGGATCGTTACACAGGACACATATTGGTGAGGCTGAGATACCTATTCTGTAGAGATGACTTGCTAAGCAGTCATGATTTGTCAATAGTCGGAAGGCTGCAACCGCTGTTTTCCTTGGTCTCTGGGGGATTATATCTGGGTTGGAAAGTAGTGTAATCCATTTTTTATCTTTGGCATTTGTTTCTATTTCTTGTAGGTATGAATGACAAAAATTTTTTATGATCAAGCGTTTTATTGAGGAATATGAGAAATTGAATTGACTTTTGTTTTATTGTTGTGCCTTTCTTTGCAAGTGAGTCTGCAGCTTTGTTCCTCATGACTCCACAGTGTGCTGGAATCCATTGGAGATGAACAGTCTTATTAACTTTTTGGAGTTGTGTTAACATTTTGTAGCATTCTCTAATTTTTGTTGACTTCTTTGTAGTATTTGAACATATTCCCTGAATTGCAGCTTTAGAATCTGAAAGAATTATTGCCTTGTTAAATTTATTTAAGGGAAGATTTAATAATTGTGGGAGAGCAATGTGTATAGCCTCTATTTCTCCATCATAATTTGTTGTGTCTCTGCCAACAGAATGATAAAAGGAAAAATGTGAACACGTAACTCCAGCTCCAGTAAGGTTTTCCTTGGAGGATCCATCAGTATATATGTGTAGCCATTCTTCTGTGGGATATCTAGTATTGATTGTTTCCAGAGCTAGAAGTTTTTGTATTTATTTTGGTGTGTCTGATTTACTTATTTCCTCTATTAATTCCAAACTGAAGGTAGGTTGCAATAATTCCTATGGATTTTCTCTTATAAGTAGATTTTTTCTGGTGTTAGGAATGTTCAATTTTAAATGTAAAAAGTATAAGCATCAAGGTTCCCAAAAATTTAGAAGAATTATGATTTAGATAAACAAAATGTGAGGAAGTTAATGTTTTTCTGCTATTAAGTACAATGAAAATGTGGCTAATAACTAGAGGCGATATAAAACAGCTTTTTTCTTACATTTCTGTAAATTTGAAAGCGGATTTGTTCTGCATATTTATACCTTCCTTATATCAATAAACCTACTGTGTAATTTTAATAGTGAGACACCAAATCATATATTTACTCAAAAGTTTTACCTTACTTCCTTTGTTGCTCATATCTTCATACTACGGGTCCTAATGACCTCGTTGTCGACGGACCCTTAAACCCAACTCACTCACTCACTCTTCATACTATGTGAATGGACAGGGTTATGAATAAGGAATGTTTATGTTTAGAAAATGCTATATATGTATTTGCTGCCATGACAAATATTAACTTCATGTTATAAACATCCCACTGCAGCCAACTGGATTCTACAGCAGCGTGTCAATTGTCTGAAAGCCACTCATATGAAATGTGTGTTAACCAAAAATCCTCGACCATGATAAATTTAAATTGCTGCATTGTACTGAAACTGTGCTACAGTACTGCATGCCATAGGCCGGTCTAGCTGTTGTACCAACCTTAGAGACTGCAATGAAGTGGGTGCACCTACAAGAGGAATGTGATGTCACAAGAAACTTTCCAGCAAAAAAACAACTCAATATTGAAGCAAACAATCATTAAATCCTTTTCTTACTAAGCAAAATGTTTATTTTACACTGTCTTGTGATAGGCATATTTTAAAATGTTGCAGAGAATTATAAGACATGTTAACTAAATTTGAAATACAAATTTGTGTTTTGTAGCAGAAGTTAATGTCTCATCTCTGCTCTAATTCTTCAAACCAGTAATTAGTAAAATATGCTTCTGGGTTTAGTTATCTTCAAACCAGTGTTCAGCTTTTTTTTCTGAATGTTCGATTTTCCAATAAATGGGTTATCCAAACACCCAACCCACAATTGAAGGGTCCAGGGAAAAACCAGGGAAATCACTTTTTTCATGAAACCCAGAAAATGAATTTTTAATTACAAAACACAATAAGTCCGTCTCATACAAAGTAATTATTTAAAAAAAAGTGAAATATTGAAGACTCAGGTGTAGTGAATCAAATAAAATGGTGCTTAGTGTCTGTAATATCAATGATACCAAAAGAAATCGAACTTTTAATTCTAACTACATTTTCTTCAGAGAAAGAAACAGGTAAGTCACCTAAACAAAAGAGAACCAGGCAAGTCAGCTACCCGAGAATTTGTTTGTATGATGGTTTACTAACATTTTTAATAGATATTATACATTATTATTACTATGAATAAATAAATATATTATTACAACCATAGAAACTCAGTTGTCCCACAGGTTATCAGTCATGTGCGAATCCCTGAAAAACTTCACTGCTGGCTGGCCACAGAACTTCGTGAGACTCATTATATACTCTTACTTAACTTTGGAAATATGTAGAGGACGTGAGGACAACAGAGAGATATTACGTATGTGCAACTAACAGAAAATATACGGATATCATTAATATTGTTCCCAAAAATTACCTAAATAGGACAAAGAAGGTAGCTTGAATTCTCCTGTTGTCTGTGTTGAAACACCTTTCTCAGGCTTTCTGATGATGCTGGATACCATGTATATGTAGGTCTCTAGTTACGTAGATGAGCGTCAATGGATGAGGCCTCAATTTTCTTCACAGGCTGGATCTTGAATGGACATTTCATTACATATTTATCATCCAAAAAATCTTTCCAATCATACTCCATTTCCTGACAGACTCACAACAATGAAAGCTGATGGTTTGATTCTTGAATTTTCAATCATGCTTATGAACTCCTCTGGGGTTTCCATCCTGTGTTTCAATTTCCACAGACCAACATTCTTTTCACGTTCCATGTATGAATGATTCGTTCTGGAAATGTGATCTTAATGTTTGTCAAGCCATGGAAAATGTTAACAAAATAGTGCATGAAGCAAAAAATAGTGTAATTCTTTTAGGATAGAGTTCTTTAAACATCAGAAACATCTTCACATTCACTCTTCAAGCAAATAGGTCTTTTTTGAATCCTTTAAGCTATAATGGCTCTGTTGACGGGCAGTTGACTTAACTGCTTCTTTTCCTGTACAGAAAAATTTCAATGTAAAATAAATCCATGACTAACATGTTTCTTTTCCTTTTTATACCTGTGAGAGATAGCCCTTTCCATGGAGAATCAAATGGCATCTCAAACTCATTTTGAAAAAAAAAGTGACTTACCTGTGTCTTTCCCTAGACCCTTCAATTGTTTTGGATGATCAACGTTCTACTGTATTTCTCTGCTTAAATATAAGAGAAAAAGCACTACGCTTATCATATATAAAGACGTTAGTCATAAGATGTTCATTATCATCTTGTTTGTTGTTGTTAGCTAATGCTGGATTTCTGACAATGAAGTCATTAATCCTCTTGCTCTCCAATATTTTTCACTGATGGATGGGAAGGGTGCTAGAAATCGCCGGGCATATTTGAAGGTGGTCTCGATCCATTAGAGCACTGTTCACCTAGCAGTTCTCCTCCCTGGTGGCTCCAGTGTGCAAGCTTCGACCTGGAGCTGTCAGGCTATGCAATTATCGCTATCCCCTTTCGGTGTTTCCCCAACTTCTTAACAAACTTCTGGGGCTTCCAGACTTACACTCCGGTATTTACCGATGGTTCCCAGTTGGGTAGTTTTACGGGTTGCACTTTTGTGTACATCGGTGACGCTCGCACGTACCACCTTCCAGATGCCAGTTCAACTTTTACCACCGAGCTGTTTGCCATTTTTTATTTCTTACTTTTTATCTCCAGTTCGGGTCCGGGGCGTTTTATCACCTGCACCGATTCTTTGAGCGCTCTTCCAACCCTGCGACAGTTCCTCGGTACCTCATCACTGAATCATAAACTTCAGACACTCGTCTCTCAATTGCTGTCGAACAGATGACGGTTAGTTTTTGCATGGATCCCAGGCCCTGCGGATATTCCTGGCAAGGACGCGGCGGATACTGCTGCGAAGTCTGCCTGCCACTTGCCGGAGTTTTCCACACACTCTTCCATTTTGGAATGTGTAGCGCTACTTCCGGCGTCACCTCTTTTCGTTCTGGCTGCATTCTTGGGAAGAGATTTCTGGCACTCAATTGCGGACAATTAAGGACACCGCACAAACCTGACTGACTTCATGCAGGGCTTCTCGGTGGTCAGAGGTTATTCTAATACGACTGTGTATAGGTCACACACGCGCCACCCATGGTGACTCAGCCGCGGTGTGTCCCACGTATAATATGAAACTATCGTGTCGCTCGTGTTGCTTGACTGTCCGCGATACACCTCGGAGCACCAACCCCTTGTCCTGGGTTTTACTCTGCGGTCCATTCTAGGCAACAACCCGGTACCAGTAGATAAGGTGCTGCGGGTTGTCACCAAAATTAGGTGAGCCAAACAAGTGAAGCTTGTGTTTTACTCTTCAGGTTTTTAATTTCACGCTTTTAAAATCTGGGGTCAGATTTGTATTCCTTTGCTCTTTGTGTTTAGCGTTTTGACATTTCGCTGTTTCAACATTCACTTTTTAACATTAACATTAGCTGTTTGATGTTTTAACTGTACTATCGTTTTCACTTTTGTGTTTTAGCTTAGCTTTTAGCACGAAGTTTGTGAGTGTTTTAGCCTTCAAAGTTTGACTTGGGATCCAAATGGCCTAGATTAGATGTCGATGGGCTCTTAAACCGTACTCACTCACTCACTCACTACGTACATACAACATTTATTTTCCCAACATTCACCTTCAATCGTCTGTCTACAAGAAACCTCTTTGCTGCCTAATCAGACTTTGCAGCTGATGTGGATTTGGGCATACGTTTGTAACATGTAACTTGTCTTATGAGACTAATAAGACATGGGAAGCGGTCACTAGAATGTTAAATAGAGATGATTATTGTAAGAAAAGTGACAGCTGTGGTGAACAAACGGCTAGATCAAGGTGTAAGAGCTATTGGGGTCAGAGATAAAATTACAGAGAGATCCAGCTGTAGTTGTTACCTGGATAGAAGTTGTTGACACTACGAGCTCCATTCTCCAAAGTTGTCTTCGTGAATCTGAGTGTCGCAGGTTCCGGTAGCAAGGCAAAATCGACCCCCGAGTGGTCAGAATTAGGAGTTTAAATACTTCAAGCCAGCTTACTCAGCGCTTACCTAATCATTCGTCAGCACAGTGGATGGGCTATAGACAGGAACAATGGCCGGTTCATAATCTTACTCTGCAACGTATGCTTTTAGAACATGCTTCCACGTGTGTGTAAAGAGTAAATGGCCTGTCCGGACTTTAATACATTTTTGTTCGGAATGTATAACTTTTAGAAGTTTATCCTTAATAAATGTTTGCCGAAATTATCAACGTCACAGTAACACAGTAACATTGCAGGCAAGTGGTACTGAACTCGCTAGGAGCCGAGAAAGGCTACCGTCGGTAATTGCGATTCTGGCATTTACCTATGTATAATGCAATCCGAGGCTGATAAAGCAATTAAATACCAACGGTAGATGGTAGGCACTACATATCAGTTTACATGCTACGAGTAGTAGTGTCATATAACAGGAATGTGTGTACATATTGTGCCAGCAGTGATACAATGTTAAATGATATAATAAGGTACTTATCGCAGATTGTCCCGATGTATTACTGATAGATACACTTCTCGTCTTTACGTACCTAATTGCGTTACAGTTGCATTTGGTCATGGTAAGTAATTCCTATTACAAGTCGATACAAAATATTCACCACATTAGGTTATAATTTCAGACCGCCATCGTAGTGCAGTGGTAGCACTCCTGGATCTGACGAAGCGGACCCAGGTTCAATCACCGGCACCGGCATGGAGATTTTCCCCCCTGGGAGGTCTGGTCCGGGGTGCACTCAGCCTTGTGATGCCAATTGAGTATTTATGGAAAGCTCAAGCGGTTGTCTTATGCTCGGGGGAGTTGGCGTGCTGATTCTTGTCCTGCACTCATTCGTGGCCTAGACTGCGGCTAGAGGACGCAGCGGCCGGGCGAGTGATAACGGTATCCTCTGATAGGGAGACGCCCTAGGAATTATGTTATATTACCACAGATTTCTCCACTTTCCTATACTTAGTCTAACATTCGTTACAATTAGCAGCGGCTACCACAAGCAGAGATTTAAATATTATTGCAGCCTCGTTCTTTAGGAGGCATTGATCAAATTCGGCGAAGGAGCCCTATGAATTTTTAGGGCATAAAATCGTTAGAATGGCTTTCTTTCAGAAGGGAAATAAAGCTGGTGATCCCCTATCATAGATTTGCAATACGTAAAAGAACCTTATACATAATATTGAGGCCTCTGAGCAAAATTAAAAGGTTGTTTACGCTCAATATACAATAGGAAGCTGAGAAACACAGCAGCTAAAGAGCGCCTATAAAACACTATGTGACACAACAGCAAACCCACAATTCTATGGTATTTTTTAAAAGTACAACATTCGTTGTAATTTGTGTTACTGTCCACTCAAAGTCTGAGAGACATCTAATTAATTATAATAATATATAAATAATATTATTGAAGTTATGAGCAGCAAAAGATATATGGTAAAACTTTTAGTAAATATATGATTTTGTTAATGATCATTAAAACCACAGGGTAGATTTTTTGAGATAGAAATATCAAAACAAAACAGGTGTAGTGTTTCAAATCAATAGAAATGTAAATGAATAAGTATCACCTTTAGTTACCAGCCAAGTTTTTATTGTGTTCAATAGCAGCAAGACTTTTTCACAGTTTATTTAAATAAATAATTTCATTATTCTTCCATGTTTTTGTGAAGCTTGATGCTTGCACTGTATACATTGTAAATACTTATTTTAATTTTACAACATTCACTCACCCACAAAAGGTTTATTCCATTTGTGCCAAACACTTGTATTTTGAATACGCTTAAGACTGGCTCAAAACCATCAGGAATAATAACAATAATGATAATAGAACAAAAAAGTTGAAATACATGCACTCAAATGGGAGTGTTCACAATCAACGGAGAATGGGAACAAACACCTAGCCAAGTTTTAACTTTCTGTTCCCTTTACTGGGCAGAGCATGTTAGATTTATTGTACTTTGTGCTGTAGAAATTATTCAAGGCAGCTGTGCCATGAAATATCTGCTATTTTTTTTCTCAAGTCGCAAGCTAGAAAAAAGGCAACATTTAAAGGCAGCTAATAGGTGACCACTTGATGATCAGATCGGCTCAAGTTTAGATTAGCTTACTTGCCACTTGCCAGCCAGATTCTAAGTCCGAACTTACTGTGCATGCGCCGACTATCAATACAATATCCGATCAGATCATTCTCTTTCATGGTTCACAGATAAACATAATGAGTGCAAATGATATTATATGGCCAGCTTTAGGGAATCTTTAACTACACAACACTGCAAGCCTCTGATTGGACCATATCCTCTCACCCTCCATCAAACTTTATGTCTGCTCAAACAGTATATCTTTGTAATTAAATTAATCATCAACTTGACTTTATTCATATATGTATTTGGCTTTGTTTGTGCCATATCATTCTTTTATTGGCAAGAAGATTGTCTACTTATAAGGATGATAATTATTGTTAAAGGTTATTTTTCAATTTTATTTATGTAATTAAGGGTTGTTTTATATGTATTTCATGTCAGAAATGTCAAAAAGCCAAATTAATAGCATTTTCTTAGCAAATTCAAGATTACAGCAAAATGAGAAATACGTCATAAAATGATGTCATAAGCATAAATAAGGAATAAAATATTCAAACACATGATCTTAGTGACACAGCGACATTAAATCTTCTCTTTGTCTGCTGTGTTTGAACAGAACAGATGGCTTTTTCCATGTGTGGTTTAATAAAGCGATTGCTGAATAGTAATTGAGTATAAGTGGACCAAGGTTTAGAAGTAAGAATATTATTATTGACAAATTTGAGTACAAAAAGTTAGGTTACATAATCTGTATTAATTGATAAAATACAACTAAATCAACAAGATATGAGAAAAATTTTGTTAAATATTTCAATACAAAATCTCGATTGTGCTAAGACTCAAAGACTGTGGTAATCTACAAAGGTGTGAATAAAAATTCAACAAACAAAGAAAGCAAGTCTAATAATTCATCTCTCCCTGTACTATGACCCTAGATAGTAAAAGTCATCAACAGCTTCCATCATAACATTAGATTCAATGATGAAGTCATTCATGACATCATTGAAAAAACTGCACCACTGCCATAATATTAATATACACTATATAATTTTAATTATTACAACCATAGACATCATCTCCCTGCTTCTACCAACTACTGCATAATAGTAAAGTAAAACTTCTGATGTGTTGCACTCACATGACTTTCTCTACTCTTGTACTAACCATTCTTACAAACTCTTATATTCTTATCTGGGGTAGTAAGGGGTAGTAAGGGGTAGTGATGCGCCTCCTATAGCCTCTCCTACCCAATTCCCATCCTCATCCTGCCCGTGGTGCACCCTGTTTTTAACAGATGAGGCTCTGGGGACCGAATCACAGCGGTATAACTGTTTCATCTAAAATGGAGGAAATGTCATTTACATATGTGCTGGCCTATCACAGCACAACAGCGTCCCTCAGAGGCACATAAGGGGAAGGTCGGTGGATCTAAATATCATCTATTTAGTCCTCCCGGCTAGGCCCGATGGACCCGTTGACCAACGATAGGTGTGGTCCCCCTTGCAAAATGGGGGTTTAAGTCGGGTGATGTAACTGCCACATTGTAAAACTGGTGCCCGTTAAGAAAACAGTTACATGAAAGCCACATACATGAATATGAGTCCTAAAGATAAATATTCCGGAGTTAAAACTGTCCCCCAATCGGATCTCCGGGTGGGGACATCTTTAGGCAAATTTCATCACTACAGTTCAAAAGTATTGGAAAGCATGAATGCTAATGGCTTCATTGCCAGATGCAAGGCACTAGAAAACAACAACAACATATTCTTATCTTCTTCATGTTAGTTGAGATAAACATTTGCACAAATTATCTTATTGCTTGTTTCCTTGTAGGTGCAAGGGGAATATTAGAATACAGTAAGTTTTCAGCGATAGTCAAATCTCTTAAAGCTTTGAGATTCTGTTCTCTTTGCACACTTAACACAAAAAACTGTTCCATTTCACGAAAGTTTTAAGTTTTCCGAAACTCACATAAATAACAAGGAATATCTCTGAAATGGTTTACTCTACAAAAAAATTTGTTCACACATAAATTGTGTTTTAGCAAGATCTGCATTGTTTGTAGAGTAAGGTTTTGTCTATCTGTTTGAGGTTATTTTGAGTCACTTATTTACACTCACCTTCACTACTAAAATGCTTTTTTAAGTGGTAACGTTTTCAGGAACATTCGATCCCATCATCAGCCGTTGGGTGACTGACGTTATTCTCTTGTTCCTTTTCTCTGCTGCCATCTGGTGTTAGGGGCGCAGAGCTTTAACACTTCATACAATGCTGGTATTTCGAAATTAAAAACTTTATTATGTTTTTGATGATGTATATTTTTTCCCAAATATTCAGTTCTATTGGTGAATTAATAGATTTTAACAGTTTTATATTAAGGCCAATGTTGTGGTTTTCAGTCCAAAAATGATGTGCCACAGCAGACTTTTCAATTTGTTTTAATTTCATGTTTCTTTGGTGTTCCTTAAGTCTTATATCCAAATTTCTCTTTGTTTTCCCTATGTAGCTTTTGTCACAACTATTACAGTTGATCTGGTAAATCCCTGATTTTTTATTGTATGGGATGGTATTGTTAAGTGGCTTATTAAGCAGGGTTTTTAAACTGTATTGGTTTTGCGGTGCTAGTTTTATGTTTAGTTTCTTGAAGATTTTTTCAAATTTCCTAAAGGCCCAGGGATGGTACGTGAATTTCCTAAATTTCCAGTTGTTTATGAGTGGTGTTAATGTAGTGGTTTGTGAAATTATCTTGAGCTTTTTTGCATTTTTTGACATGTTTCTAATGGTGGCTGAGTTGAATCCATTTAATATTGCAATTTCTTCTATGTGTTGTTGTTCTTTCAGAAGTTCCTCTTTACTTAACGGGACATTATACAACGATGTATCAAGCTTCAAAATGCTGCCAGTTGGTGTGAAATTGGGTTGCAATTGTTTTTCTTGATATAATTGTCTACATGTGTAGGCTTTCTATGTATACCAAATTTTATACCATCTATATTTCTAGTAATTTTGAGGTCCAGGAAAGGTAATGTGTTGTTGTCTTCTATTTCAATTGTAAATTTTGTATGGCTGTCCTGTAGATTCAGTAATTTTAGAGAGTCGTCTTTTTGTTTCTGGGGGATTATAGTGAAAATGTCATCCACGTATCTTCTCCAAAATTTGAATATATGTGGAAAGGCTTTAACTAAATGAGATTCAAAAAAGCTCATACATATTTGCTAAAAACGGTGATAGTGGGCTCCCCATTGCCAGTCCTTTTGTTTGTCTGTAGAATTTGTTGTTAAATGAGAAGTAATTACTTTTTGTGCAAATTTCTGTTAGGTTAATGATATCATTTATTTCAATGGGGTCAACTGTAGTCGGAGTCAACCATTTTTGAATAAGTAAGGGTATTTTTTCCACCGGGATGCTGGTAAATAGAGCTTTAACGTCGAAAGACACCATAATGTGGCCTTCAGGGATAGTGTAATTTTGCAGGTTTTTTATGAGTTCCTAAGCTTTCGAGTTTTTTGTAAGTATTTAGTTTCTTTACTAGCCACTTAGCAATATGGTAGGTAGGTGAATTGATGCCATTAATGATGGGTCATGCTATTGTCCTGTTTGTGTACTTTTGGTAGGCAATATAACCTTGGCAATATGGGGTTAGAGGGTTTTAGGATATATTTTTCTGATGTTGTTAATGTTTCTGTAACTGATAAAGCTTTATTGATTGACGTGGTATATAAGTTTAAAGGATTTTTCGGAATTTCTTCATAGTCATTACTTTCCAGAAGAAGGTTGACTCTATGGTTGTACTCCTCAATTTCCATAATAACTAGGGAATTCCCTTTGTCCGCTTTGGTTTCTTATTAAGTTTTTCTACTATTTTTTTGTGGTTGTTGTAGTAGTTCTGTATTGGGCGTAAATATTTTAATATCTCTAGGCATTCAATTTTTGCTTTTAATGCGTCTTAATTTTTTAGGCTACGTGTGACTATTTCAATGTCCGCGATAAAATCATCTTTATTCAGTGAGAAATTGACGCAGGTTTTGAAACCTTTTTGTAGTAGACTCATTTCTTGGGTTGTGAACTGTTGTTGTGATAGGTTAATTACGTTTGTCTGTTGTTTAATATTCCGGCTTTTATATTGTTGAAAATATCCAACCTGACATGTTTTTAACTGTTTTAACTTCTTTTTAAGTTTCTTGTTTTTCGTGATCATGAGTTTATTTAGTTTTTCCTGTACCTGCATTTCGTAATTTTGCCATGCATGTATCCCTAATTGTTTTGATAGTTTTAAGTGTAGGTAATACAATTCCCTGTCTAATTTATTTATGATGCTGTAATGTTTAGAGATTTCAAATTCAATTACATATTTTTCCACCAAATTTTGTTTTTTGTGATTGCTATTGTATTTTACAGTTTGTCGGACAAAGGTTGGCGTAACATTATGTTTTAGACAGAGTTTTAGGAATTTAATATCCGCTGCGGTGTATCTTCTTCTTGTATGTAACTTAAGGAATTTTCTCAAATCTTTCTTTGCATTGCATAGTTCAGTGTTGAATTCTGAGAGGATGTCTCTTACCTCGTCGCCATATTCATTTTGTCTATCTCTTTCAGGTTACGAGGTATTCAAAAGTCATCCAGAGTAAACAGGATGACATAGGCCATAGCCAGAAAATTCAAAATATACATTTAATTTTACATACAAATTTCTTAAACATATGGCATTTTAATCACAATTGTTAGAGCCATTTTCAAGAAAATGAGAATTTTTGAAAACTTTTCCATGTAAAGGGTAGTTTAGGGTGGGGCTGTTTTCTTCAAAGTCTTCGTGTCGCATCCTTGAAAGACACTAAACTTAAATACTAACTTTGGTTTTTACCCGACTTTTCATTTTTGAGTTATGCTGTCCACAGATTGAACAGACACAAGGACCTTTTTCTAAAAATTGTTTTTTGGATTCAGGGGGTCTCAAAACATGCATTTCCGGTGAAGTCTTGACATCAAATTTTTGGGTGGAATACAATACTTCCTTCTACTTACCAGTAGAGAAAGTAAAAATGAGGACTATTATCAAAGTATAACTCAAAGTCTTTGATGTGTTCAGTTAAATTTTAAGCTTTGTCACTCTATAGTATCAAAAGATATTTTCAACAGTATTAGACTGTAAACTTAAATGGTGAGAAGTTTCAAAATAAAAACACAAGAATGTTTATTTAAGTGTAATTCCAGCTAATAATAAGAAAGTCCTTACCACATTCACATGACTTCCTCTAATCATTATCATTTAATAGGTTTTACAAACTCTGCTTAAGTAATAGTAATTATTTATTTATGCCAACAAACACAGTGCTGGTGTTTGTTCTAAACACACAAGTCATGTGTGGGCAATGTTTGACAGGTAGAATTGGAACTGAAAAACTCAATGCTACAGCTGGACTTTGAAACACAGACCCTCCACTTACCAGGCGGGTGCTCTAACCATTTAGCTACTGTGACGACTGCCAGAATGACATTGGATTCTCTAACCAGTTGGCATTTTTCTCCCAGTTAACCACAAAGGCAGTCTCACATCTGAGACAGTAACCCCATCGTAACTTAGTTTTTCAGTTCTGATGCTACCTCTCTGCTTATATAACCTATTTCTCTAACTACTAGCATTATTTGACAAACATCTACAGAATCAGTTCCATTACAGGTATTTTTGTGTGTATAAAATTATAATCAAATTTTTAAAAAGCAGATCATATCTACACTGGCTTTGAAAATCTTTGCTCCTTCCATGAAACAAATGAGTGGTGATAGCACTTCAATTAATTATGTTGTTAAGGAAAATTGAAGCTATTAACAGTGAAGCAACAGAATCTAAATTAAGAACAAATTAGAAACTAAAATCTTCACTTATCTTAGTAATATTGCAATATGTGGAACTGCTGACTAGTTTCAAGTTGCATCCAACTTATTCTCAAAGCTATCCAAACAAGTTACCATAGTTACCGATGCTCAAATTAAAAGATCTATTTGTTACCAACCTCTCAAAACAAAAGCTCATAAATACAATCAATTGGTGGTATTTCAAAATTCATAAGCATTTATAAGTTTTTGTTTTCAGAGGTTGGTGACAAATAGATCTTTTAAGTTGAGCATCGCTAACTGTGGTAACTCATTTGGATAGCTTTGGGAATAAGTTGGATGTAACTTGAAACTAGTCAGCAGTACAACGTCTTGCAGTATTAATAAGTGGAGATTTTAGTTTCTAATTTGTTCTTAATTTAGACTATCTTGTATTGAAACTTGCAAAAGATCAACAAATTTGTTGGATATGTTTAACGCCCCCAGCTGTCCTAAAAAAGTTATTTAAAATAAATTGTGTTTATAAAAATAACTATATTTTTGTGCAGGAAGCTTCTACGTATCTCTGAGCCTTTCCAGTTATCCTTCGCAATGAAGAGGACTTTGAAAAAATCAAAGATGTGCACTGTTATACATGTGAAGCTATTGAACATATATTTTAAGTAATGTCATTAAAATCATCATCTTCTTCTTCTCCTCCTTGTTTTTCTTCTGATTACCCTTCCCGCATGCAGGACTTACATTCCTGTTGGGGAGAAGTCGAATCTATGGTCCGGACAGAATGAAGACCTGGAAACGGGTGGTCAGCCCAGCACACTTTTCAAAAATTAAAAACAACAATGATGACTTGGATGGAACATTTTGTTGCAACTTGTATTGTATTCTTGGAAAACGACATGCAAATAAAAACATTGGTGAAATGACTGGATATTGGTTATAAAATGTTATGTAGCATATGTAGTCATGTATATGAGAAACTGCAATGATGGCTACTGTCTCAGAGTTGAGGGTGGAAGGCTTGTCTCAGGGGGGCACCTTTCATGTAAACACTCTACTTCTTCAAGTATTTATAAACAGATGTATGACCTCGTCTCATTGCACAAGACAGGGGTGTTCTACCTTCATCATCCTTTACACTAACAGAAGCACCGTGAGCAATAAGTAACTTTACAGTATCAAGATGCCCTTTACAACAAGCCTTATGCAGGGGAGTTTGACACTTGCCATTTTTAACATTAGCATCTGCCCCCTTGTCCAGAAGATACTCACAAATTTCTGTATATCCTTGTTTTGATGCATGGTGTAGAGGAGTAGATTCATCTGAGTCAGTTATTATAACAGAAGCACTGTGAGCAATAAGTAACTTTACAATATCGAAATGTCCATAATAACAAGCGTAGTGCAGGGGAGTTTGATGCCAGCGATCCTTAACATTAGCATCTGCCCCCTTGTCCAGAAGACACTCACAAATTTCTGTATATCCTTGTTCTGATGCATGGTGTAGAGGAGTAGATTTATCTGAGTCAGTTATTATAACAGAAGCACCGTGAGCAATAAGTAACTTTACAATATCGAAATGTCCATAATAACAAGCGTAGTGCAGGGGAGTTTGATGCCAGCGAGCCTTAACATTAGCATCTGCCCCCTTGTCCAGAAGATACTCACAAATTGCTGTATATCCTTGTTCTGATGCATGGTGTAGAGGAGTAGATTTATCTGAGTCAGTTATAACAGAAGCACCGTGAGCAATAAGTAACTTTACAATATCGAGATGCCCTTTACAACAAGCCTTATGCAGGGGAGTTTGACACTTGCCATTTTTAACATTAGCATCTGCCCCCTTGTCCAGAAGGTACTCACAAACTGTTGTACGTCCATATTTTGATGCCTTATGCAGAGGAGTAGATTTATCTGAGTCAGTTACTGTAACAGAAGCACCGTGAGCAATAAGTAACTTTACAGTATCAACATGTCCTGTACCACAAGCCAAGTGGAGGGGAGTGTCACCTCTCTCATCCTTAACATTAACATCTGCTCCCTTATCCAGAAGATGTTCACAAATTGCTGTAAATCCGTGTTGTGATACCTCATGCAGAGGAGTAGATTTATCTGAGTAAGTTACTGTAACAGAAGCACCGTGATCAATAAGTAACCTCACAGTATCAACATGTCCTTTACCACAAGCCACATACAGGGGAGTGGCACCCCCATGACCCTTAACATTAACATCTGCTCCCTTATCCAGAAGATGTTCACAAATTGCTGTATATCCTCCTGCTGATGCATGATGTAGAGGAGTATATTTAGCACCGTTACCTACTGTAACAGAAGCACCGTGATCAATAAGTAACCTTACAATATCAACATATCCACAACGACAAGCCAAGTGCAGGGGAGTCTCACCTCTCTCATCCTTAACATTAACATCTGCTCCCTTATCCACAAGATGTTCACAAATTGCTGTATATCCCATTCTTGATGCAGCATGCAGAGGAGTAGATTCAACTGAGTCAGTTATTGTAACAGAAGCACCATGAGCAATAAGCAGCTTTACAACATCAATATGTCCATTCCTACAAGCCTCGTGCAGCGGAGTTTCATGCCAGCGATCCTTAACATTAACATTGGCCCCCTTGTCCAGAAGATGTTCACAAATTGCAACATGTCCACAGAATGCTGCATAATACAGAGGAGAGAGACCATAACGATTTACAATATTTACGTTTACTCCTGATGCTATGATGGACTTCACTTCTGATACATTTCCATCTCTTGTAAACTTGAACAGTTCCTTAACACTTGCAGCAACATTTCCTGCAGTGTCTGTGTTTGTTACCTGGGCCTGCAATGGAAGAAGACATACAATCACTAATTGCAATGAAATTTCAAATTAAATTCCCAGTACCAAGATATGTGATATTCAACAGCAAGCACACCACTATGAAAGTTACTGAATACAATTAAATTTTGTGTATACCTTGAATAAACAATACACACGTACTATATCTAAATTGTAAAGTATTTCTGTGTAAATTATATACACATTCACGTGGATGTTTTCACTGTATGTATACTGATGTCAGAGTGTTTGAAATAGATGTGTATAAGGTTATGTTTGACTTACCACATACAAACACTACAGTGTTGTTTATTGATATGTTTTATATTACACTACATGTTTTCCACAGAGCTAAGTATGCAGTTTAAGAGGTAGAACTGGAACTTAAAAATTCAATGCCACAACTGGGATTTGAACCACAGACCTTCCGCTTGCCGGGCGGACGCTCTAACCACTGAGCTATTGTGACAAACTGCCAGAATGGCATTAAATTCTCAAGCCAGTTCGTATTTCTCCTGGTAAACCACAAAGGCAGTCTCACATCGGAGACAATTACCCCAATGGTGACTTACTATTATAAGTACTTTATATCCCAGGATTAAATAACCTTCACATGGTAATTATTATTTATTTATGCCTTTGTGGTTTACCAGGAGAAATACGAATTGGCTTGAGAATTTAATGCCATTCTGGCAGTTTGTCACAATAGCTCAGTGGTTAGAGCGCCCGCCCGGCAAGCGGAAGGTCTGTGGTTCAAATCCCAGTTGTGGCATTGAATTTTTAAGTTCCAGTTCTACCTCTTAAACTTTGCCCACACACGGCTTGTGTGTTTAAAAACACCAACAGTAAGTTTGTTGGCATAAATAAATAATAATTAAGTATGCAGTTGTTTGTACATCTTATGTAATTACAACATTTTGTCTGAAACTGGGTTTTGATCTGAATCACAATGAATATGTATTAGTTGTATCTGAAACTGCCCTTCACGGTTGTAGCACTGAGATTACAAACATTTATCTTGCAGTGGAACAACATGCATTTTTAACAGTTTAAAGTAATATTAAATCTAAACATTTGTTTTGTAAATGCTATGTTAAGTAATATCGTACAAACGGATACATCTTTGAATGCGTTATCTTGGGTAGTTATAAACCTAACCTTGTACTACAAGGGAAAAACAGGGACATGCCGGAAAGAAGGGGTTGCTCCATTATTAAACACTGTGAGTTTAATATTCTTTATTAATATAACACTACAATATTCTTCCAACACTTTTCTCACGTGATATGCTGAGGCACATGATTTGCTAATGCATCTCATTAAAAGTGATAAAGCTATAAACATCAAACATCACTCCTGAATGAAACTAACAATACATGGAGTGGGGACACACATTTCCATGAAGAGGAAATTCAAATAGACATAATCCACTCACAAGATCCTTGCATGGTTTTCTGGGATACACAACATGTTTTGCTTGTTGAACTGTTGCCCAGGAATGCAACAATCAACTGATCTGTAATGTGACACATTATGAGACTCCGTCAAAAAAAGTGTGGAATGCTTTTGTATAGAATTCATTTTCAGTTAGTTGCTGGACTGTTGATCCCGTGGTCACGGGTTTAAACCTGACCCACAGCAGTAGCTTTAATATGAGCTTAAAATAAACAGCTCCATGTCAGTAGATTTACTGGCATGTAAAAGAACTCCTGCGGGATGAAATTCCGGCACACCGTTGACGCTGATGTGATCCTGGCAATTGACAGTGTCGTTAAATAACAAAATAATTTTTTTCCATGTCAGTTGATTTACTGGCATGTTAAATAACTCCTGAAGAATAAAATTCCTGCACATCGGCGTGCTAATATATTCCTGGCAATTGAAAACATCGTTAACACAAGAAATAAATGAAGGAATACTTTTGGTTTATGACAATGCCCGGTCACAAACAGCCAATAAAAGCTCAATACTGTTACATCATTTGGTTGGGAACAATTTGAGTACATTCTCTACAGTCCTGATTTGGCACTGAGTGATTTTCATTTGCTTCTTCATCTGAAGAAATTCCTTGGTGGATAACATTTAAATGACAATGAAGTTGTGAAAAAAGAAGTGCAGACTTGGCTTTAACAAAAATTAATCTTTTGTATACATAATCTGTAGAATACCAATGAACGTTTGTCAGTGTTCTATAACTTAACTGAGAGAATACTGAGAAATTAGTCTCATAATTTTGGTGTCCAACTGTATTAGTTTCCTCTGGCACACAGCAGATTTTACAACAGCAACAGTTTCACTCCTAACACCAACTTCTTTAGTTCGTATACGTGCACATAATATTATTTGTTTACTATCTTAGTAATGTGATAGACAACTCACATCAAAGTTAAAACAGTTCACATTTATACAGAATCAAGATTCACTACAAACTGAAATGTCTGGTATATTTTACTCACCTCCATGTTGCTGCTACCGGCAATGCTCCCAGTTAACATCTGAACCTTCATTTCTTCATGTCTCTTTTCTAAATCCATTATCTTTCCCTCCAAATCGTTATTCTTCTTCTGACCTGCTTCAAGCTCTTGCTCCAGTTGAGTTATCCTTTGTTCTTTATTGACCACCAGTGTATGGAGATGCCTGTTTTCACAGAGGAGTCGATATTCTTCAACATTTGGTTGGAGAAGATTGAACTCTGTTTTCATCTTCTCCTCAAGAGCAATAATCCTTGTAAGAAGTTGCTCATTAAAATGGGGTTGGGCAGTCATGTTGTATCTGTAACAAGACATATGTTAAGTTATAAGGTACAGTTAGCAGAATCAAGTTGGAACATGACAGGCAGCATTGGCTCTGCCAATAGGATGATGCAATGTAACCGATGGTAACATCCTTGCTGCATGTTATTGACCCAACTGTCCCAACACGCCTATGCAGATGGGTTGGCTGTCAAGACCCAAGTTGATTCTATTTGATAGTAGTTCTGTGAAATGCTCAAAGTGAATTTTTCAGTCTTCAAAACCCTGAACTAACAATTCATCTTTGATGAATGATACTTCAAACATTTTGCAATTGGCTGATAATATAGCTCTGTCATAGATCAACTACTGTGCGTAATGAGTCGCTGATTGGATTCCAGCCATGTGTGAGTGAATATTTCTCTAACAAGGATTATTCCCTATCCTCCACAGAATGAATGCACACAGATGAAATGAATGAAATCCAAATGAAGAATCCAATGTCGAGTACATGTTGGTTAATACCATTAACAATATATCAGTATGTTCCAAAGAAAAGATTGCAGATTTCACCATTGTATTTAAAGTCTGCATATAAATGGCACAAAAAGCTTAATATTTCTTAAACTTCAAAATCTTCAGCATACATTTATATGTCTGTTTCTCGTCCCACCTTTTACAGTTTCTCATGTCTCACTAATTCTGTATCACTCAACTTTTTCACCTCACCAATCCATCACTGTTACTGTCCTGCCTTCAAGCACTCATACTCTGCATCATGTTTCATAATCAACACACTCGTATCTATGACTGTTACTGTCCTGCCTTCAAGCACTCATACTCTGCATCATGTTTCATAATCAACACTCTCGTATCTATGACTGTTACTGTCCCGCCTTCAAGCACTCATACCAGTGGCGTGTGGTGAAGGTATTGGCCAGGGTAAGCAATCTCATTGTAAATAGTTAAACGAAAATATGCTGATACGTAGTACATGCAATTAAAAACAACAGTATCACTGTTATCCTGTACATTACTTTGTAACAAAATATTGATGATTTTCCTTGTCTTATTTCAAGCAGAGCTGGATTCTCCTCCCTTTCTTGGCAAAATCGTCAATCACAAGATCATAGAATTTGGGACTCTGTTGTAGATTTACCAGAAGCTCCTTCTCTAGTGCTACCTAAGATAAGTTTGAAAGTTTTTCTTATCCTTGAGTGTTGCGTGCATAATTTCTTATGGTTTTTAGTTTAGAAAAGCTATGCTCAACTGCAGCACTACTTGCTGGAATAGTTAACACTAACTCGCACAGTTTTGTCACTTCACTATATGCTCTGTTCAGTTCTTTTTTTTTTTTTAATGAAGGCTAGATCATTCACAGATTTATGATGCATGTCTCTAGACAAGTGACAGAGAGTTGTGACCTCAACGCAACAAAGTCAAAGACTGTCCCATAGGACTCTTTTAGTGATTGAAAAGATAATTCTGGAAAAGACAATTTGTATTTGTTGAAGTTCTTAAAATTTAACAATTCCAGAAAACACAGACTCAATATTACCAAATCTTTCTCTGAGATGGAGTAGAAGCGTATCCAGAACCTCACCTTACAAACGTTTGTAATGCATTTTCCTATTCAAACCATCACTGCTGGTATGACGTTTTGTAGACGGTGGATCACCAATGGCTTCTTCAACTTTGTCCCATACTTTATTGACGGAATTGCGCTTCTCTTCTAAGGCCCTCTGGAATTCCGTAACTTTCAATAAGCAATATCCAATATCAGATGACTTTGCTTGGAAAATATCATGGTGGGGAATATTATAGCAAAGTAAAACTAAACTCCGGCGCGACAGGGCCCAAGGCCTACCGCTCAGCCGCTGCGTCCCCCACCTCTGCCCACTACAGGCGTCATTGGTGAGGTGCAGTATTGGAGGGTGGGACGTGGTCAGCGCCCCGAGCCCGGTTATGCGGTCTTCTAGACCTGGGGCCGCTACTATCAAGTAGCTCCTCAATTGGTCCCCCCGGGATCTAACGAGGCTGAGTGCACCCCATGCCAGACCTCGCAGAGGGGATAAAATCCCCATGCTGGTACCGGGGATCGAACCCGGGTCCTCCGCGCCAGAGGCAAGCGCGCTACCAACTGCGCTACGGAGGCGGTCTATATTATAGCAAACATCTCTAACAAATTTGAAGGTGAAATCCTCCATTGTGCTTACGAAACCGCGTGCAGCAGTATAAGTATCTTGATCCCATTTATCATCTGCATTTGCAATAGTTTCAAACAATGTTCTTTTCTGAATTCATACATTCTTTCCAAAAAACGAGAGCTGTAGCTCCAGCGCGTTTGTGAAACACGCAGCAATCTTCTGTCAATCTATCTCATTATCCAGGGCCTCAGTTCTCTTAGAAGACTTGGGAATAAATGCTGCTATTCCATTAACAGTAATGAAGAATATCCTGCATTCTCGAATGTGTGAAACCGCCTGCGACAGAACTAGATTTAATCTATGGGCGAAACAGTGTACAAAATGAGCTTGGGGGAATGATCCTCGTACTTTTGCTTGAAGTCCATTTAAATGCCCCGCCATAACAGCCGCACCATCATATGCCTGAGTAGCTAGCTTTTCCCCAGAGTCAAATTCATCCACGAGTTCCTTTACAGTTGTGTATAATGCATCAGCTGACCGATCATCTGAAATGTTTATAAAGCCGAGAAACCTTTCTTGAACGTCACCGTCAGGTCCAGCGAACCTCATTACTGCAGAAAGTTGGGATACATTTGCAACATCTGTACTTTCATCCAAACTAATGGTTACAAAACTGGTCTCTTTGATTTCTCTCTTTATCTCCATTATTAGAACACTACTTACTGACTCAATTAAGTCGTTCTGGATCAGATTTGATAGGCCAGTAAACACTGTCCGCTACTACAGGAAAGTTCTTAACTTGTCGTCACACAGACAAAGCAGGTTTACAAATTCTACGTAATTCCCCTTGCTGCTGGATTCTGATGACTCATCGTGACCCCTAAATGTTAATTCCTGTTTCCCCAAAAAACAATGTCAATTAGGTATTTAATTACTTCTCTATTTTTACTTACTAGTTCGTTGTGCTAATTTTCCCTCACTTTCTTCTAAGTATCCAGTAAATGGTCAATTCTGGATTTGTCTAATATTTTCAGTAGAATGATGGTTTGGAGATGAGTGCTAGCCAAACTGTGTTTTTTAATTGCTTTATGGATGTTCCCGATGTCACTGAACCCGCCACTAGACCATACATTTGTTTCGTTAGCAAACAGGAGACAACAATAAAGCTTTTGTTTGTACTGACAACCAGTAAGCCATTCATTAGTAATATATAGCTGTATACTGAATTTTCTTACACAGCTTTTCATTGGAGCAGTAAAGTTTATGTCAGGCATTGGTCTTCCTTCCTGCACAACTTTAATCTTTTCTTCATAACTTCTAGAAGAAAAACTTTGTGAGATAATATTGCACACAATGCAACCATCCGCGTCTGCAGTTCTGCTCTCCAAGCTGCAAGCACTAGTGTACGCAGCGTTTGAAACTGCTTACCTTGTTCTAGCACGGCACGTGGTAAACTATCTAAAAATCTATCATAAATCAACTGTTAATAAGATGTCAGCGATAACGCACTTGTCATCGAATAATAAAGCTAAACTCATGTAGAAAGTCACTCGTTACTTATGTATTCACTTGAAATACACTTATTAAACTGCGACAATGTTGGAATGTCATTCGCCTAGACCCGCACTGAACACATGTGCTTCTCTTGAGCCGATGCCACGATGGGGCCCGAGCTGACCCGAAAACCTACGGAAACGAGTCCTCACGGAGATCGTACGTTGTTGCACGTATGATTGCACGTATTGTTGTACATAAAACGTAAATCTTAGTTCAGGTCAACTGCAGTAGCCAAGCTCTTATCATAGAATCAGAACGTACTACTAGATAATGTAATATAAATAATTTTGTAGCATTGTACAGGGTAAGCACTGCTTACCTTGCGTACATGGACCACACGCCACTGACTCATACTTTGGATCATGTTTCATATACAAAACTCTCCTCTGTTGCCTAGGTGCAGATTAGGGGCATGTCTTCCAAGTGCTTCTGCTTCACATTTGTTCTAGCAATAATGTAGAACAGGCCTGTCAAACATCACTCCCGGGGTGTGAAGAGAGGAGTCCACCCCTCCTTAAGTGCAGTAGCACGCCCTAGTAGAACCGGTTTTCGCTTTGTTTTTCTCCTTTTCCGATTTGAAGGGAGGGAAAACAGGGGAATATGTTCACACCTGGCGAGTGCTGTTTGACACGCCTGGTGTAGAACATGGGCTACTTAGTAAAAGACTCACATTATCTATGTTAGTTAAATAAACAAAATGTCGCATCGCAGTACTACACCTTTTAGTTTTCCTAGGAGAAGCAGATTTGTTCTACTGCTGGTATTGCAGGTAACATTATTGGAAAAGAACCATTAATTTAACTTCAATTATGAACAATGGGGAATGAATCACGTGTAACAGAACACAATTTCCCACTAACATTAATTGGACTGCAAAGTAGTACTTATAAGTGCTTTTTTTCCCATTTCCCTATAGAGACTACTAGGGATTACGTGCATGAGAATATTGGTGATTCATTTCTCGAAAATGGTTCTAACGATTTTGATTAAAATGCCACATGTTTCAGATTTTTTTGTGACAAATGAAAAGCATATTTCGAATATTCTGGCTAGCCCATGTAGTTTTGTTTACTCTGGATGACTTTTGCATAACTGGTAAACCGTAAGAGATAGACAAAATCTTACTCTCACGGCTACCACTGGCGGCGCACGCGAATCAGAACAAATGCACATCTTGCTAAAACACAATTTGTCCATTTTTTTTAACCATTTTGGAGATATTCCTTGTTATTTGCGTGAGTTTTCGAAAACAATCTTTCGTCAAATGGAACATCGTTATTCATTATTTTTAATGTGCTAGCAGTGCAAAGAAAACGGAATTTGAAAGCTTTAAAAGATTTGACTATCGCTCAAAGTCTACTGTATTCCCATATTCCCCTTGTAGCTACAAGGAAATAAACAATAAGATAATTTGTACAAATGTTTATCTCAAGTAATACGAAGAAGATATAGGAATATGAGTTTGTAAGAATGGTTAGTACAAGAGTAGAGAAAGTCATGTGAGTGCAACACATCAGATTTTTTAAAGTAGTGGCATGAAATGGAGGCACTATATACGGGTTTACAAACACTTGATATTTCTTGTATCCATTTCAGGGGGGATTTTCCCCTCATTAAATAATTTCCCCGGCTCGTCAAAGAATTCCTTTTTTGCCAGGGAAGTGTTTCTTTGTTTTTACTGTAAGCAGATCAACAAGTTCCGCACGGTGCTAGCGCCTACCGCTCAAGTGTGTCTACATTTCCTTTCAGGAATTATATATCTGAATCTATCAGATTGTTTATTTACCACATACTCGCGGCAGCCAGTGCTGCCACCGGAATTCCCGTCTCTTGGTTATACATGAGAGCTACGGAGCGAGTTCTCGATTACTCTATATCTAATATTCCTGTTCTTCCAAAATATAAGAAGATAGGAACACTTTCGATTCAGACTATACAGTACGAGCTGTGGGAAAGCAGAGGTATCATATCATAAGCTAAACAATAAACTGTTCTAAGATTTATTGGTTGGGTTGGCGTTCTGGGTCGCAATGCTGGGGGGAGAGAATACCGGGAGATGCCCTCAAAGTGCAGCTGTGAAGCCGAGGATTAAGTACAGAGGGGGCGTGGCACCGTGCCTGTACTTCTTTGTATTGGTTGTATTCCTTTATTCTAATAGCGTGGCATTTCATGCTAGTAGTGTACAACAAACTTATTCTGTTTTAAGGATAAAGTAAATCTTTGTGTGTGAGAGCGCGTGCGTGTGTTTAATGCCCTATTTCCTTATTACATACGGCACCTCAGGTGGCGATATTGGTGATACATCAAATGAAATGGTATTGGGAAAGCATTTTTTGGGGAAGGAAACATTCCAGGACTGAATCTAGGATATCTTTCCAACATTTCTCGCTTTTGTACCTTGGTAATTTTAAACCTAATTCACCTATATCAATATTTTAAATTATATGCAGTCATTAATGTGCTTTACATTATACATAGTAATTAGTATATTAATATGCTAATACAGGGGTGTCAAACAGTACTCACCAGGCGTGAAAAATTTTCCCCTATTTTCCCTCCCTCCGTGATGATCAAATCGGAAAACGGGAAAAACAAAGCGAAAACCGGTTCTACTAGCACGTGCTACTGCAGTTAAGGAGGGGTAGACCCCTCTCTTCACACCCTCGGAGTGATGTTTGACATGCCTGTGCTAATAGATCCTAATCATGTGTTTTATTGGTACCTTAGATTCCTGCCTTGATTACCATGCAAATAATATGTATTGCTTTAGTTCAGTATATGTTTAATGTGCTTTCAGCATGGATGAGCTATTTTTATTTATAAAATACCTACCAAGCACGCCAGTAGAATAATTAGGTGTTAAATACGTTTTTGAAGTATGATTTTTTGACGATTAAGTGGAATAAAGGAGTTTAGCTTGTGGATAAGTTAACATAATTTGGTTAGCGTGCCAACCAGATTTCAATTAGTTTATAAGTTCTCTCTTAGCTCTGCGTTCTATTCTGCTAAGGAATTACATTAAAAGGTTCGGTCGTAATATTAAAGGCTGCTGATAATAATTTTCAGCAATATTTATCGCTTATAAACTGCTAAATTCCGGAGCATTTATCACTGTCTTTAATGTAAGCGGCCATTTTCTTCATATACATATGTAGAGAGGGCGTGGTCATTGGCTTCAACTGTCCAGCATGGATAGTGAAAGGACGCCATCTCCCGCATTCTCTCTTCTCTGTCGCAATGCAAGCAATTCTGCTCCAGCAATGGCGGCTGCAGCTTGCAGTATATATCAGTTCACTTTCTTGCAACTCACTGTGCTATTGTTCGGCAGTGTGGATAAATTTGTGATAAGATAGTGAACATTACAGAAAGTAATGACTGATGTATTCCAGTTCGAATCCCAGGTTTTAACTCCAAATAATATTAATACTACAGCTTCTCGGGTAAAAACTGCAGCATTGGGAGTGACCTGTTAGTGACAATATTGAGAGTAAGTGTATTACACTAATCGGGGATGTGTAGCCAAAGTTACATTCTGAAACCGCCCCTGACCTTCATCAAACAGTTCTGAGAGTCTTATATGCTTGTACTACTCAGAAATACATCACGGTGATCTTAGAGATAGTAAAATAGATATTCTTGATGCTGTTATGTTTTATGTGTATAAGACACCAATCCTGCTACTACCACTGGTATTACTACCACTACTGCCATAAATATAACACAAACTTAAGTCTGCCCGATCCCTCGTCAGAAAGTTTGATCCGAATACTGGTTTACGTTGGAGGAGGTTAATCTTAAAAAAATCGAATACTGATCCATTACTTTAACTCTGCATCACTAAGTTAATTTATATTGAAATGTTTTTCGCATAGTTAAACTAACAGCAACACACTAGAACATTAACCCTTGTCAACTGAAACAGTATTATTTTAACAGCTACTCACCTTGCAATCTAGGCGGCCCGGGTTCGATCCCAGGGACCCGCATGTGGTATTCGTGGTGGACGAAGCGGCGTTAGGGCGGGTTTTCTCCGGGTGCTCCGGTTTCCCCCGCCATCTCATTCCACCGGTGCTCCATCTTCATGTATCATCAGTGTCACCGCCTGCGGTGCCGTAGTAGTAAAAGCGGGCGTTAAACACTACAACAACAACAAAACCTTGCAATCTGATCACAGAGTACGTGTAACGAGGTGAGTCCACCAGGAAGATACAGATATCGTTTATCTTATCTTACTAAGGTGCAGCAACAAGTGGCACAGCATATGTCATATTACTGTTTTCTTAGAACGCCTCAAAAGGTTACAAAACAGCATTGCCATAAACGTGATAATTTGCAGAAAGAAGTACTTCGCCAATTGGCTTCATAAGAAGTTTCTTGCACAAAGAGGCTTCTTAGTTGCCCAATCCGAGTCTTCTCGCCTACAATATTGAGAGTAAGTGTATTACACTAATCGGGGATGTGTAGCCAAAGTTACATTCTGAAATCGCCCCTGACCTTCATCAAACAGTTCTGGGAGTCTTATATGCTTGTACTACTCAGAAATACAACATCACGGTGATCTTAGAGATAGTAAAATAGATATTCTTGATGCTGTTATGTTTTATGTGTATAACACACCAATGCTGCTACTACCACTGGTATTACTACCACTACTGCCATAAATATAACACACATTTAAGTCTGCCCGATCCCTCGTCAGAAAGTTTGATCCGAATACTGGTTTACGTTGGAGGACGTTAATTTTTAAAAAATCGAATACTGATCCATTACTTTAACTCTGCATCACTAAGTTAATTTATATTGAAATGTTGTTCAAATAGTTAAACTAATAGCAACATACAAACACACATAGAAAAGAATGTTTAACCCTTGTCAACTGGGACAGTATTATTTTAACAGCTACTCACCTTGCAATCTGATCACAGAGTACGTGTAACGAGGTGGGTCCAACAGGAAGATACCGATATCGTTTATCTTATCTTACTGGTGCAGCTACAAGTGACACGGCATATGTCATATTACTGTTTTCTTAGAAGGGGACAGCGTACTCTGAGCGAATACCAATTTTACATCACTTTACAGAATTTACAATACACAAAAGGCTATCAAATGGAAATGATTGAAAATTTTACTACGTATTCACAATAAAATGAGACATATTTTGGTTTATGTTTCATGATTCTGTCTGTTAAAATAGATTTTTTAAAAATTCAGATATATGAAAATTTATTGAAAAAATATTTTCCAAAAGCATACAAAACTTGGGTACCTGTTCCTCGGGAACCATTTGCAGCACACAACTGAAAAAATTCAGGCATGTTTTGAATATAGTTACTCTAGAAAGCAGAATTTTCAAAATACATCAATTGGGGAAGTGTACAAAAATTAATTGGTAAATTGGGAAATAATGTGTAGATTTTTAAGCAATTTTACAACAGCTTTTCAGTTTGCACATATGCTTAATAAACACTGAGTTTAAAAATTCTGCTTTCTCGAGTAGCTAACTATATTCAAAACATGCCGGAGTTTTTTCAGTTGTGTGCTGCAAATGGTTCCCGAGGAACAGGTACCCAAGTTTTGTATGCTTTTGGAAAATATTTTTTCAATAAATTTTCATATATCTGAATTTTTTTAAAATCTATTTTAACAGACAGAATCATGAAACATAAACCAAAATATGTCTCATTTTATTGTGAATACGTAGTAAAATTTTCAATCATTTCCATTTGATAGCCTTTTGTGTATTGTAAATTCTGTAAAGTGATGTAGGTATGTAAAATTGGTATTCGCTCAGAGTACGCTGTCCCCTTAATTTATATTGAAATGTTTTTCAAATAGTTAAACTAATAGCAACACACTAACACACATAGAAAAGAATGTTTAACCCTTGTCAACTGAGACAGTATTATTTTAACAGCTACTCACCTTGCAATCTGATCACAGAGTACGTGTAACGAGGCGGGTCCAACAGGAAGATACGGATATCGTTTATCTTATCTTACTGAGGTGCAGCAACAAGTGGCACAGCATATGTCATATTACTGTTTTCTTAGAACGCCTCAAAAGGTTACAAAACAGCATTACCATAAACGTGATAATTTGCAGAAAGAAGTTATTCTTCCAAAACTTCGCCAATTGGCTTCATAAGAAGTTTCTTGCACAAAGAGGTTTCTTAGTTGCCCAGTCCGAGTCTTCTCGCCTAATTTAACATTAGCCTAGTGTTTTAGGGCTGAAACCACAATCTGTATTTTCAAGAGCTTGTCTAAGCAATGTGCATTTGAAGTCATCCCTCGATTTAACCTAAAACCTAATTTGGAAATGCAGCTTACCTTGTGATGAACTCTCCGGGAGATTAACAAAGACAGATAAGGAACTTGACAAGCGCTTGTTTCATCGGAAGTACAGCGAATACCGAAAGTAAACGAGCATTAACGATGTTTACCTCGTATCAAACAGGTAGCGGAGGTTCTTATCGTCAATTCGACGTGGACTTTCGAGCCAACAGAGCTTCTAGGGAACTTCAAGAGTAAACGTCGCAGCAAAGAAGCTGCCACCGCTGGATACGGTTCGAGCATTGCCGTGGTTCATTCCAAAGCTCAGCTAAGGCGCTTGCGCTAAGCCACAAATTCACAGTTTAGACGAGTAGGGGAGAAAGGCCACAGCGAGCAATCGTAAGATTAGTTTAAGCGCCTCTTTGAGGTCCGTGCTTTTCAGCGCTCGCTATTTGCTCTTTTTTCTACTCTTCTCTCTTCCTCTATTCTAATTAACTTAAAACTACCCCCCTCATTTTATTCACTCTTTTTAATCCTCTACTGAACACAATGGCAGGTAAATCCAAGGCGTCCACTTCCGCTTCCACGGAGACGACCAGGGCGCTGAGAAGCAAACTGGTCAAATCCGGTTCCAACCCCCAATCGTAAAACACCACCCATCTCTCCACAACCCGAGGAACCTACTCGCCTCGCCTAAGCCCAGCACCTCGAACGACCCAACGGAGATAGTTTCCGTTGCGAACACACACACACACACACACACACACACACACACACACACACACACACACATGAGAATGCCAGCTCCACCGAAACCCCCTTAGACGCACTCACAGTTAAGAGGGCAGACCTGGCACCGGTCTACATCCACAAGAGCCAGGCAAACTTTTTACGCGCCCTTTCACAGGACTTTTGCTGAGGCTCCCCGGTTAGTCACCGAGGAGAGCCCATCTAGGAATGAGCGACCCCCTCACCCCCTCCCACAACCCACACGTACCCACACAGATAGCAGGAGGGCCTCACCCTCCCGCCCCAAAGTCACTCGCCCCCACAAGGCAGGCCCTCAGACAACCCAGAATACACCAAGTGAACAGAGAGGCCGCTTCTAAACTCATGCATGCCATGAGGCTTCCCAAGAACTCTGTTCCTCTGGATGGCATAAGTCTAGAGTCATACACTTGACTTGAAATTTGAAAATGCATGTACCACAAGCCTACATTTGATAACCATATTTTGCATTTTTTCACAGTATTTTAGTGTACAGTATCTGAATATGGGGTAAGAGCTCAGCATACTCGCACTGCAGAAAAAGGTCATTCGAATAATGTCTGATGAATCTAGGCTGGCACACTGTAAACCCCTTTTTATTAAACTAAGAATAATGACAGTAATAAATCCATATATTTACACCATGTTATTGTACATAAAAAATCACCCACTAAACTTCAAAATAGACAAGATGTTCATACCTACAATACTAGGTTATGCCAACATATTGATGTTTCATATTGTAGACTGACTACAACTCAGAAAAGTTTGGAAATGCTAGGATCCAAAATGTATAACAAGCTGCCTCTAAACTTAAAACATTGTCCTGCAGCAACTTTTAAACATAAATTGCATGATTGGCTTGTTGAGATCCCTTTTTATTCTGTAAGAATACTTTGAAACATTAGTATATAGTATATGGAAACGTTTAAATGAATGGAACGGGGTGGATACATCATAGAGTCATCCTAGCAATGAAAAGAAGAATCAATTAGAGCAAAGATGCTTCAATAGCAATGGTAGATGCAATATCCAGGTTCCTGATATTGTCCCTGACGAGCAATCCAGCAGTAACATAAACTGGACATCTTATCTTCTGCAGTGCTAAAAGGAATGTGTTCCTTTAACCCCAGCTTGCAATGTTTGCTTTATTCTATTTATGTGGTTATTTGCTTTGTGTTTAGGTGTATATAGTGTGGTGGTAGCATGTCTACCTCACATTCAAAAGGTCTCGAGTTCAAATCTCGATTAGGGTAGATTATCTGAATAAGGTTTTTCTTTCAGGTTTTCCCTTATTCTGAGAAGACGAGTGCAGGGTAACTTTAAGCTCTATGAATGTCAGGTGCATTTGAGCACCATTTCACTGATTTCATTCATTCATCATCCAATATACGAGGGTAATTCAAATATGAAGGGTAATTGTTGCATATCACGGAGGAAGCAGTTCAGAGCGGGGCAGTGGAGTGTGGGGGTTGAAGGTTGGTGTGTTAGGGAGGGGGAACTAGCTTTGTTGACTGCTTCGCTAGGTTCTGGCGTCAGTACAGCCATGAGTGAGCAAGAGGTTCCTTCGTCTCTTGCGCAACGCATTATTATCAAGTTTTTAACCAATGAAAGGCCTAAACCTTCGGAGATTTTAACTTGTTTAAGGGCGCAGTTTGGGGACACTACACTGTCACAGAATCAAGAGTTTACTTGGGCCAGACAATTTAAGGGTGACCGAGAATTTGTGGAAAACGAAAGTCATTTTCGATGCCCAAGGTCAAATCTCACAGATGACATCCGTGCCGTTCGAGAGCTCCACTGTTGAAGGAATCGCATCAGAAGTTGGTTGATTTTCTTATGATCGACGTACAGTGACTGCAGCTTACTATTGCCAATTGTTAAGGTCTGTAAAAGTGCCTACTGAAGCAAAAGACACTGTATGCCCATCAGAGATGTCATCCTTCTCCAAGACAACACTATGCCTCACACCGCCAACTTGACAATGGACACAATGGCGTACATGCACTGGGAAACCCTTGAACACCCTCCCTATAGTCCAGACTTGTCCCCCCCCCCCTTTCAGACTATTTTTTGTTTGCACCCATGAAAGAATCGCTTGGAGGGAAACATTTCGAAAGCAACGACAACTTCGAGGAGCATTTGCGCATTTGGTTGGCGACGCGCCCTCAAAGTTTTTTTGAAGAAGGAATGTTCAAGCTTCCGAAACGTTGGCAAAAATGTGTATAGTGTGAAGGAAGCTATATAGAGAAATGTTGATATAGTCACTTGTGTATATATTTAATCAATAAATATTTTTAACAAAATTACCCTTTATATTTGAATCACCCTCATATTTTGGAGGATGCTCAGTTTTACTGCCGAGCTGTTAGCTGTATTTTATTTCATACTTTTTATCTCCAACTTAATTATTATATGCTCCAACTCTCAGAGCACCATTCAAGCCGTGAAACAGTTTATCGGCATCTCAGCATGCATTATAAAAAATCAGAGTTGACTCTCAGTTGCTCTCTCTCAAGTAGCAGTTTTTACATGGACCCCAGGCCATGTGGACATTACTGACAATGAGCTAAGCAGATACAACTGCTATGTCTACAAGCTGTTTCTCAAAGTTTTCCACTGACACTACCCTTATGCGGATGTTCAATGGTGTTCCATCACTATCTGTTTTTGGCCTTTGGGAAGCGTTGGCTAGAACTCAATTCCGGACAATCGACACCTTACAGTCCTGGAGGAGTTGGTTACTTGGTTGGCAGTGTCCTATTGTTTATCCAGACACACGTATGACAGTACTGTCTATGTGTCAGGTGCCGGCTGTCCACCACTTACCAACGCATCTGGTACCCACTCAAGGTCCAGGTTTAGGGGCTTAAGGATTGTTAAACCACACTATACATTTTCACACTTCACTGTACATATAGCAAGGATGCAATATGATAAAGCAATAGTTAGGTATTTTAAAACATGAATCGCTATATGTTGACATTGAAGTTTCATACCCTTGATGACCATGAGAAAAACGGAATAGTCACTTACTACTTGAAAACAGTGTTTCATTCAGATTACTTTCTGTAAACAAAGTTACACTATTCTTAGAAAGGAGTTTTCTTTCATCTACATCTTAATCTTAAAAGTATAAAACACTAATAAAATTAAAATACAAGTTAGACTTGTTTATCGAACCCAATATGGGCAACCTTAGTATTCTTCGAAACCTCAAGGTCGAATTGGGCATGTTGGAGTTGCCACAGAGGATAACCGCTCTACAACAGGTATTGGCAGGTCATGTGAGGTGAGCAGTTCTCAAAATCGAATACCACTTTACAGGATGTAGTTCCATACCACATAACGCTGCGCAAGATCTGGCGCAATACAGTTTATAGGTAGGATGACCTGGGTGAGCCACCAAACTTGCAACATATGAGCAGAGTAAAACTGAGCATCTAACAGACAGTTGAAGTTCGTGGGAATCAATCTACAGTCACTCAGCATGACAAGTGCGTAACGCCTCAGTAACAAGACTGATACCTGTATGATTGATAGTGTCCAAAAGGCAAAGTTTAGTGGCGGACACTGCACCGTAGATAAGACAGCCATATTCTAGTTTGAACAGAACTAGTCAGTGGTACAACCTCAAATGTACAGTGTGATTACCGCCCCAAGAGACTCCAGATAACATATAGAACACTTGAAGCAGGAGTTATTGAATATGGTACTCTCATGTGAGTTGACGGTTGGGGTGAAGGTTAAGGAACATAGGGTGCGGAACAAAATAGCAGTGGTGGGTCTTGCAGTCACTAAGGAGAGTGTACACCATGAAGGGGATGAGTCGACACACACTATTTTCGTAGGGGAGAACTGAAAGCCAGTGCGAAGCACCCAGCCTAGGATGGATGATATGGTCAACTGCAGTTGCTGTTTGATATACTCAAGGCCATAAGACCAATTGTAAATTGCAAATTCGATAACAAAGTGATCTCAGGACTCCGCTATGAACGACACTAATGATACCATTAATTGCTACAGCAAAAAGGCATGTACTAAGAATCAACCCTCTTTTGTGACACCCTGCTTCCAGTGCTAAGTTCTAAACACAAAGGAATGAATACAGCAAAGGAATAACTGTGCAGCATTCAGAAGATTTCATAGCACAGATGGTGTCACACACCTTCTGCAGATCAAAGAGGACACCCACGATATACTGTTTCAGGAGAAATGCATTTTATATGGAAGCCTCCATGTGTGTCAGATTGTCGACACTAGAATGATGGCAACAAAAAGCGCCATGAACATTGCTCAGTAGGTTATTCGTCTCTTAGCCACATTACTAAGTGAGTGTTAATCATACGTTCAAAGGTCTTGCAAACTATAATTTTTAGGCACATAGGGCAATAGCTAGAGGCAAATGTCCGCTCTTTTCCAGGTCAAGAGATAGGGATGACAATACTCACTCTCCAATACGATGGGAAAACATACTGGTGCCAGATGCAGTTGTAATGTACAGCAGGAAGCAGGGAGCCGCAGGTGGAAGATGAAGTAGAATTTGTTGGTGGATGTCATTGGGACCAAAAAAATAGTCTCCTTTGCCACAGACAAAAAATGCACCAGTTCAGTACTGGTGAAAGGTGCATTGTATGATTCACTAAATGACCATTAAAATCAAGATCTATCCACTCAGCAGATTCCTCTATATGTTTAAATGCAATATCGTAGCTACCCATCTAGTTAGTAGCAACAAAGGATGCAGGCAAGGGCGTCGGCTATATCATATTCACTGGTGCAAGTGGAGGTGTTTACAGCAAGATCGACAATGACAGTCCGGTGACACCTGTATACATGCACCGAAGAGCAGTCCACACCTTTTTTCCGCCAAACTGCAACGGTTTGTAATCATGTTCTCTGGTTGCCAGTATGCTTGACACACTAGATTGGAGAGTCAGATGTCTATTTCCTGATTTGACAGACCGTCCATACTGGAGGTGGGGACAACTCCACTTCAAGAGTTTAACAACTTGTGTACGGCTACCCAGATGGGGTAGGATTCCAACAAACTCCCATTCAGCACTTTCTGTAACTGGTCTGCATAGCTCGTCTCTGTCAATTACGTACTGTCCCAAAGTCTGCTTTCATTCTTTGCCTGGCCAGAGATCCCGTCTATTTCACGTTTAATATGAAACGAGCTAGTCTTTTATAATTTTCCCTTACAAGCCAAGGTCACAAAAAAAAAAATGAATCAATAGAAACATTTTGCATGGACGATAAGGATGCTCTTCCCAAACTGTCAGCATCAAACTTAAAAAGTAAACGATACATCTTGATGTACGAGTCATATGCAAATGAAGGTGATGTGGAGCCGAAACCTTCTCATCCTGATTATAGCATTGATGAGAGTGTGGTTTCCAGTTCCAACATTGACATGGAGATCTTTTTTTGAACATAACTTGATGAACATCAGTGGAAGACTGACATCAACAAATGTTCAGGTACTTACTCGGTAAGAATAAAGAAATTCCACTTGGGATGTTGAAAAACAACTTAGAAAAATGACTTAAAAAGAACAAAATTCTATTTCTTCAAGTAATGCAAGAGGTGCGACTGCAATTGACTGAAGACCCTGAATAATGTTGATCTATTTCTATTGTAAAAGATCATAATAAACACTTCATAGACTAAATTGCCTATATATGCTATAGCACAACACTTTTTCTCCTATATTTAAGTACACAGTAGAATGTTGGTGTTAGCTAATGCTGGATTTCTGACAATGAAGTCATTAATCCTCCTGCTCTCCAATATTTTTTAATAAATATTGAAGAGACTTAGCAATAAATGTAACCGCTTTTTAGAGAGCACCATATTTTTATGTTTTGGTAGTCACATCGCTCTCTCACAACCCCCAGAATGTCTGGAGGACCACACCTGTCGTTGGTTTACAGATCTCACCGACCTGACCGGGAGAGTTATCAAAATAAATTCACCGACCATATCCTCTGATTACCAATCAGAGGACGTATTACATGCCATGACAGATCAGCATGTTAGGAGTTAAGGTTTTATAGAGAAATGGAGAGGTTGGAAAAATAAAGACTCCCTAGCCCTCAGGAACCCTAATAGCATCGGGGTCGGAAGAGAACAAGAGATGACCAAGGTAAGGTCAGATAGAAAAGTTACAGTGAGGAGCAAAACACCAGTAAGTGGAAGTAATGTTCTGCACAGCTTGGGTGCCTTGTGGTCGCTATTCACATATCCCCTAGATGGAGACCCCTGAGTAATGGGTCATAAAAATGTCAAGGACAGCAAAGAAAAAAATAGCATACCTATCATACACAACAATAAAATCTTAACAAATGATGCAGTCATAGCTGAAACCTTCAATAAATGTTATGATAATTCATATAAAGTAAGAAGAAATAATAAAAAGGAACATAAACAATTTAAGAAAGATTTGAAACAAAAAAGAGAAAGTGGATCGCATACTAAACAAAATTTTAATATGCAAGAATGAACATTGCAATTAATAAAACAAAAAGTCTCCTGGACCAAATCATATACCTCCAGAGTTCATAAAAAACCTTGGAAAAACAGCAAAACAACAGCTACTAAAACTCCCCAATCTACCCTAGAAAACCACAGTACCTGCCGAATGGCGAAAAGCAATAATTGTCCTACTCTTGAAGAAAGATAAAACAGCATCAGAAATACAAAATTATAGACCAATACTCTTACTAGCATAATAGCAAAAGTGATGGAAAGAATGGTGTCAAATAGGTAAAATTGGTTTCTAGAATCACAAAATTTAATTTCCCCATGTAAAGCTAGATTCAGAGAGCTCCACTCTACAAATGAACAAGTCTTACTTCCCAGTCAAGAAATCAAAGACTCCTTCAATAGAAAAGAAGATAATGTATCAGTTTCTATTGATTTCCAAAGTGCATATGATTCTACATGCAGCACAAAACTACTAAAGAAAGTAAAAAAAATAGGGTACAAGGTCCAATGTTTTCATGGCTATGTCATTTCCTAACACAACGCTTTATTGCCACCAGATATGGAAGGAATATATTGAAATATAAACAAGTACACCGTGGCTTACCACAAGGGGCAGTGCTCAGCACAACACTTTTTAATATTTTTATTAACGATCTGCCACAACAAATACAAGAATCAGGTGTGAAGGGTGCACTATTTGCCGATGACTTAATAATGTGGACTTCAAAACCAAAAAAGAAAAGCATGATAGTAGAACATACCATGCGACAATCTTTAACCAACCTACAAAAGTGGACAGTAGAATGTGGATTATCCAAAACTGTTGTGGATTGGGTGTTTGGATAATCAATTTTTTGGAAAACCCAAACATTTAGGGAAAAAATTAGCATTATGAAAAGTTGGAGTAGAAACAAGACATAAGCTGTGGTACAAAACACAAATTTGTATTCTAAATTTAGTTACCATATCTCAAAATACTCTCCAAAATTTTAAAGTATGTATCATAGGACAGCGTAAAATAAAAATGTTGCTTAGTAAAAAAAAAAAAGAGAAATTAAATGATTTTTGCTTCAATCTTGAGTGCTAAATTGCTCTACAGTTTTAACGACAGCATCATATTCTTCTTGCAGTTGCATCCACTTCATTGTGGTCTCTAAGGTTGGTAAACCAGCTACACTGACTTATGGCCATCAGTACTGTAGCATAGTTTTGGTTCAACGCAACAATTTGAATTTAATTGTAGTTGAGGACTTTTGGTTAACACAAATTTCATATGACTGTCTTTCAGACAATTGACAGTGCTGTAGAACCTAATTGACTGAAGTAGGATATTTATCACATACAACCCAGATAGCAGCACAGTCACTACCACAACAGATGTTCCCTCTTCAACCAACAGTGGAGAAATCATTGAGAATAAAGCCGCTAGTCTTTGAAATACATCTGGTCAAAAATAAGTAAGTGAAACTGTAAGTGTCTATAGGTCAACTCATTTACTTCTAAAACATTTCAAAAGTTTCACCATCTATATCACTTCGCACATATTAAGGGAAATTCATTTTAAGTCCCTATTCACATTACCATCCTTCTGAATTATAGTAGGTTTTTTTATACATTTTGTGTTGTAGTTAAATTCATGAGCTAAGGATCAGAATTGTCTTTGCAAAAAAATCAACTGATTACAATTTTTTGAAGATATATTTTTCAAGATCACCTCAAACTAACAATTCACTATAAAATGAATAATACACAGAGTATTTTAGTACGCCACAAAAATGAAACTGTCCATGTCCTTTGAGGGGACTAAAGTCATACTTGTGAGCAGGAGGTTATGTTATGTCTCATCATCTGACTCTGTTACGTCATGCAGCGAGTTAACAACTCTCTTACACCAGTCATAACCAGTGACTACTAATATTAATACACCCTATATCACTTTAATTATTACAAACACATCCCCTGTCTCTACCTACTATTGCTTGGTGGTGAAGTAAAAATGAGAACTTATCAAAAGTATAAGTCCAAATATTTGACTATAGATATGTTGAGTTACATTTTACAGTTCCTCACACTGTAGTGTCCCCACTTTTAATACAACTCAAATGTATATTGTGTAAAATATACCCCTTCGGAGAGAGAAAAAAAATAGATGCAACAACAGATTGGGGAAAACAGTCAACATCACTGTGCTAAATGTAATCAGGTTAGGAACATTTTCAACAATATTAAATTGAAAAACTCAAATGATCCTAAAGTGAGAAAGTGAGGAGTTCCAAAATAAAAGCACGAAAGAACTCTAAAGTTTACTAAGTGTAATTTTAGCTAATAACAAATATCTCGTCACATTCACATGACTTCCTCTAACCACTATCATGTACTACGGTTTATGAACTTTTCTTATGTAAGTTTATTTTCCTAACTACTAACATTATTTGATATAAATGTTTACAAAATTAGTTTTGTAACAGATTTTTTGTAGGTACAAAGTAACAATCAAATCTTTAAAAGGCATGTCAATCTACACTGACTTTGAAAATGTTTACTCCTTCCATAAAATAGTTAATATTGCATGATCCTAAATCACTTTATATAGCTTGTCTTGCATGTGTAGCATTACATTGCACCTATTTATTATACAACTTGTAGTAGTACACGTAACTGACAATAGTTCAGGCTTAGGATATGTTAGTTGTACATGTATATGCTTGAAAAAGTGAAGTCGCTTAAAAGGTGTGATCCCAATGACTTGAACAAAGCAACCTCATGTTCTTAAACCACTGTCTACTAACTCATAACCTTGCACATGCCTAGGATTCGCTAATGTAAATAATAATGATGACATAGCGTTTTTAACTGATACACAATTTTATCCCATGAAATTGAAAGGAACAACTATTGGTGCTGCACTTCAAATATTCCAAAACAGGAACAAATTGTTGACACTGCAAGTGTCTATAGGTTGACACTGCAAGTGTCTATAGGTTGACTCATATACCTCTAAAACACAGCAACAAGTTTGTTGGATATGGGTAATGTACCCGCTTCCACAATATCAATTTGCAATAAATTATATTTCTAAAAACAAGCACATTTTTGGAAGTGAAGGTTCTGTGTAGCCGAGTATTTGTCAGTTAGAATCCCTTTTATTGAAACAGACACTGGAAGAACTCAGAAACAAGATTCATAATGTGTACATTAAAATTAATTCACTTGCATGAGTTTTAATGAAATGTCCAATGATTAACAAAGAAAAAGAGGATTAAATGAAAATTTAAGTAAGTAACTTGTACACACATGATAAATGTACACATATTTGCTATGAGGTCAAATACTGTTTTCCATTTGTAACACATTCAGTTTGTAACATGACTGTGTTATGTAGCAGTTGTTACTAAGGAATATGAGGAACTGTAATGATGGCTATTGTCTTAGAGCTGAGTAAGAAAGATAGCACTTCTCTCAGATGGAGAGTTTCATGCAAATATTTTACTTCAAGTAGTTGTAAACAGATCTGTGACCTGCTTCTAGTGCAAGAGATAGAGGGGTTTTACGTTTTTTATTCTTTACACTAACAGAAGCACCGTAAGCAACAAGTAACTTTACAACATCAACATGTCCCCTATAACACGCCCTGTGCAGGGCAGTGTCACCATTATCATTATTCTTAACTTTAACATTTGCACCCTTGACCAGAAGGTGTTCACAAACTGTAACATGCCCATTAAAACAAGCCAAATGCAGAGGAGTGGCACCACCCAAGCGATTCTTATCATTAACATTTGCTCCCTTGTTGAGGAGATGTTCACAAACTGTAATATGTCCATTATAAGAAGCCAAGTGCAGGGGAGTGTCACCACAGCTATCCTTAACATTAACATTTGCTCCCTTGTCCAGAAGACGCTCACAAATTGCAACATGTCCACGATCAGCTGCATAATGTAGAGGAGAGCAGCCACCATCATCTACCACATTCACATCTACTCCTGATGCTATGATGGACTGCACTTCTGCTACATTTCCATCTTTTGTAAACTTGAACAGTTGTTCAACTCTTGCAGCAACATTTTCTGTAATGTCTGTGTTTGTTACCTGGGGCTGCAATGGAAGAAAACATACAAGCATTTATTGCAATGAAATTTTAAAGTAAATTCCCAGTAGCAAGATGTGCAGATATTCCACATCAAGCACATCAGTACCGTCCAATATGACACTACGTTGGAGGACGTTAAAAAAAAAAAGCTCATCACTAAGAAAGTTGCCAAATACAATTAAATCCTGTGTACATCTTCAATAAACAATACACATGTACTATTATATCGAAGTATGGCTCACATCAAACCTCCTGCATATCACCTTCAGATGCTCCAGGGCTGTAGCCAATCACAGGCATGTAACTTGTCTAGTCAGAACTAGCTTTATCTCGCTTAGTAATTACTGAATTAACATTCAGATATTAATAGTTTATTACAAGCTTAAAATTTATGCCAGATATAAAGAGAATCATCATGCTATGACTGACAAAAACTGTAACTTTTAACTTCAGTTGTTATTTATAAGCAATTAGTTTATGTTTGTGTTGTCAGAATTGAAGCAGACCTTGAGCTGTTAACACAGGTGTGAATAAGTGTACCGTTATGCTTCCCCCTTTCTCCTAATACACCCCTGAAATGCTCCAACCAAGGGACAGAAAAGGTAGATTGCTTTTAATCAGCAATGGAGAACAGAAATAGGAAATGCTATACACTAGATCAGAAAGAAAAATTTGAGATGTGGAACAATCCACACAAAACTAAAACCGAAAATGCTTCAGACTTATGAATTGCTTATACCACGCTAGGAAGAGTCATCAATAACAGAAAGAGGTGTATGCATGTAAGGCAAGAGTAAGAGAGTGAGTAATGTTTAAGGGCCTGTCGACAACTAGGTCGTTTGGGCCCCAAGTCAGTACGTAAAAGTAGCACTGGCTCACAAGTTTAAACATTCAAGGATAAAACGGAAGGTTAAAAAGATGAAAGTTAAAAAAGGGTGAGACAGAATATTAAAAGACCCCAAAAGAAAATCGTTTATGTGAATATTTGTTAAGAGTGTAATTTGTTTTTGATGTTGGTATGAGTTGGTTAAATGACGAAAACGTGTTACTAATGTTCATTGTTACAAACAATTAAGTTTGTTTAAAGACGTCATAAATATTTCCATATTTAATTTTATTATATATGTATAAATAAAAGAATTATATGTGTTCAATATTGAAAGTGAAGGGAGAATGGCTAAGGATCGCTTCCCTAACAATGCGGGAACTATTTGATGAACGCATACGCGGATGTATACAAAAAGAAGTGTAATGCGTCGCCAATTGTCTAGTCATTAGCGTCTATGTGTTTGGCGTAGATAGACGTATTTTTGTGTGTACGCGTCATAAAATAGTGAAAGTAAATTTACTAAGTGTTTAAAGACCGTTAATTTGTGTAAAATAAGTGAGACATTAGCTAACTTTAAGTTAGTTAATACGAAGTGCGTGATTAAATAAAAGGACGTAAAATAGACGAAGTGTAAAGTGATAGAAAACACTTTTAGCGAAATATCGCTAAATTTTCAGACATTAAATCTCGGCGATGCTAGGGAAGTCGATCCACTGAAATAAAAGACTTTCTACTGTAATACGATTTAAATACAGTGAACAAGAAGGTGCGAATAAAATGTTTCACTAAAGTTAAACCCGAGTGTATGTTCATTCCATCCAGTACCATGACCCGATAACGAAAGAGTCAAAAGCTCATCACCATCACCCTCATATAATCCATAAAAATAGCACCAAGGGTAAAGCATTAAATAATGAGAGTTAAAAATGTAAAACATAAAAAGGTGAACTTTAAAACAATTAAAATGGAAAATGCTAAAATGGTAAAATCAGGACAACGCAAAAACACATCATCACTGAAGACCAACTTGTTTTAGCTTTTGGATATTTTAAACTAGCTGTGTGAACCCTATGTCTGCGACGAACCGCAATGCATTATCCACAGGAAGTGGTTCGTCGCCCAAAACAGAACGCAGCGTAACACCCAGACCAAGGAACTGGCACTCTTGAGCATAACGCGGGCAATATAGGAAGACGTGCGACACAGAGAGTCTTACGTCGTACGTTTGACACATTGTGGCCCGGTCACCACATAACAGATATTCATGAGTAGCGCGGGTGTGGCCTATTCTTAAGCGTGTTAGAACTTCCGACCTCCGAGAGCCCTTGCCAGGGATCTACGGTGTCTTTGATCGTTCACAGTTGTGTGCCAGTGAATGGCTCCCAAGATTGCTGTCAAACCAAAAAACATGGCAACGAAAGTACCGCTGCACATCTCTAGGAGACAGTGTTTGTGTGGATAACTCCGGTAAAGGACATGCAGACTTGGCAATCACATTCGCCTGCTCATTGCCGGTAATACCCACATGGCCCGGGGACCATGTAAAAGTGGTATCCGCGTGAATGTAATTGAGATATGAGTGTTCGATTCTTTACAATTAAAACCGAGGTGCCCAGAAACTGCTGCAGAGCCTCGATAGCGCTCAGAGAATCAGAGCAAATTATAAAATTTCTAGGAACTGAGCTAGAGATGAAAAGAAATAAGAAATAAAATATGGCAAAAAGCTCGGCAGTAAAAACAGAAGTGAAGTCCGGCAGGTGGTACCTGTGTGACTCGCCGTTATTAACGAAGTCACATCCCGTAGCTGTCCCCAACTGGGAACCATCGGTAAATACCGGAGTGTAAGTCCGGTAGCGGTCCAGAAGTTCGGTAAAACACCGACTGAGGGGTAGCCACCTTAGCGCAGCCCGAAAGCGCAAGATCAAACCGGGCACGTTGGAGTTGCCAAGAAGGATAGCAGGGAAGAGTATACCGCTCTACAGCAGGTATCCGGAAGCCATGAGCTGCGAGCAATTCGCAAAACCGAATGCCGCTTGGATGGGATATCGCAAATAACGGCGAGTGAGTTCCGGGCGCAATACGGATTTAAAAGAAGGGTGACCGAGGAGAGCTGCTAACCTGGCCACGTAAGAACACAATAAAAACAAGCGCCGAAGAGACAGTGGAGGTTCGCCATGTTTCAACATACAGACACTCAACACGACTGGTGCAGAAAGCTCCAATAGCTAGAAGATACCAGCATGGTGGATTGTGTCTAAAAAACGAAGTTTAGAGGCGGACGCTATGCCGTAGATAAAACTGCCATAGTCCAGTTTGGACCGCACCAGGGAACAATACGACCTCAACATGACAGTCAGATCGCCGACCCAAGATACTCCAGATAAAACTCGAAGCGAACGGTCGCAAGAAGCACCAAGTTGGCGGATATGGTGCTCCCATGTGAGCTTACTTTCTAGGTTTTTTTTTTTTTTTTTTTTTTTTTTTTTTTTTTTTTTTTTTAATTTTATGACACAGTTTATAGGCCATGAGAGGTTCTTCCTGGAACCACCAAGCGGTATTACTTCGGGAAGAAATGCCTGAAAGATGGTCAGCATACTGATGTACCAGTGTAGCCATCACATGTTGTGCAGCGCAGGTCACGTCAAGGTTGGTTGATACTACTTTCTAGGTAGTGGAAGTGGTCGTGGCCGTCTCCGCCGTCGTCGTAGTAGTTTGTTTGTTTGTTTTTTTTTTCCTAGGGGAGAAACCCCCATGGACGTTATTCTAACGAGTTGGACTCTAACCAACTAAAAAACCCCTGTGTGAATCAAATTGAGTACTTCTTCTTGGAACTGCACAGGCGGCATTACTTCAAGAAGAGGAGATTCAAGATGGTAGCCATAGTCTCAGTGGTCTAAGTAGGTCTTAAATATCACTCATTTCCCGGCGCTTGCGGGATAAAATCTCTCGGGCCAATTTGCTAACCACCTTCCAGTTCTCATTAGATGCTAACATGTGAGAAACTACTTGAGAAGGCGTAAACGTTCCCAGCTTGAACTCTTCTGGTATACGTAAATGTTGCCATCTGACACAATCAAAGAATGTGTGTTCCACTGTGTCAACTTTGCCACAGTAAATACATTCTTCGGTGGCACTTAGCCCAAAACGATATAGATAGGCTTGGAAGCATCCATGACCCGTAAGGAACTGTGTCAAGTAAAAATTCACGCATCCTCTCCGACGTGAATACCAAGGTTTGATGTCTGGGATTAAGCGCTTAGTCCAGTGGGCAGTTCCGTCATCCCAGTCCCATGCTTCCTGCCATTGATCTAATAATTGCTGTCTGGCCTCATCTCTTCTGATGTCGTTCTGCTCTCTTAGGAGTCGCTCTGTAGCCAACAAAGTTATTGGAGGCGTTCTGGCCAGGGCCAATAATGCTTTAGTAGAGGTGGTACGATATGCGCTTGTTATTCTAATTGCAACCTTTCGTTGCACACTGAGGAGCCGTGTTGTGTAAATCTGTCTCTCCAGTGCCTTGCGCCAGATCCCCACTCCATAAAGCAAGATGGATGTAACAACTGAGAAGAGAAGTCTACGACTGCTTTCTTTAGGGCCTCCAATATTTGGCATAATTCTGCTCAAATGAGCTACAGCCTTGTTTGCCTTTGTGACGGTGGAGCGCACCTGAATACCCATATACATGTTGCGGTCTAGATGAATTCCTAAATATTTCAGGGAATTTTGACTCTGGATCTTTAAAGTGCCAAGCTGAAGGTGGATTGTTTGAAGCTTGCAACCACCTACCAGAATTACCCCTTCAGTCTTATTTGGCGCCAATTCCAATTTCTTGGAGGTCAGGGAACGATCTAGAGTAGCTAGAGCGCCATTAGCAGCTAGTTCCAATGAGGCCCCATCCTTAGCTATAACGGTCAATGCGAGGTCGTCATCATATGCTGTAAGAGTGATCTCTGGGGGCATGGGTAATCGCAGCATTCCATCGAAGTAAACGTTCCACAAGGTAGGGCTTAAGATCTAGCCCTGAGGGTCACCACATGTCATATATATCGTACTATAATTGCCCACTAGTAGAAGCCGATCATCTAGGTAGTTTGCCAATAGGTTTTGTAAGTATGGAGCTATTTGCCTAGAACTAAGCTCCGATAAAATGCCTCCCCACGGTGCAGAGTTGAAGGCATTTCGGACGTCCAGAGTGACTAGAGCACATTTTGACCTTTGGCAGCGGGGCTGAGAATGGACTTGCTCCGCGAGTTTCTTCACTGTGTCCAGGGCGGAGAGAGTGGAACGTCCTGTTCGAAAGCCGTGTTGTGCATCAGCAAATCCACCTGTTCGCTCAATTTCAGGGACGAGTCGTCCCAGTATAAGTCGTTCACATACTTTACCTATAACGTTGAGCAAACAGATCGGCCGATATTCAGGAGGTTCATGCTCACGATGGGGTTTCTCCAGCAATGAAAGGCGCGCCATCTTCCATTCAGACGGGAAAGTGCCAGTCTTTAGGAGGTTGTTAAACACTTCCAAACATCGATTAAGATATTATCGGATGATCGCCTTCATTACTGAAGGGATCAGAGCGTCCGGTCCTGGTGCTCTATTATCTCTAATTTTGGCCAAAGCTTCTGTCAATTCGGTGATGGTGAACGGGGGTATCTCATCTGGGGTCACAGGGTATTTAGCCCAGGAGATAAAAGCATGTGTAGGGAAGAAAGTTCTGGCTATCTCTAGTTTACGGTCATCGGTCAACTGTGTCGGTGACGATGCTCGGAGTCTCTTGGCAGCAAACTTATAGCCGAAACCCCATAGGTCATTGTCGATTTCATTAATTATGGTCTGCCAAGCATTGCGTTTGGCTTCCTTTATGGCCTCCTTGAGAAGTGTCCGGCTGGCACGGTACTGCTCCAAGCATAGATGTTTGCGGTCTTCATCTCCTCTCCTATTCGCTCTAACCATCGCTCTTCTCATCTGTAGAGTTTATCGACGTTTATCAGCAATATCGTTTGACCACCAATATGCAGGCTTGCGAAATGGCCTGGTCGACTTTCGGGGAGACGTGATGTCACAGGCTTGTTGTATAATCCGGGAGAACTGCTGAGCTGTAAGAGTTCCTGTTTCATAAGGAATCAGTAGGCGGCCGACTTCCTCAACCAGTGTGACAATCTTATGTGGCGAAAACCGCCAGCCGATATGCGTGGAGTTATTCGGAAGAGGACTAGCTACGGCAACATCGAACAAGATGTATTGATGGTAGCTTAGAGTCTCCATTTCCGGAACTTCCCAGTGTAGAATCTTCTGCGAGAGGGTGTGGGTGCTGAAAGTAAGGTCTATAAAGGACGCACTGTCACGTCGGATAAAGGTGGGAGTTGTTCCTCGATTGTGCACAACTAAATCCTCTTCGGCAAGCCATTTAGCCAATACACGGCCTCTGGCGTCTTCAACTGGTGAGCCCCATATGGGTGATTTGGCATTAAAATCGCCACCCACGATAACTACTTTAGAATGGCGACGCATGTCTGCGCGTAATTTATAAAGAAAATGATTGAACTGAGCTAGATCGATGTTGGAAGATATATAACAACCATTAATGAGGAATGAGGGTTGTTCCAGCCAGACAAATCCTGGTCCTGCACCCCTGCTCACTATAGGTAAAGAATTATTGCATAGGCGTATAGCAATATCAGCATCACTGTCAGTAAGCCACAGAGTGGGCTCGGTTTTGAGTCGGTTAGGCTCTGCCATGATAAGGATGTCACTATTAGTTTCTGATGCCACATGACAAAGTAAGTCCATGGCCTCGCGGCCACGGTCGATGTTAGTTTGTAATACCCGGATAATATTTGGCGGTTTAGCAGCAGTATGAAACTTTACCGTTTTGGGGGCTACATTCTGTGGGTCAGGCATCAGTTGGGAAGATGTCATGGTGACATACGGAGACGTTGGGCCCGAGCAACATTCACCAACTTGCGATACTTGGAACAATGTTGTGTGGCTACTCTATGTCCCGGAATATCACACATTAGGCAATAGGGGTCGGAGGTACAGTTCACGGCTAAGTGACCATCTTTTCCACAGTTGAGACAAGCATTTCTTCTATCAGGGCCGTTGCAGGTATGTGCACGATGTCCAAACCCTTGACAGTAGAAACATCGTGGAATAAAAACCCGTTCCTGGACCTTGCAATGACACCAACCAATGCGCACAGATCCTAACTGAGTGAGGCGGCGTCCCATTTCCAAAGGTAAGACAACCGTAGCTATCTGTCCTTCGGCCATGGTTGGTCTAAGAGATGTTACCTTCACGTCTGCGGCATTTATTCCCAAAGCCTGAGAAGTATATGTCTGAACTTCTTCTGTAGTGGTAATAGCATCAATGTCATGGATGTGAAGTATTTGGTCCGTTCGTCGGGAGCAGCGCACTGTCGTATCTTTAAGGGAGTGTGCAATGGCCTTCCTCAGTGGTTCAGCCTTGTCAGCTCCCCCAGTAACAGTGAGAAGTAATTCTCCACCACGGGTCTTGCGAATTCGTTGCACCTCTACGCCAACATCCTCCAATTTGACATTATTTTTAACGTCCTTCAGAAGTTCAGCATATGTTCGGTTTCCAGGATTTATAATAATCGCTCCTATGTGTGGCCGTGAGGCTGTCGGGGCTGATTCAGAATAGGGTCTTCCTTTCCCATCGGTATTTACCATTTTCCGAGGTCGAGGGACGTGCAAGTAGACTGAGATATCAGTGTCTACAAAGGCATATTCCAGTAACTTCCTAGTCATAAGGACATCACAACCAGTCGGTAGAGGAAGACGGATCTTTCGTCTCCCATGTTTGTATGCCAAGGCACACAAACATTTAAAGCGCTCTTTTAACAGTTGAAGAGCGTCTCCTTTCTCTAGCGATGTAGCCACAGAAAGCTTAAAGATGTAGCGTTCCGTGCTCCGGAAGCCTCCCTCCACCGGTACTTTAGAAATGGAGGAGAAGTAACCCGCATTGGCGTAATCCTCATCTATGCTCACTAGATCCATTATTTCTGGATAACGTTTCTTGAAGAGTCGATTAGTAGTAGTAGTAGTAGTAGTAGTAGTAGTAGTAGTAGTAGTAGTAGTAGTAGTAGTAGTAGCAGCGGTGGCAGTAGTCGTCGTCGTAGTAGTAGTAGTCATCGCAGCGCCACTAGCCAGGCGCGGATCCAGGGGGGGGGGTGCCAGGGGGTCCGGGCCCCCTGTCATATCCTACTTTATTGCTATAAATGCTATATGTGTGTTACCTCATCGTCACGCAAAATGGACAAACCGATTTCTATGAAAACTGGTATAGGTATGTACTACCTTTAACCATTGTTTCTTTCAGTTAAATATTTAGCTAGTCATGTTTTAGCATGAATTTAATTATTAAGAGGTGGTAGTGGACCCAAACCGGGCCCCCTATCGAATATTTCTAGATCCGCGCCTGGCGGCGGCGGCAGCAGCAGTATGGTTTTAGGGCGCTCAACTACTAGGGTTATTAGCGCCCAAGTAAAAACTAAAAGCTTAAAAATGTAATCTCGAGGTGCGGAACAAACGGCAGAGGTGTGCCACGCAAATGTAGATCAGGAGGAGGTTGTACACCACGCAGTCGATGAAAGTGTATACACTGTTTTCGTAGCGGAGAACTGAAAGCTGGTACCTACGAAGCGCCCGCTCGGCGATAATGTTACGGTCAACTGCAGTTGACGCTCGATGAGCTCAAGACTTTAAGAGCGGTAGTAGATCGCAAAGTCGTCAACATACAGTGACATCGGGGCGAAAAGCGTGATACTGAGTATCGACCCCTGGGGTACACCATTCCTCTGGATCTTCTCTTGTGACAGCGTGTTTCCAATGCGGACACGAAAACAGCGAATGTGTAAAAAATTTAAAAGGAATGCGGCTAAGTGACCCCGTAAACCGTAACCATGAAGGGTGCGGAGGATACCATATCTCCAGGTAGTGTCGTAGGCCTTCTCCAGGTCGAAAAAGATACCCACGACATGCTGCTTCAGCAGAAAGGCATTTTGTATGTAAGCCTCCATACGTGTCAGACTGTCGACACAGGAGCAATCGCGACGAAAACCGCACTGAACATTGCTCAGCAGGTCGTTCGTTTCTAGCCACCACACTAAACGAGTGTTAATCACTTTCTAAGGTCTTACCAACGACACTCGTTAGGCAAATAGGGCGGTAGCTAGAGGGAAGTGTTCGGTCTTTTCCTGGGCGAGGGATAGGGATGACAATAGCCATTCGCCAAGAGGACGTTGACTGGCTCCGCACCTAAGGCTATACATGGGGGCAGTGTGAAGGGTCCGTCCAACCTTCGCGCCTGAGACCTCTGAAGAGCACACAAGTGTGGAAAGCGCTGAAACCTTGGGACAGGACCACGGAGATAGCAAAGATCCCTGCTGGTGAGACAGGAGTTATAAACCTAAGACCTTACAGCCTAATAATCCTAATAAGCCTAGAAGAAGGAGAAGAGGATGATGAGTAGCAGTCAAAGCAGCTACACGTGGCTACAGTTAATGGTGTTGAAGGAGTGAAATGGGGGTGAGCGGCTCGGGACCCCGGCTGCGCCTAACCCGAACCTACTGAAGTAGGCCCGTGGGACGGTAAGGCAAGAAAAATGAAACAAGCCAAATTAACTGATTTCTTTAAAGCAGGACCAACTTCAGTATAATTTTTCCTTCGTAAATATGTTTGTAAAATTCTACACATATAAGCCCACTGTATTTCTTTAAAAATATATATGATGCATTATCAAAATCCCATTTATAAGTCATTCTCAGTTGCAGATCTTCCTCTTCCTATTGATGTACACATAAATCAGGTTCAACTGTATTTCCAATTCAAATTGAACTAACAATGACCACAATATTAACATAACTGTGAAACTTTATCATATGTTCATTACTTAGTCTAAAGACAGAATCAATTTTCATATTAAAACAATGCGCCTGGTATCCAAATTATGACAACACATCCTTGGAACATGATATGAGGTACACTTTTGAAGTGTCATTTGAATATTTTGTCGCTGCAGTTTTAATTTCCACCATGCACAACCACTTCCTACATTAATTAGTAAATCAGACATCTGTGAGTGACTGTTCTATTGTCGGACCATTTTGAAGTATTCTAAACAAGTAGACTCCCCTATTAGGAAGTCATATCAATAATTCGTGTCTTGAATGCAAGAAATGTTATGACAGAAAACATTCACCTCCAACTGTGCCTGGTTGATGGGCGAAGAATAGTGACTGACGGAAGTGTGAGGAAGGTAGACAGTTTAACGCAGGTCATGAATATTTCATGATGAGTCACAAGGGGTAGACCACCTGGTTTCATGGATCATTAGGTGCACGGTGTGGAAGAAAACATCTGCAAAGAGAGAAGATTCACCATAACGGGGTTGTCTTTGCATTCTCCACAACATTGTAACAATGCTTACAATTCCATTCATTGTGCTCAACATGAGTGCCCAAAACTCCTGTTCATGAGCACAACAGGGAATCCGACTTTTCGCAGATGATATCCTGAGGAAGGTGATTACTTGCTCATGCAAGTACAACTGAAACAAACATCAATTAACAACTATGGCATCATTTCAATGCAATTCAATTTTGATGTCTTTCAAAATAGTCCTCAGGGCACACATACAGTGCTGCCACTGATGGGGACGAAATTGAATTGCCATCCATGTGTGTCATTTGTCACCAATACGTCATTAGGATATCCGTCTTGTGTACAAACCAGGAAGGCAATGCCCTATCTGCCCAAAGCTTCTGTAGGTCAGCATAACACTGAGTAGCATTCCAACCACCAAGCACATGTACGATCTGTTGTACCACAGCCAACCTCAGACTGAATGTTTCCACTGCTCACTTACAATCACTATCAGTTGAACTAAGTACAGCGTTTTGAATGTACATAGTACAAGAAGTACACTAATGTCACATTTTCGCCAAGACTTAAGGAATCACCCTCATATATAGTATGACATGACACAACAAATCCAAATGTCATGCATGTTTAAGGGTGCTCAACTGCTTGTCATCAGCACCTTTATAAAACAAATCATGGCCCAGAACAGAGATTACAACAATTTTAAATGAATGTTGCCAGTGTATGTATTAATAACCCACATTATCTCCAAATACCAAAACTTATGTTGATAATTGCAATGCAGCGAGTCTCCATCAGCCATTACTAAAACATTTATATACAAACCACAGATTATTTCAGGAGTAATTTGTTGAAAAATCATCCCCAGGCTTGTTTAAGCAGCATCTCGTTTCAAATACAAAATTAGATATTTCTGTGGTTTAGCACATGTGAGTTACACTGTTTCCTGAAACACAGTGTTCAGGGGTGAATTTCTGGTGAAATCTTAATGCTAACATTTTGTGTTAAACCAATGCTTCTAATTATTGTAAGCAGCTGACAGGGAAAGTCAAAACAATTTGCTGATCCAGAGAATATCAAAACATATATTTAGTTCATATATCAATATCAGATTTTTGATTGAAATACAATGCTTCTGTTACTTAAAATAAATAATAAATAAATAATAATTACCTTATTGCTTATTTCCCTATAGGCACAAGGAGAATACAGTAAGCTTTGAGCGATAGTTAAATATTTTAAGAGTAGGCACTATAGGAAGGGTTTAAAATTGTTCTCTTTGCACAGCCAAGACATAAAAAAGTGAATAAAAACCTTCCATTTGAGAATAGTATAAGCATTGCAAAACTTGCACAAATAAGGAATATTTCTGAAATGGTTCACTTTACAAAAAAATACATTTGGACATAAATTGGGTGTTAAAATGAGATTTGCATTTCCTGGATGGTTAGATTTGGTTTATCAGTCATTTAAAAGTCAGTAAGAGTACGCACAACTATATAGTATACAGTCAGAAAATTCAAAATATACATTTTGTTTGCCATCAAAATGTCGTAACTATATGCCATTTTAATCCAAATCGTTAAGAGACACTTTTGAGCTTATCAAAGTCTCCATGCAAAGGGTAGTTTAGGGTGGAGGAATTTTCTTCAAAATCTTTGTGTCACATCCTTGAAAGATATTAAGCTTAAATACCAACTTTGGTTTATAAGTGACTTTTCTTGTTTGAGTTATGCTGTTCACAGACACAAACATACAGACATTTCTGAATTCAGGGGGCCTCAAAACAGATTTCCATTGAAATCTCAACATTGAATTTCTGTGTTGAATACAACACTTCCCCTACTTACTATATGTAGTAGAGAAAGTAAAAATTAATCTTTTGTAAACATAATCTGTGGAATAGCCATGGAAGTTTGTCAACATTATTTAAACTTAACTACATCTGTGTGAGGGAAAAGGACGAATCTATTTCATAACTTTTGAGTTCAATTGTGTTGGTTTCTTTCTGCATACAGCAAACTGTACAAGAACAACAGTTTTACTCCTAACACTGGCTGCTTTAGTAGGTATACACGCACATAGGATTATTTGTTTACTATCTTACTCAGTAATGTGATAGACAACTTACATCAAAGTTAAAACAGTTCAACATTTATACACAATCAAGATTCACTACAAATTGTAATGTCTGGTGCATTTTACTCACCTCCATGTTGCTACTACTGGCAATGTTTCCAGTTAACATCTGGGCTTTCATTTCCTCGTGTCTCTTTTCTAAATCCATCAACTTTTCCTGCAAATCTTTGTTCTTCTTCTGACTTGTTTCATGTCTCTTTTCTAAATCCTTCAACTTTTCTTCCAAATCTTTCTTCTTCTTCTGACTTGTTTCATGTCTCTTTTCTAAATCCTTCAACTTTTCTTCCAAATCTTTATTCTTCTTCTGACTTGTTTCATGTCTCTTTTCTAAATCCTTCAACTTTTCCTCCAAATCTTTATTCTGATTCTGACTTGTTTCATGTCTCTTTTCTAAATCCTTCAACTTTTCCTCTTTATCCTTGTTCTGACTTGTTTCATGTCTGATCTCTAAATCTGTCAGCTTTTCCATCAAATATTTATTCTTCTGCTGACTTGTTTCAAGGTCTTGCTGCAGTTGAGTTATACTTTGTTCTTTATTGACCACCATGGTACAGAGATGTCTGTTTTCACAGAGGAGTCCACATTCATCATTTGCTCCGAGAAGATCAAACACTGTTTTCACCTTCTCCTCAAGAGCAATAATCCTTGTAAGAAGTTGGTGATTAGGATGTGGCTGTGCAGCCATGTGATATCTGTAACAAGAAACATGTGAAGCTATAAAGTAGTTCAGTGAACTGTTCAAAATGATCCTTTCATGATATAGAACTCTGAACTGCAAACATGATTCATTAGTGATGTTACTGAAAGTATGATCACAATTGCTTTTTTCATGCGGTAATATGTTGTACAACAATTTTAAAATTTCCGTGTTATCAAAGCCACCACAATAAACTTAAAGCACAGAGAACTTTGTGTCATTGTTGAACATTTGGACCATTGCAAGAAATTTGATGAAGCACTCTTAGCACTCAAAGCAAAGGGTGAATATTCCCAGCTTTTCTACGAAAAGTTCCTTCATTTCTTTGGTTATCAGTTATCAAATGCTGACGAGAGATTTTTTCTACATATAACTTGGTTGTAACAGAAAGAAGGGCAATGAAAAATGAAAGTGTCACAACTTATATGTTGCAATTTGGTGATACTGATTGAAGAGTAATGACCCTAATGTCTGATATATGTAATGATTCATGTCAAAATAATAAAATAAACATTTCAATTTGGAGAAATTTTGAACAATAATGTTACAGTAACATTACTTACCTGTTAATTTTAATTTCAGTCCTGTCTATGTGTATTAATTTTACCTGAAAATTTGTGCAAAATTAATGCAAATTTTTAGTAGAATATTCAACAGGAAACTGCTAACTTAAATTATTAATGCACATTTTTTAAATCTAGTAATTCCTGAGTATCCTCGAAAAACAGCAGTTGCAACCTTCAGGTTGATTACAGGACATGATTGTCTGGCAAAACATTTAAACAGAATTGGGGTATATTCTTCACCACTCTGTCCTCTATGTGATCTGCAAGAGGAAATGGATCGAGACCACCTTCAAATATGCCCGGCCACTTCTAATGCCCCATCCATCAGTGAAAAATATTGGAGAGCAAGAGGATTAATGACTTCATTGTCAGAAATCCAGCATTAGTTAACAACAACAATTTTTTAAATCATTACCACCAAAAATTCTTGCCTTTGATGATCCTATTTCACATATTTGTTGTTCAGCAAAAGAAAGGATAAGTGCTAATATGAAGACATCACCAGATGAGTACTGCTTTCATTGTGCGACTGTACATTCCTAGTATCGCCTTTCCCCTTGCTTTCCCTCGCTCCCTGCAGATCCCTAGACTTAAGGTAGTAAACAACTCTAGCACCCTCCTTGAAGTGCATTCATATCATGACCGAGTAGCACCTGTATGCCAGTAATATAAAATCTTAACTTTGAACCTTTGTTGATATATTGAGTAATGTTTGAACTGTCATACCTGTATGCCAGTAATATATTAGGGATGTTCATTAAAGACTGGCACTGAATATTTTTCCTTCTGTTAAGTTCTGGCTGCGACATCTGTCCATGTGGCATTGATCTATGTACTCTAATCACTGAACATTTCACAGCAATTAGTTTGATTGTTGGCAGCCTGTGAGAGTGAATGTGTTTCATAATCAGCTCTAAACATTTGTGAAGTGTTATGCAATAAAGTTTGGTGTTCTCTTGAAGAAAAATGCTACCAAAACCTACAATCTGAAGAGAGCTTATGGGAACTCTGCAATATCTTGTTGAGCATGGTTCCATTGGCACCATGCTTTCAAAAATGGTCGGAAAATGCTGAATTGCAGGGAGGTGCAAGTGCACCAGTTACTGCCATAACAGAAACAACACAGCAGGTGTCATTATTTGTGATGACTCATGTCTCACTGTGCCACTGCTTGCACACATCCTAGGGATATCAGTTGAGAGCACACGCACAATTCTAAAAGAGCATTTGTAAATGTCTAGGGTGTGTGCACGATGGATACAGCGACTGCTTACTCCACAGCAAATGCAGGGTCACATCAATGTGTGCCGCTATTGAAAACAAAGTGTTGAAGACGAGGGTGATGCTTGGTGGCAAAACATCATTACTGCTGATGAAACATGGTGTACTGTTATGACTAGAGCCCAAATATTTGCATGTTTAACTCCATGATAGTTGAACATTTGCATGTATGGAATAAATTCATTTCATGCTGCAAGGAATAAATTACGGAAGTTTTATAGTGCATATAAATGCATATATAAGGGGTTAGTGCAAATTTTACCAATTTCTGCATATTTGTGCATATATTTTACTTTTCGGAAATTTGTTTATCAACAGGTTTACAATGTGAGATCTGACTCAGGGGTCTCCGTCTAGGGGATATGTGAATGGCGACCACAAGGTACCCAAGCGGAGCAGAACATTACTTCCACTTACTGGTGTTTTGCTCCTCGCTGTAACTTTTCTGTCTGACCTTACCTTGGTCATCTCTTGTTCTCTTCAGACCCCGATGCTATTAGGGTTCCCAAGGGCTAGGGAGTCTTTATTTTTCCAACCTCTCCATTTCTCTAATTTCTCTATAAAACCTTAACCCTAACATGCTGACCTGTCATGGCATGTAATACGTCCTCTGATTGGTAATCAGAGGATATGGTCGGTGAATTTATTTTGATAACTTTCCCGCTCAGGTCAGTGAGACCCGTAAACCGACGACAGGTGTGGTCCTCCAGACATTCTGGGGGTTGTGAGAGAGCGATGTGACCGCCAAAACATAAAAATATGGTGCTCTCTAAAAAGCGGTTACTATTACTGCTATTGCTTTCTTCAATATCATCAGTGAAAAATATTGGAAAGTAAGAGGATTAATGACTTCATTGTCAGAAATCCAGCATTAGCCAACAACAACAACAACAACAACAACAATGTGAGATCACATCTTCCTGTATCCAAAGTGTTTAAGTACGTATCTTCTTCCTCCATTCTTCTCTTATTTCCCAATCCCGCTCTTCTAAACTCTTCTCCTTCATACTACTCCTTATATCATCTATCAGGGTTTTCCACGGTCTTCCCCTCTTTCCTCTCCCTGGTGGAATCCATTCCAAAACTTGTCTCGGCAATCTTGTTTCCATCATTCTACGTGTATGATCATACCATTCCAATTGTTTGTATTTTACAAAATCTAATAATGTATCATTAACATTCATTTTTTGTCTAATAGTTGTATTTCTAGTTTTCTCTAATTTAGAATGCCTAGTGGATCTTCTAAAACAATCCATTTCAGTAGAAAGCAATTTTAATTTCAGGTTTGTGTTTAGGTACCATGTTCCTGCTCCATAAGTTATAGTGCTTCTTATTATAATATCTATAATTATAGATTTATAGATTTGTAACTTTGTATCCACTGTTAATGCCTTATCCCACAAAATTCTGTTCAACATAGCTATTGTTGATCTACCTTTCTGGATTCTATATTTTGTCATTTTCCCGACTACAGTTTGAATTTATTTT